>OY735211.1:22651044-23251044 GCA_963457665.1 Thysanoteuthis rhombus
CGCATACAGACTGCCAAACAAAAGTTTTGATCCATGTATAAATGATTCCGTTAAGTTTTAAAACTTTATTTTCATTGACTCTAAAAAGACGCAAGAGGCATGCGCAGATACAAATCTCACACCCTCAAAATTTGGAATGAAATTGATGTCGCTTAGGTGAGTCGTACAGGTTTTCCTATTTGTAGCTATACCATGAACTGAATTCAGATATTAATGCTGGAAATCGATGTGACTTAACTTTCAATGGGGATATATTGCGTAGTTATCTTCCCTCACATTTAACACACACACAAACACACACGCAAAAACGTATATATATATATATATATATATATATATATATATATATATATATATATAAGGATGGATCAATAAGACTGTAGCTTGAAACGTAGTTCTTTGATGAATTTAAATCTGGAATTCTCACCTTATAATGTTCGTCCCTCGTGATTAATATTTACCTCTGAATTTAGTTTGTTGACAAGGAAGGGGAATGTTTTGATAAATAATTATTTGTTGTGTAAAATAAACGCTTTTTTCATAATTTGGCTGTGGGCTTAATCATACACGAACAAAAAAAGGGAACATACAACAATTTCCATGACAGCCTAAGATCTTCAACAAATAGTGAGTGCGCGTATTTGTGCAAATACTTACACACACACACACACACACACACACACACACACATATATATATATATATATATATATATATATATATATATATATATATATATATATGCTTGGTGTGTAGATGAGGAGAAATCCGAAAAGATGTTAGTAACGATCGGCGATATGCAAATGAAAAGATTGCAAAAACTAGTAATGCATCTCGAAGTCTTATCATTAAAACAAGAACCTGATGCATTTCGGTTGTATCCAAATTTCTTCAAAGGCAAAGACGGAGAGAAATGACAATACATCTTAAACACGTAGGTTTATTTGACATCCAGCTAAAAGCTCAGTTATCGACTGGAAGAGACATTTAAAATTACAACCTCACAGCAGAAGAGTAGAAGATGAGGTGATCTTTGTTAGTTTTATCTACTCAATATGTGTGTCTGTTCTAGAGTTAGTGTCATCAAACGGTTATGTTACTTGGACTCTATTGATTTTCAGTGTGTGTGTGTGCATGTAGGGTGTATAGGTTTCTGTGTGTGAGTGTGTGTAAGTATTTGTATGTGGCTATGATCAGGTTGTGGTAAGTGTGAATATGTTTGTGTGTGTTTATGAGAGTGTGTGTAACTGTGGTCTAGTTATGTTGTAAAGAATAGGTGGAGAAGTTTAAGGGACATTGTATAGTTGTGCGTATCAGGAAAGTTAAAGGTTTTCAACCGATTTCGTATGCATAGTCGCCATTCATACAGAGAGTGATTCGATGTTGTTTGAAATCTAATTTAGACGGTAGACAGAAAGATCCAGGCCGTTCTGGTATGATATTACATTCCAGGACCGATTCGATGCACTTTTTGTGGCGGTGTGTTCGTTCTTGACTTACTGGACCATTAGTAGGTCGAAATCTTGGCCACATTTGTTTCGATGGTTCACAAAGGCGTTTAATTCATCATCTAGAAGTGTTGACACTACGATTGGCCCTGCTGCGTTTTGGTCATTCTTCTGAATGAGTTCTGATTTAGTTCTATGATTTTTCTGTGCTTTCTTTTTCCACAAAATTTAATTGAAATTCATTGAGAACTCTTGGAGATATTGTGTAGACAGACAAACAGACAGAGAACTTTTAGAGATAGTTTTGGTTGCACGTTATCAGCGAGGACATAGGGAATCTGTTCCGAAGTTTCCTGATCTTTTTTATAGCTTAGACAAGGTGATACCAGCTCACCCAAACTCTTCACAGTCTGCCTCGAGATGATCTTCAGAAGACTAGATTGGGAGAGTAAAGGGATTAGAATAGACGTCAAGTACCTGAGCATCCTCAGACAACATTGCCCTTTTCGCAGAGAACCTGCACGACCTCCAACTAATGATAGATGAACTAAACGAAGAGAGCAAGAAAGTCGGCCTACACATGAACTTCAGTAAGACGAAGATCATGTGCAGCAACCACATCGGAGATAAAAACACTGAAATCAGAATCGAAGACACAGAACTAGAGAAAGTAGATCACTAAATCTACCTAGGACAACGAATCTCCATGAGACCCTCAAAAAAAAGGAAGAAATCAAGCGAAGAATCACACTAAGCTGGCAAGCCTTTGGCAGAGTAAGCTCAACCTTCAAAAATAAGAAGATCCCATTAATCCTAAAAAGAAGGGTGTATAACCAATGCATCCTCCTAATAGTCACTTATGAAGCTGAAACATGGAACCTAACCGAGAGACAAATCTGCAAATTGAGAACTATGCAACGTACACATGAGAAAATTATGCTAAGCCTCACCACAAGACAGCACAGTACATCCGGGAAAAGACAGGAGTCAGGGACATCATAGAATTTATTAAAAAGCTCAAACGACAGTGGGCTGGCCATGTTGCACAAATGGCGGACAACTGATGGACATCGCGACTCACGACATGGATCCCTCGAGATCACATGCAGAATTGAGGCTTGTAGAATATTAGATGGAGAGACGAGCTAGACAAATTCAGAAAGTACTGGCTCTGCGATGCCCATGATAGAGAAGTGTGGTGGATCCCGGGGAAGGTCTATATCCAACGACGGATATTGAAAGACTGATGATGATGATTGCCAACCCATCCACAAAATTTCATTTGAATCCTTTGAGAACTTTGGGGGCCCAATATTTCAAAATCAATCTCTACCCGATAATAATGATCTGTCTATCTATCTAAAATACAAAAAGTCTAATTCTGTTTATCAGCAGATAACTTTCTGGCCGGTGGTATATAATTAAGGTATCCCTACAAGCAATTCTGATCTCTTATTAGGGCAAAAGCATCATTTAAACCTTCTGCAATAACAGGCTTGAAATTCTGGCATCGGGGCAGATATTTTAGCTAGTTTTATGTAATGTTTTAATGTTAGTTAAACTTACTCTAAAAGATACAAAAAGAATGAAAAATCTATTCGGTATGAACATTACGTTCTTCAATAAAACATTTAATTATTCAAAACTCAAAAAATGTGAAGGGAATTCTATTTATCATTCGATACAGCTGATTTATGTAGTTTAGTGAAATTTGTTGTCACAACTTCCTCGTTGAGAAATGAAACTGTGATGTTGCCTAGGGACAAAGCTCTGAGCGGTGGCGTCGTGAAGGTGGGTCACTAATCATATTGTAATTTACTTAAACCACATGAAACTATATAAATGCAAATACCTTTAGGCTGTACGTATAATATGGTGATGAAAAGAATAATTTTAATTTTGCTAGTTGTTTAAGACATTATTATAGCCATTGCGTTCATTATCATATGGGAATTGCGATTCACTAGTAACATTAGCACCAAAAACTTTACTAAGGATTCTGTATGGTTGTGTATAGGTGTGGGTGTATAGGAGTGACACCATGAGTTACAGCACTGGATTACACGAAGCTAAGTGACGACACTGGCTTCAAATCCAATACATTTCACATCCACAAAAGCATGGCCAGATCAAAGCTGCTTGACTCCCTGAGCACAGCCCCCAATTGGTGCCCCCTCTTTGACCCCCCCATTGCTTATCTGACAAGATTTTCAAAAACGAACAATTCCTGAAGATATTTATTCATTCAAAATACATCAAAATAAGTAAGAAAAATTAATACAAAAAATTAATACAAAATTAAATATACTACTTCACTAAACCAAGTGAAACTGATACATCTGTTATTATTATTAACCTAAACCAAAACTATCAACATAAGTATCTGAGTTTTTAGGCTGGTTTGGCTTACAGAAGATGTATGTATCACGCGTAGAGGCCACACGAATGTAGCTAGAAGGCTGAAAATTTAAACATCAACTCTTTATTATGTCTTGAAAAAACGCTTTTTTTTTCCTTCAGTTTTTTCTAAACCTCCCTCGAGGGGTTCAATCGGCACTGTAAGCTTACGCTAAATTGAGCCGTTTTTTGTCTGCCTACATTTTTAAAAAAATTCTGACTTTTTTCAGTGATCACTGCACAAAAAAGCATGAGAAGTAACTTATCCATTGATCATCGTTTTTTTTCACTTTTTAATTGATTACACCCAGCACAAAATACACCCCAGCAAATGATATGGATCGCATGACTGTTTCAATCGAGTGACTAACAAGACATATGTTTGTTTTTTTTAATTTTGTTACAGAAGTTTTGATAGCAAAAATCGTTGAAACTGCTTATACTGTGCTATAATAATTTAAAAAAAGACGTAACACACATGGATACATACACAGATACACTCGTAAAATCTAAATGATCAGCTTAATTTGCGCCACCCTATACATCTGGGCCTGTGGCCTTGGACAGTCGCTAACAAGCTAATCTTACAAACAATTAGTTGCATAAAGACTTCAAAGATTAAATGTTCTCATTTGTGTCCTTATTGGAGGTTAAACTATGCTTTGTAGATATCAGTCGGTTGATAACAGAGAGTTGTGTAAACTTAAGTGGTGCCACGATATAAAATAAACAAAGAAAATGTAAGGAAAATATAAGAGCTAAAAATAAGTATCAAAATATTTTTGGCATAAAATATACATGAATTTACAAAATTTATTTAAAGAAAATTAAGGGTTTGAAAAACATTGTGATGTAAAAGACATGGCCAATCTCCCGATTAAAGGAAATCAAAAAGAATTATTCAGTATATATATATATATATATATATATATATATATATATATATATATATATATATATATATATATATAAAAGAAATGACGGAGTTATTGATATATGTATCAGCACTAAGGAGTCTAGAGCTATTCTATCAGGTAATTTATTTTAATAATTCTAGTATCCTAACTTTTAGTTTTTTGAAGTGTGATGATCAGACAAGTCTCAAGAGGAAGATAAATCAACCAATAAGATCATCCCATTTGAGCGCAAACAAACAAAGAAACAAATAGATAAACAAAAAAATTAGCATACAAGCTCATGATTTATATATATATATATATATATATATATATGTGTGTGTGTGTGTGTGCAAAGGTGCGGCAGACCCAATAACTAGTTATGATCTTGCGACAATCGTTGAGGGAACTAAGCGATTTTCTTAGATGGACATACCCACAGGTTTGTGTGTCCTTATGGGAGTTGAGGGAAGGTAAGGTTAAGGTCCTATATTCGTGAAAACCAAGCAATTTATTCGAATATGAGAAAAAGAATTCGAAAGACCTAAAAAAACTACGCACTCAACTGCATTTACAAACTTTTTACCAAAGTTACTATCAATCAAATCACCAAAATGCTAGACGAAAAGCAACCACGAGAACAGGCTGCATTCGCAAAAAAGCTACTCAACCACTGACCATCTCCATTCAATTAATCGAAAGCAACAGAATATAAAATAACATTCGCCGTAGCATTTAAGAAGGCCTTCGATTCAGTGGAAATCCTCGAGGTCATCAATGCTTTCATACAGCAAGGCGTAGACCCTCAGTATGTCGGAGTCTTGCAACATACATGCCGACTAAGCAATTCATTTAATACGATACATAAAGTAAGACATGGTGATACCAGCTTACCCAAACACTTCACGGCCTGCCTTGAGATGATCTTCCAAAACCTAGACTGGGAAAATCTAAATAGACGACGAATACCTAAGTGACCTTAAATTTGCTGACGACATCGTCTTTTTTGCAAAAAATAAAAACAAAACTAATACATCACAATCTCCAAATAATGCCAGACGAACTGAACGAAGAGCGCAAGAAAGTTAGACTTTGCATGAACTTCAGTAAAACAAATGTCACATACATCAAACATGTTGATGACAAAGACACAAAAATCCACATCGAACACGCAGAACTGAAAAAAGCAGATCACTAAATATACCTAGGACAACGAATCTCTATAAAACCTTTCGAAGAAGAAATCTTCCTAGGATGGCAAGCTTCTAAAACAAGAAAATCCTATTAGACCTTAAAAGAAAGGTCTACAAACAATACATTCTCCCGATAATCACCTCCAGAGCAGAAACATTGAACTTAACCAAAAGATTGGCCCTTAAACTGAGAAGCATGCAAGGTGCACAAGAAAGAATCATGCTCAACCTCACATGGAGAAACCACAAGACAGCTTAATATATTATAGATAAAACAGGAGTAAGAGATATCATTGAATCTATTAGAAATGGCAATAGGCAACCGATAGACACCACAACTTCCAACGTTGATCGTATACGAAACTGTGGCTGGCTAAATATAAGATAGCGTAACGAACGAGACAAGTTTAGAAAGTATTTGTTCCTCGACGCCCAAGATAGACAGGTCTGGCGAATCCTAGGGAAGGTCTTTTTTAACGACGGACGCGAAAAGGTTGCTGCTGCTGCTGTGATATATATATATATGATAATACCCTATATGAAATAACAAACTACATATAGTATATATAGTATATATCATAGCTGAAGGGGGTGGTGGTGTTTGATCAACACTAGTCGGGAGCTACTAAATTCACGTAGAGTACCATAATATCAAATTCTGTGTAAAGCATAAAAAAACTATGAAGAAAATTGAATAAATTATATTATCAAATATTGGGAAAAAATAACTGAAATGACATAAATGTTTGGGAAAAATTTTTTTTTCATATTTGTATTTAAATCTGTAAAGCTTTCTAGCCTCTCTTTCTCTTTCTCGCTCTCTCTCTTTCTCTTTCTTTCTCTCTCTCTCTCTCTCTCTCTCTCTCTCTCTATATATATATATATATATATATATATATATATATCGTTGTTTACGCAACAAACGCCTACTTGACTCTTGGGATTCGCTATCCAATTGGGCACCTTGCCATTCTAAAAATAACAAAACAAACTTGCTGTTATGAGGACTTTCTCATAATCAAGTACAAACCATATTTTTTTTGTCCTTGCTGTCCTTGTCTGATTTACTACAATCCTTTTTTTTTCAAACCTTTTGCTACTATTTAATTTCAGATTGTTTTCATACAAAGCTTCTGTTGAATAATTGATTGGTGGAACAATGCATAAACTCTTCTAACAATAAACATTCACTTTAGAATGCGTTCTTTTGACCAGAGCTCCCCGGCCTTTTTTTGCATTGCGAAATGATTTAATTTTCATAAAATTCTTGAGAACCGGCTGACAAAGAGCCAGTTTTTTTTCTTTTTTAATCACGACTGGATTATGAGTGATAAGTCAGCTATGACTAGTTTGGGATTTGGGAGAGGTAAGTACAGCCCCAGGCCGAAGCAATCGGGGTTGGTATTTTCAAATAGTTATACATGTGGGTATTCAGATTTGCGATGGTAAATAGGGATCTGAGGGAGGATTTATCCCAGGCATTTCATACTATTAGATAAAATAGTCCAGGGCCAAACAGAACCCCTGTACACCCACTACCATCAGGTCTTGTACCAAAATTTTTTTACATTATTATTATTATTATTATTATTATTATTATTCATTTTTTAACTTTTCACGCCAGTTGCCTGGTGAATGAGTAACAGCAAGTCTCCCTGGGTCTCCAGCCTTCCTCTTATATCGTGCGTACCTATCACAGCAGCACCGTGGCTTGTGCAGCCACCACTATGCCTTTTTTCTTGACTTTTACTTTCATGTTCCACGCCTTGTGAAGTACCGTTGAAGGTCCTGGTATTTCCCTAGTTTTCAACTGTCTTTCGTATTTACTCTGTGATCTGCAGGCACGGTCACCTCTATTATTTGGTAGGTTCTCCTTCTCTGCCCACGATTACCAGGTCCAGTCTTGGGATGGTAGTTTGGATGTCAAAGTCCCAGAGTAATTAATGGCTTCCATATTCTTGGGCTGCCTCCAGTTTGTGGTGATAACACTTGTCCACATGGTTGAATCACATTCGTTTGCTCATTTCCAAGTGTATCACTGTTGCTACCCTGTCGATCAATGATCTCGTCCCTTTCCCCACATGGGCAGCATTTACTGTTTATTTGGGTTCTGTCGATTTCCACCTTGATATAGTTTGTCCTGACGCATTTGTGTTGGGCTGCCATGATGAGCAATTCTGTTTCTCTCTTCAGGTTTCCTTTATGTAACCCTGTCCATGATCTCTCGTCTGCGTCATTTTATATCTGTCTTTTGAATTCCCTGTATAGTTTGTCCTGTTCCCACTTTTATTTCCTTGTTTGTTGTGCTGCTCCTTCGTTAGCTTTTTTTGTTGCTCATTGCACTATTTCGGACGCTTTTTAAAAAAATGTCTTCATGATTTGCTTGCACATACTTTTCTCTCCTATACTATCCTGTTTTGACCTTTTGGACACAGTTTTCTATGCTGATGAGTTCTTTACCGCATTCTTTTTTCTTCACACTCAGTCTCTCTGTGTCATAGCTGGATTGTAAGGCTTTCTACATGGTCATAAGCTTTCTGGTTCTTCCTCTGTTCACCCAAGGGATGACCCTGATTATCTTACTATCGATTCTGCCCATGAGTTCATTCCTCTGATCAGATTCCTGCTATTTAGTTTAGTCTGTGATATTTTTTCTCATCTTCCTAAGGTATTCTCTTTCATTTCTTCTTTTATCGGTCCTGTGTGGCCAATGCTCTGATTTTGTTGTTGTCCGGTAATTCGATTTCTTCTGCTGCTGCTGGAAGCCTTTTTTGTGCGTTACCATTAGTGCACATTTTTCTATTCCAAGCTCCACTCCAACGTCATCGCTGTATTCTTTCACTTTGATGAACAACGTTTTGAGCTCTTCCCAGCTTTGCTAATGGTTTTATGTCGTCTATGTACATGAGATGGTTTACCTTTTCCTTTGTTTTGGAGAATTGGTATCCTTTGCTGTTTTTCAACATTGTGTTGAGTGGTATCATAGTTAGAACAAATAGCAGCAGAGACAGGGTCTCTCCCTAGAAGATTCCCCTTTTTATACTTACCTCTGCTAAGTTTTCTCTACTAGCTGTCTCGTCTACCTTCCAGTTTTTCATAGACTTGGTTATGAATCTCACCACTGGTTCACTGATCAATTATTATTATTATTATTATTATTATTATTATTATTATTTGGAATCTCACACCAGTTGCCTGGTGGTAACCGCTGGAGTTTGAGTGACAGCAAGTCTCCTCAAGTCTCCAGCCCTCCTCTCCTAGTACTAGCAGGTCGCAGTAATTCTGCGATTTACAGTTTCACACCGGTTGCCCAGTGGTTATCGCTGAGGGCTGAGTGACAATAAGTCTCCTCAGGTCTTCAGCTAACGTCTCCTCCCTCTTTCGCATATCATGACAGAGCTACAATTCGTTGCAGTACTTATATCTCTAGCACCTTCCTCAGTACCCGTGCAGTTCCCAGTAGTGCTGTGGTCTGTACGGTCTCTATCCTCCCCCTAATCCCGATCTCCTCCAGTCTCTCCCTCAGCGTTTTGGGGACAGTTCCTAGTGCTCCCACTATGACCGGTACTACCCTGGTTTTCATGTTCCACATTTTCTTTAACTCCCTTGCTAGGTCCTGGTATTTTTCCCTTTTTTCACCCTCCTTCTTTTTTACTCTATGGTCTGCAGGCACAGCCACGTCTACTATTTGGCAGGCCTTCCTTTTTTTGTCTACTATTACTAAGTCCGGCCTTCTTGCCTGGATGAGGTGGTCAGTTTGGATGTCAAAGTCCCACAGTAGTTTGTGGTTGTCATTCTCCAAAACTGCCTCTGGCTTGTGCTGATACCACTTTTCCCCATGGTTGAATCCCATTTGTTTACTTAGTTCCCAGTGTATCATCGTTGCTACTCTATCGTGTCTATGCTTATACTCCTTCTGGGCGAGTTGGCTACATTCACTAGTTATGTGGTTTACTGTCTCATCTCTTTCACCGCACATGCGGCATTTGCTGTTTGCCTGTGTTCTGTCGATTTTAGCTTTTATGTAGTTTGTCCTTATGCTTTTGTTTTGGGCTGCCATGATGAGCGATTCTGTTTCTCTCTTAAGGTTTCCCTTTCGTAACCACGTCCATGATTTCTCGTCTGCTATATCTTTTATCTGTCTTTTAAACTCGCCGTACAATTTTTTTCCTTCCCACTTTTCTTTTCTAGTTTGCTGTACCGTTCCATTGCTTTCTACTTTGTTTGTTGCACTATCCCTCGCGCTCTTTATGATTTCTTCACTATTTGTTTGCACATATTTATCTAGGACTACTTTAGCTCTCTGGACACAATCTTCTATGCTGATGAGCCCCCTACCACCTTCTTTTCTCTTAACGTATAGTCTATCTGTATCATCCCTAGGGTGTAATGCTTTATGCATCGTCATAAGTTTCCTTGTTCGCCTATCCATTGATTGGAGCTCTTCCTTTGTCCATCCTAGGAATGGTCCTGTATACCTAACTACTGACACAGCCCAGGTGTTCATTCCTTTTATTAGATTTCTGCTATTTAATTTGGTTTCTAATATTTTCCTTATCCTTCTAAGGTATTCCCTCTTAATTTTCTCCTTCATCTCTTCCCGTTTTATCGTGTCACATTCAAGGACACCTAGGTACTTGTATCGGTCTTGTGCAGTCAATGCCCTAATCTTGTTGTTGTCCGGAAGTTCAATTCCCTCAGTCATTGAAAGCCTTCCTTTGTGCATTACCATGATTGCGCATTTTTCTATCCCAAACTCCATTCCTATGTCCTCACTATATTCCCTTACTTCGTTGAACAGAGTCTCAAGCTCTCCCCTGTTTTTCGCAAACAATTTAATATCGTCCATGTACATTAAGTGATTGACCTTTCCTTTTGTTTTAGAGAAGTGGTATCCTTTGCTGTTTTATTTGCAATCTCACACCAGTTGCCTGGTGGTTACCGCTGGAGGTTGAGTGACAGCAAGTCTCCTCGAATCTCCAGTCCTCTCCTCGTTTTCATAGACCACAGTAATACTGCGGTTTACTGTTTCACACCAGTTGCCCGGTGGTCATTGCTGAAAGCTGAGTGACAATAAGTCTCTGCAGGTCTTCAGCAAATATCTCTTCTCTCCCTCGCCTGTCATGCCAGTGCTGTGGTTCACATCTCCACTATCATTTTCCTTCCTCTGTTAGGCCACTGCTAACCTTTAGTGTTGCAGTCCTTATATTTCTAGCACTTTCCTCAGTATCCGTGCGGTTCTTAGCAGTGCTGTGGTCGGTATTGTCTCAATCCTTCCTTTTATCTCGAGCTCCTCCAGTCTCGCCCTCGGTGTCTTTGGGACTGTTCCCAGTGCGCTTACTATGACTGACACTACCCTGACTTTCATGTTCCACATCTTCTTCAGTTCTCTTGTTAGATCTTGGTATTTTTTCCAGTTTTTCACTCTCCTCCCTCTTTACTCTACACTCATACTTTGCTCGTATATTCTCCATTCTGTCATGGTGACTATCGTCTTCCCCTCCTCCTTCAGCACTTCCTGTGATATCGGTGTGTGGCGGTAAGAACCAAATTATGTGGAGGCAAAATCCTCTGTCATCCACAATCACACATTCTCGTGGCTAAAAAAAGCAACAACAACAAAAAAAAAAACAAACAAACTATCAATTACTACTTTTCCCTCATACACTATAGGAGCCACAAAAAACTGATGACCCCCCAAACTACGTAGATAGTTGTTTTAAAATCGTTTACATAATCATTTCCATGATTAAGATTTGAATTAAAATTGTATGATTTAATTAAAGTTGTTTTGACACCGTTTGCATTATTGGTACACTGTAGGAGCCACGTATAACTGGCGACCCCCAAAACTATTTTGATCAAACACCTCTATAGTTGTTTTAAATTAGGAAATAGATTTAAATGTTCTCAAATTCCTGTAGTTGAAATGGTTTCTTCCTTTCAGTTTTTATCTGACAAAAAGTCGTGTTCGACAATAATGTCACGTTGACGTCTTTTTTGTTTACTTTGAAACAAACAAAAGCTTATGAAAAGTGCGGATTCCATTTTTAGTGTTCATTGTTCGTAAAAAAATGTTTATGAAGACGTTGACTCTCCTATTCATCCTTGTCGGAAAGTCGCTTGAGTGTGTTTCTCTATACTTTCCGAAAATTTCAGCGCACAATGTCTTAAAAATGACGACACACTCAATGTGGAGGGCAGTTCTCTAACCTCATCAAATGGAAATTACTCAATGATACTTCCAGAAATCGGTGGAACACACTGAAGTGAAGAAGGTCGTTCAGAAAAGTCGGTACACACAATGAAAGTTGAGGCCGGTCCTCAAACCATGGAAAATTGACTTTACCCGATGATACTTCCAGAAATAGCTGGACCACGCAGCGTAGAAGAAAGAAGGTGGTTCCGAATATAAATCCACATTATAGAAGTAGAGGGTTGTTTTCTCATCCATGTCAAAAGAAAATTAACCGATGATACTTCTTGAAATCGACAGCTTATTCGTCATCGAATAAAGGAAGCTGTTCCAAAAACAACAGTCCACATAGTATAAGTGGAGTCCGGTTTTCTAACCGTATCAAATAGACATTACTCGGTAATACTTCCAGAAATCACCGGCACACACAGCACTGAATAAAGAAGGCGTTTCGAAAAATTACGGGACGCACAATGGAAGTGGAAGCCGTTTTTTTAACCGTGTCAAATAGACATTACCCGATGATTTTTGCTGAAATCGACAGCACACAAGGCGCGGAATAAAGACGGTGATTCCCAAAATAACGAAACATACAATAGAAGTGAAGTGTGGTTCTCTAACCCTACCAAATGACAATTACTCGATGATACTCCAAGAAATCGATTGCATACATGGCGCCTGAAGAAAGATGGCTGTTCTAAAAATGACGGCACATACAGTGGAAATGGAGGGCTGTTCTCTAACCTTGTCAAATGGAAATTACTTAATGATACTTCCAGTAATCGACGGTACACATAGTGCAGAACAAAAAGGGCAAATTCAAAGACGACAACCCAAAATGGAAGTGAGAGATATTCTTTAACCTTTCTCGATGATATTTTTGAAATCACTGGCACTCGCAGCACGGAATAAAGAAGGCTGTTTAAAAAATGACGACTCACTCAATGGAAGTGAATTGCAGTTTTCGAACTGTGTCAAATGGACATTACACGATGATACTTCCTGAAATCAACAGTACATGCGTCATCGAAGATACTTCCAGTAATAACCGGCACACACAGCGCTGGATAAAGAGAGAGGTTCCGCAAATGACACACAATGGCAGTTGAGACCGGTTCTCCTACCGTGTCAAATGGACGTTACGCGATGATACTCCCAGAAATGGACGGCATTCAAGGCTCAGAATAAAGAAGGTGATTCCGAAAATGGCAACACATACAATGGAAGTGGAGGACTGTTCTGCAACCGTGTGAAGTATATATTACCCGATAATACCTCCGGAAATCGCTGGCGCTAGCAGCACAGAATAAAGAAGGCTGTTCAGAAGATGAGGATACATACCATGGAAGTGGAGGGTGGATCTTTGTGCATGTCAATTGGATATTACCCGATAGTACTCACAGAAATCGACGGCACACACAATGTCTTCCCAATAAAACAAATATACCCTATTAATAAGCACGATCTTAGCACGAGAGAATTTGTCAAGGTGTTCCCTCATGTTCTTGAGAGTATCATAGAGCGTGGAAACTAGCCTCCTCAAATTGTATTCAATATGGATGAAACAGGCCTTTTCTGGGAAAAATGCCACTCTCATCTCTAGAGAAAAAGAAAAAAAGCTACAGGGTTCAGGGCTGGGAAAAATGCTCAACACGACTACTTGGCGGTAATGCTTTAGAAGCAGAAACCAATTTCGTTTATCATTCAGAAACATCAGAACCAACGCGTTGAATACAAAATTGCATCAATGTGATTTCAAAATCACACAAGAAGGCGTAGATAACAATAGAAATTTTCACACATCCTAGCCTTGTTCGGACTCTTGCATGGATCAGGCTATAATTTCTAATATCAATTGGAAAAACAGATGGCCAAGATAAACCATCTATGATGGGTTTTGGAGAAAGCTACAATATCAGGAAGGCCATAGAGTTATCAGTTGTTTGGAGATATTTGTGAACTTAAGACAGCCTATTAAACACGTATCTATCTATGAATCTATGTATATGTACTGTTATAATAAATTGCTTATCTCGCCTTTTAATGGACAGTGATCAATAAAAAAAGTCCGAGTTTTCAACTAACAAGCGTGAATGTTTCTGGACATAAACTAAGGGACCAATTTAGCATACACTAACAATATAAATTGAATCCCCACTAAAAACCTATTCGGGAGTAATTTAGAAAAAACCCACAAAACTTTTATTACAGGCTTAATGAGGAGAAAATGTTTAAATTTTTAACCCTCTAATTCCATTGGTGCTGCCTGTACGCTATATACATACATCGATAGCCATCAAGCCAGCCAGCCTACCAGGATTCGAAAACTGAAGAAACCTGCTGACGGTTTCTAATAACTTATTTTATTTAAACTTTTCATTGTTTTATTTAAGAACTAATTTAGCATACACTTACATTATACATTTAGCATCAACTAAAAATGTACTCGGTTGTAATTTAAAAAACAAAACAACTAAACCTCTTTTCTCGCCATAATGAATGGTACATATCTAAATTTTCAGCCCTCTAGATCCATTGGTGCAGCCTGTAAGCGCAACACATACATCGATAGCCATCATGCCAGCGAGTCGGCCAGTCAGACCCACTCAAAAACTGACGAACCTTATGTTGACAGTTTTGGTTCACGGTTTCTAATTACTTGTTTCATCTAAACTTTTCATTCTTTTATTTAGAAAGAAAGAGAGAACAAAAAAGGTTCAGGTAGTTTACTGAAGTAGTAGGAACGGGGAGGGGAAAAGGGGGCTTAAGTGTTTCAATAAGAAGGTAGGAAGAGAGGGGACGAAAGAAGCTTAGGTAGTTTCCTGGAAGGGGTGGGAAAAAGAGAGAAGAAAAAAGTTGGGTAGTTTAATGAGAAAACATTAATTGAGTGGACCGGAAAAAATGTTTGGTAGTTTTCTGAGGGGACAAGAAAATGTTCTCACATGAAATTGATCCACGTTTTTTTATAACATTTAGACATGGATCGACAACCAAGATTGGAAGTGATAATGGAGAAAATGAGAAAGACAGTCATGTTGTAAGAGACGGGTAGAGACATAAGATAATGGTTAATTTTAGTAACCGACACCTGTGGAATTTTCGTAAGTCCAACTAGTGCAAGTATGATTGGAATAAAGACATATTTAAAAAGTCAATAAATAACATGTAATGAAATGTTTTGCAGCTTATATATCAATATTTCTTTTATTCTTTTATCCCCGAAAAATCCCAAAGTAGAAAATCATCAATGTTGCTGTTTGTTCCTAATAGATTTCATGGAAAAAAGATCCATGAAAATTATATGGAATGATAGTTGGCAGCTCAGCTCTGTTAATGACGTTCATAGTCTTTGCATCCAATATATACAGGTAACTCTTCCTGGTTGTAACATCCAGAACAGGGGTGAGGAGTACACCATCATCTTCTCCTTTGCTGTTCGGTCTTGCAACAAACACTGGTTCGCTCATGTGCTGATCTGTGTTTATATAGGCTAGGTCGCGTCCCTTTTCGCAAACGTCTTTCTTCACAATAGCGTGGGTGGCAATCGTGAGGTTGCCCAAGTTTCCAGCTGCACCGTACAAAAAGCAATAATGCTTGCCGTGGTAAGCATCATTTATTCTTGGAAAATCGAAATTTCTTGGGAAGTCAGGCTCATAGTTAAATAACTTTGGGGTTATACGCTTCTCTTTTAGATCAATATGGTATCTTTTAAGCTTGGCGTTAAATGGTAGCGTCTTCCTCTTTTCGGCGTCGCGGAAGTTTTCTAAAGTTAGCACTTTGACGGCACTGCCTTCTTCGTATGAAATGAGATCAACAAGAATGGTATCGTTTCCTTCTTCGTACGCGTTGCCATGATGAAAAACCATGATCGGCTCCGTTTCCAGATGTGTCACTTCTCCTGTTTTCAGATTGATCACTTTTACTTTGGTCGGCTGGTCGCCGTGCCATACTAATGTCGAGACGATTTGTGTGGTTCTAAGAAAGTCAGACATATCGCCGTAGATTGGGCTCAGAAAGAAAATGGCGTAATTCTCGCTCACGGAAAAAGAGTGCATATACGTAAGCTGTTCAACCGGGATGGAAGCGACGATCTCTCGGTCGTATGTCGAGTGAATGCGTACCAGATTGATAGTGTTGTCTTCCCAAGGCCACACTTTGGATTTTCCAAGGTGCACTAGGGTAGAGGTCTTGCCAGGTTCTTGCACTGGGTGGGCAGTGGAGGCAAAGGACGCAAATTCAAAACCACCCCCAGGGATCTTGGGTGAAATAAGCTCAATTGTTTCCAGATTGGTGGCATTAAATTCGTACATTTTCCAAAAATCTGTCAAGGCATAGTAGCCTGACTGATTGTCAACTTTGTTGAATGGATAAACGTTTACATTCATGTTGTCGAAACTGTTTGTGAATACTTTCATCCGTTCGAAAAATCCATAAGGCGGTTCAACGCCCATAAAGTTGAGGAATGGTGCGATATCGTTCGATTCAATAGACATTTTATAAAAGTTACTTTTGACAAATTTTGTGGAGAAAGAAGCATTGCCTTGACCATTGAATTTCCAACTACTGAGTTTAGCAAATCCATCGAACAAGTGAAGCATCTTACGTTTACCGACCTCAAATCTACCGACTCCATTTCTTATCTGGAAAAAAAGAGAAAAAGAAACGAATATTATTAGGTACGTGCAAAGGTTTCCAACGAAAAATCGGTTTTCAATTGTGTATTCAGTCTTTGCTTTAAAAAAAAAGAGAGCTGTGAACTGCAAATAATTATACATAACATATTGATACATAATCATATCGCCAATGTTTTTAATTGACTTGCACCAGCCATCAATTAAAATAAGAGACTATCTGGATGACAAGGTCAATGTGTATCAATAGCCAAAATGACCAAGCTCTCATTCTATGTCATCAAATCTTATACATATAATAGAGATTTGCTTGACCTCTATGTCACCACGGGCTCTAACCCCCACTCCACCCTAATGGTTGTAGACTTCATATATTTCACTCCAGTTTTTTCATACTACGATTTCCTATGTGTTCGCAGATTTTTTTTATAAGTAAGAAGCATTTTTAAGATTATACAAAAAGTAAAATTTGGAATTATAAAGTACGGAAGCCGAAAACGGCTGCATCTTTATCATTTTCGTTTGCATAATTAAAACCAAGGAAGTTTTTTTTACATTCACTGCATTTTGTTTTTTGTATTCATAGAATATTACATAAAAGGTGAATAAGAAGTTTTTTCCGTCGAAAACTACGATGTAAACTAAACTGATTTTGACCAAAACCTATTGCATTAGTTTTAACTACTATCTACCTCCATGAAGCACATAACATAACTCATTTGCTAATCAAAGATCAGGGTGTCCGTTATTAAAGAATTGACAGACGCAAAAAATGAGTTTAAACTGGATATTAATTTTTGAAAATCACTGTCGTACGTAAACAACTGCATTTATAGTGTTTTAATGACACCCATCAACTACGATTTTCTCGTATATTCTGCTATCTTTTTCAATTTACCTGCAGTAAATGTTCGCCAAAGTTTGAAAAGAATGACGGCTTCTATTTGTATTTACTTTCATATTTCACTTTGTCTATGTTTGAATTGTAAGTTGAACGTTATGTGAGAACTGCCTACTATCTTCTTGAAAACGACACCTAATTTACCTTCAATTCTTATCAACATTCAATCGATTTTAGTTTTACTTAAAAACATAACAGATATAATGATGAGCAATAGAATATTGCGTTCTGCCGCCCCACCCCTAAAACTTTTTTTCTTCTGTTATGAATAAAATTAAACAAGGTATATTGCTTAATATGAGCTAAAATATTCATTTTTTTACATTCACTATACTCGCTAAAAATACACGCCTTCCTAGCGGTTATCTCCAGTTAAATGGAGCCTGGGTCCGTGAAACATTAAATTGTCACTCAATCCGAATGTTTACAGCTATAAGTTCTGCATAGTTTGGGATAACCGCCCAGACTATACCAAACAAAAAAATTCTAAAGAGTCTTATTTTTGTGATAAATCATTTTTCTTATTGCCAAGGACAAAACTTATGGTTTAATGCACTAACTACTATTCTATCTCGTGGTAAGATTATCGTTATTTGCCACCAAACTGCCGCAGACTTCGACTCAAAAATGGCTATTCAACGCGGGGATATCCATAGTCCACTTGATTCGGAAAATGACAACAGATTGATCATTTAGCAAAAACTTTCAAGAATAAAATATCTGGGACATCTTGATAAAGCCGTAGATATTAAGTACAATGGATAAAATGCTGCTCAGGGTACGGTTTATACGTTTGTAAATGGCTTTTTTGCCTTAATTCGAAATCAAAGCTCATATCCGACGAAGTGGATTTGCGATGAGTATACAAGCCTGTCCCTGAAAAGACAAAATATCGAATGCCATAATGTCGAATTCCCGAAAGATCAAAATCCCCTCGAGTAGAAATCCCGGAAACCACAATCCCGAAAGGTTAAAACACCGAAAATATAATGGAAAAATAATAAAAGATTTCTTAATTAATGGTTATAAAAAAGATTGATAGGAAAAAAATACATAAATACACTTACTGAAACCCTGACCATAAACCTTATCCCTAACCCCAACCCTATATTATTGAATCGTGTTGTCGGAATATAGTAAGAAATATCTTCAGCGAGAAATACTCTGTATGTTGTAGTGAATACAGTGAGATCCGTTGAATTGTAAGGAACACAGGAGAGAATGACATAATAGAGTCAAAACCCCAGAATACAGTGTCAAGCAAAGAATGGCCTTTATAAACAACCAGAGCACCTCCGTCGCTCATTTAGCCTTTTTGCGACTGTTCCGAGATTTTCGTTTTGGGGATTTTAGCTTTTACGGATATTGATCTTTCGGGATTTCTGTATTCGAGATTATTCATATACTTCTTCGCTGAGAGAGCGAAAAGTTTAATTTATCAATATTTCACAAGCGCAGTCTATCTTCCCAAAATATCATGTTATCAAGAATACTTTAAAGTTAATATTTACCAAAGTTCCTTTTAACCATTTCGGTAATTCTTTTTCAAAATATATAGGAACGTCTTCAAGTTCTTCTGTGTTGCTCATGAAAAGCAAATTATGGGGATCTTCAGCATAAGAATCGTTCTGAGTCATGACAGAGGGAGACAATAAAAAGCATACTGTCATGATCAGTATGCATGTCCATGTAATCTCTGCTGAAAAAGAAACTATATAGGTTGAAACAACAAAATCAAAACAAAAACAAAAAAGAGCATCTTTCAAGATCAAAATATTGAAGTGAGTTTCAACAGAAATTTTGAACTAAAGTTGGAGATAATCGAAAGAGCGCACTAACAATACGGAGCACATGGGTAGTTGCTTTTCACCGATCCGCTTATGTATGGGATGCACCGCCTATATGAAGGAAGTGGGTCATCTTGAGCGTCATCGGCGTTTACTAAAGACATCAAATCTTCTACCATCACGTTTTCCCGCCGAAAGATTGGTCTCACACAAACAAGCAGCTTGCTATCACTGTACTACCGGCGTTTGATCTATACATGAACATATTTCCTGAGACTGGACGAATTTAGCACAAGAACATAAAAGTAATGCACTCAGTGAGGATGGAAATCATGAGATGTGGCTTGCGAGACTAGCTTACTAACCATCGTTCTACAGCAGTCATCCATTGCATATGTGTATCAATCTCTTCATATATATATATATATATATATATATATATATACAAAGAGATTGATGTACAGATATAAAATGGATAACTTTTAATATATATATATATATATATATATATATATATATATATATATATATATATATATATATATATATATATACACACAAATTGTTGTATAGTTGTGTGAGGCCATATAATTGTGAATCTTTGTTCGTACACTCCTAGTGGACAGCTGTGATAATTTACTTCAGACTTTGAACACGACCCTGTGTCACATTCCACCCTCATGAGCAGGCGAATAAATACCTATCTGAAGAAGAACTATCTAACTCCAATCTACCGTAGCTGTACTTACATACTACAATTTGTTCCATTTGTAGTGAAGGGGTGAAGTGAAGGGGTAGTCCTGTGTGCTTTTTATCTAGAGTACGGGTTAATCTATTGTTACAGACAGTCAAACTGTTCATTATATATATATATATATATATATATATATATATATATATATATATGCACATATATGTACATCGATGTACGCACACACACATATATACGATATGAAATATTAGTAAAATGCAGCACAAAATGATTCAAGGATAATATGGTTTTACTACAGAAAAAGACAAACTGCTCATTATATATATATATATATATATATATATATATATATATATATATATATGTGTGTGTGTGTGTGTGTGTACAAACGCACGCACACACACACACACACACACACACACACTTATATATATATATATATATATATATATATATATATATATATATACGATATCAAATGTAACTATAATGCAATATCAAAATGATTCAAGGTCAATATGGTTTTACTTACCCATATCTCAATGAAAATAGTATTTTGACGCTGAAGTGACACTGACTGATTTGTTCAGTCTGCTTGGCTTGTTTACTCCAGTCTACAGCAAGTCTAGATTTCAGATGCTGCTCATATCAGCCTGTGTCGTATACGTGGCAATTATCTAGAATTGAGCACCTGGTATTATATTGCGTGATGGTAATAACAACAGCAACAACAACTGCCTGGTAATTCCAAATCAAAACATTACAACATTTACAGATATCTGTTGTGAAATGATTTTTATCTGTGAGATTGTTTTAGACTGAAATGAGGTCGAATTGAAATTAAGTCAGTCTGAGATAAGAAGGTTAGAAAGAAAGAAATGCTGTGTTGGATGAACAACAGATGTAATAGTCGAATGGAAAGTAACTGAGAAAAATTGAAAATATGCTCAGTAAACTGTTGAAAATACTGCAAAGAATTTCGAATCAACTTTTAGAAATATTTTTGAGTTTGTCACTTGAAGGAAAATTCAATATAACACTAGAATGGAATTAGGATGAAAGAAAATTTATGTCAGATTAAAGATGAAAGTAATCCCGGAAACTTTCAGATAGATGATCAATATCTGATTAACAAACAAGATGTGTAATTGATTTAATGATAATTTTAGCATATATTCCCAATAGCCTCCGAAAATTATGTCTTATGAATGAAGAGTAAACCATTAAAAGATTTGTTAAAGTTTGTTATCAAATATCAATTATCTGGAAGTGTATTTTTTTTCAGAGTTTTTTTTTCTCGCTCTTTACGCATTAAAACTGCCTGGTGGACGAGTTTTTTCCCCTCAAGAAAATCCCTTTATTATGAAGGCATCACAAATTAATTGTCGCAGGGACGCCATTCTTTGTGAAACTGATGAGATATAGAGGTAGCTCCCAGTGGAAAAGAGTTTCACCCCATAACATTTTCATTGACAATTCCAACATCCCGATAGATTTGATCGTCTTGGACTTTTCTTTTCTAGGCAGTTGCATCCATTAAACTTTCAGGTGAGGTTTGTAATGATATGTAACTGCTGCTCTATAAGATAACCATGTAAAATATAGAATGCTTATCGTCTACCACCTGAGGAATGCTAGTTTTGAATTCAATCATTCAAAAATAATGTGTTGACTGACCATCGTTCTCTGTTGATATGCAGACAGTAGCCGAGTGACCAGTGCGAGGATATCTTAAAGTGGGAGTGGGAGGGAGGGCATAGCGCAGGGACGATTTCACTTTCTCTCTCTGTGTCCGAGTTAATTTTCCAGTGGTCACGATGAATTGCAAAAACTGATAGCCTTTTTAGTTTTTAGGTGTTGCCATAGAGGAGGTAGAGTTTACAGTCTTCTTTAGGGGTTCTACTCCAACTTTATTTTTGTCAGAGTAACTGCCCTGCTATTTATCCATAACTAGGAAAGGAGTGGATTCATGCATTTAACAAGGGTATCAGTATGAAGTAAACTTGAACAACCTCGACCCAAACTTGAACCCTCCGATCTCATTTTTCCATACCGGTAACCGTTACGCCACCCTACACCTCATGATTGAAGGTTCTTCTAAATAATATAATTTTTCCTGTACACTGTGAGAGCAACCCACGTACAAGCAAATTTATATGTTATGCAAGACTTTGCACATTGGATATATGATATTTTATCAATTTCAAGTTGTTAAACTTTGAAATAGTTCTCGACACCATACGGTTGACACTGGAGTCAAAGTGAAACGAAGAGAACGTCTCAATATCCAGCTCTCCCATCCTTCAACAAGCTGTGAGTTCCACTCTTGATGGAAAACACGATAAGCTGAAATTAATGAGCAAGCGTCCGCGCATGCTGGACGCCCATCCAGGATTGCTCCTATTTCAGAATTGCTTTGCACTCCCAAAGTTACTTTTACTCTCTGCATTGCTTTCCGTTACCAGGGGAGTAGTTGACTGGCATCAATTCAAAGCGTCTATACGAAATAGAAACGAGTAGGAAATTTACAACTACTTCGGCCACTTAGCAGGCCTAAACAGAGTAATATAAATGAGGTTTCCGTTCCGTTCGAAACATGTGAAAACGTGTAGAGTGAAACAAGATAAAGTATCGATATGCAATGTAAAGTTCGACGACACCAGTTGGCTACAAGCATTTCTCCGTGATCCACATGATGCACTCGGCTCATCATTACTGGACCCAGGTCGGTCTTGATAGGACAAATAGCACAACAAAATAATACAAGTAAGACGGCATCATGAGCAAAGCAGCAGCCAATCAGCTTCATATCTCTCTCGACCAGCGACTAGTGGCATCATGATTCACGTACTGCATCCTAGTCCCACGGTGGGGACTGGCTGAATGCCCTAACATTATTTACAGCACCCCTCTAGACAAAGACTATGTCTGCATTCGACGCTGCTGGAATGTCTGCCTTGTTCAATCCCATTGGCCTTGACCGGGGAGATAACAAACGCCTGAACAGGATAACTGTTTTCCTATTCGCAGCCAGCTAACCACTGACTGGGGGTGCCACTTTCAGTGACTCCTTTGCAAACGGTAAACTGATCTCATTGTCTATTGAGCCAAGTATTAGATCGAGGAATGGAAGATGGCCGAGTATTGTTCGCTGACCGACAGGCACTAGTTTGTACCAGTTGCGGTCGAGGCGGCTGACTTGATTGACCCCAAAGCATTGAACCTCGTCTGTCGAATCCAACCTCACGCGCGTGTCGATTTCAGTCGTCTGTGGCAACACGTTTTTCAGATTGACTGCGGGAACAGGCAATGTTGTCCATTAAAAAATGACATACTTTGACCTCATTTTCAGAACCGGAAGCTGAAGACGGAGAGAATGACGTAATTTAAATTCCAAAAGAAAGTTAACATTGTCACATGTTTTTTTTGTTTGTTTGTTTGTTTGTTTGTTTTCGCTTTGCATTCTTAGTTTCTTTTTATTTTCTTTGTTTACAAATAATTTTAAAAAATTGATGTTTTATATTTTCAGGGACAGGCTTGTGATACCCATCGCAAATCCACTTCGTCGGATATGAGCTTTGATTTCGAATTAAGGCAAAAAGGCCATTTACAATAGATTAATAAAAAGCCAGATAATAGCTTAGCAACCCTCTAAATAGCCAAATATAGGGAAATGAAAAGGAGAAGATTGTGCTGTGCCGATCTTCTGAGATTGGAATCTGCTTGTCCTGGAAATCAATAAAATCAGCATGAAAATTAGCATTCTAAATCCTGGCTTTTTGTTTGGACTCGAATACCGACCACTGGCACTGGAAGGAAGTTCACAACCACCTCAGTTATAAACAGGCCCCTTACCTGGTATCTGCGAAGGAAAATCATAGTAAACATGGTTCCAAATTGTTTGCTTAAGTAATCCAACTACTACCAAAAAAAAATAAGAGTAATTCATCAGTGCAGTGGTATTTTATAAGATTTATTTTACAAAATTCAAGAAAATTATTTTAGGCAATTGAAACAGAAAGTGTTAAATTCCTAAATCTCAAAGGAAATAAATTTGTTTGAAAGCAGGTCTTGTCATAAAACAGTTGCTTTGTTCGATGAAAATAAGGCTTCGATTTCCTCCAAAGACTTTTTATTTGTTTCAGGCAGAAAGAAGAAACAAAAGACCGACCCAATCAGAGCCACAGACGCCATCACGTAGAAAACACCTACAAAATGAAAATAAGGATCAAGATGAGAATTCTTGATTAAACCGTTATTAGTTTATATAAAACTAAAAACAGAGGCAGGAAGATTGAGCTGTGCTAATCTCCCAAGGGGGTCGTATGTATCTGCCTTAAAAATTAGTATTCAAGAGTCTGTCTTTCACCTTGTCTTTGCACACCAACCACGAGTAAAAAATATACAACTACCTCGGACACTTGGCAGACTCAAACGAAGTAGTGTGAGATTTCTTTTCGAAACACACAATCATGGAAACACGTACAATGTGGCAGAAAACAAATCCAAGACAAAAGGCATTTTACTGATTGAAATATACCTACAACAGTGAAATAAAAATATAATTGAACGCTGTTTTAATGTTCAAACCATGGCTTCAGCTATATTTCCTAATATTGGCTATAGAAATAATAATGTAATCAGTTGTATAATTCAATGATGTTAAGGATCATCAGACTCTAGTAAGAATTTATGAAGTGAAAGACTATTCTTCTTGGTCTCATATTGAGAAATCAATGAGTTTGCAATTAAATAACTTTAAGAAGAAATTCCAGGCATCAATGCATTTTCATCGTACAAGGCTTATGCACTACTTGATGGTTGAAAGGGATAGAATATAGAGATAACCTAAATCAACACTTTTTATGCTGATGAAATGGATACCTTGTAATAAGCCGAAATAATATGCGAAACAAATTGGTCATTTTTTTTTGTTGAAATAGTCATGAGTAAAATGAAAATTTAGTATAATGATTTGATGCTCTAACTTTAGAATAGAGTCATGCTTATGCAACATTATCTCTGACGTCTACAAAGTTGATAAGTTTTAGAGCTTTCTTTTGGAGTTGGAAGAGCATTTTAGTGTGAAAATCTTTACATTGAACACCAATGTTGCCTCCATATACTATACAGGATGAAAATGAATTGCCCTGGGCTCAGGTTCAGGAACATAATGTCTAGCTTCACTGAACATTCTATTCGCTCTTCTAATCTTTGTATTAATATATCACAATAATGATTACCACTTGATGTTTCATCAAAGTATACTCCTTGGTATTTAATATGATTTGAGGGATTTATACGAAGACCATTCATTTAAATTTTGATGTCAGGAATTTTTTCTCCTTGTTTATGGAAAAATATGATTTCCATTTTATTACAGTTTAAAGAGATTTTATTGACAAGTATCCATTTATATAATAAATTCAAGTTCAGATTAATTTGCTTTTGTATCTTTTTGTATGATATTCCTATATTTAAAATTGATTTATGTCATCTGTAAAGAGGTAGACTTCAGTACGGAGGTCATGAACGTATATAGAAAATGATAAAGGCTCAAAGACAGATTTTTGAGGCACACCATGGTGGACGTCTTTTGAGTTATATCCCCCAAAAGTGACATTGTTTTCTATCTGATAGATATGATATGAAACAATTATCTGCTACAGCTCCAATTCCATAATGTGAAAACTTATTTATCAGTTTATCATGGATAACTGTATCAAAGATCTTTTGAAGGATAACAAATATACCACATGCACTTTATCATGCACTTTTGATATCTTCTGTTATGTTATTAAGTGCGTGCTTACTAGTGTGTTAATGTCTAAATCAAAATTGAACGTCATAAATGCATTGGTTAATCTTCAAGGAATATATAAACTCTGGAGAAGACTAGTTTTTCAATTTTCTTCGTTCAGGTTAGATAAGGGAAATATAGGCCTGTGATTGGATACCGAAATCCTTTTTGTAAGTTTTTGCGCTAATTTAAAGATGTCAGGTGTTTTCTGACGGTAAATGATAAGTTTAAAATTTTACTCAAGGGATCACAAATATTGTTTATGAGCATCATCAACATTTCATTGTGTATGCTATTTAGGCTCGTTGGCTTGTTTGCATTCATTGACCCTGCTGGAATATGCACTCCATTCAATGAATATTTTACATCTGTCGCAGATGATATTCTTAAACAACGTAAAGTTTCACAGATCTGAACATCTCGTTTCTTCTCAGTGAAAAAAAAGACGTAACGCGCCACTATTACAATTCTAGTTCAGGGCGCAGGAAAATATGATGAGTCGTTCTCTGTGCTTTGACCAAAACCTTCCGAACAATATTCCTGCAGAAATCACATTAACAACAGAACTGGTGTACTTCAAGATCTCTCTAGGAAAATTCTTCAAACTTCTCTCAGACGATCTACTGACACCATGATACATATCTCTATACAACAGCATACTTGAGTACACTGTACGTGGTCGACATTCAGGGAGATTACGTTGAAGAGCTCACCTTCACCATATCAAAACTATCAAAGCTAAGCTATTGATGAGATTATTGATCTGACCTCAATTGTGACACAAGGAAAAATACAGAGCAATTCTGAAGTGGATTCAAAAGATAATCACTGAAGGTTTTACCTTCATATTTACGTTTGTGGGAGTATATTTGCAATAGATGTAAAATATTCATTAAATCAAGTTGATATTTCATTAGAGCCAGTTGTAATTTCCTCACCTTCAAGGAGGCACGTTGCATGATTAAAATTCTTCTTTCTACTATTATCTCTTTGATTCCTTGCCAAAATGTCTTAAGATTCTCTTTTTTGAGATAAGTAGTTTTCAAAATATTTTTTCACTTGAACTTGTTAGAACATTGACCTCATTTTAAAGACTTATTATTGTAGATTAAGTACTTGTTTAAGGATGATATCTTCACATTTACGATAGTAATTTGTACTAAATGTATCCATCGTTTATATCTTCTTTTGAACTCTTCCTGTGAAACCCCTTTAAATGATATGTATTTTTTTTTCACTTGGGAGTTGAATTTAGCCATGGAGTTCTCAGCAGATTTATTGACATTATTTTTTTCAATTTCTATGATTTTGTTCCAGTCCATTTTAGAGAAAAGAAATCAAATATGAAGTTTAACCATAGTTAGTAAAAATCAGACATCATTATTTCAACAAAGCTAAATGTTTCATGAGGTGATGAAGAATTTAGGTCAAAGTTAGATTCTTCACTAATAAAGGTCTTCTTGTTTTCTCATGATAATTTATCAGTGAGAACTTTCATGTGATCATCTATGAATATTGTTTCATTCATGGATGCCTGTATATTGGACCGATGATACTATTCTCTTGTTGATCATTTTGTTTCCAATAAAAGATTATTCTAATTCTTTTGATCTGTTGATATCGAAATCATTCCTTGGGGCGTAATTCCCATCAGATCTCACATAAATTATTACACAACCCTTATTTCCCTTGGCTGGAGTTCCAACAGGTATTTGATATCTTTTGATATCAATATCTATATTTGGCTCAAAGTTTGTTTTTTTTAATTTTTTATTCTGATAGACGTATATCAAATTGGAAGTCGAGTGTTCCAAGTACAATATGCAACTCTTCAAAGGTAAATGAATGAGTATTAAGGAGCAGAATGGAGAATATTTTAGAAGACTTGCGCTTAGCAGATCTAAATTCATATATGCTTATGTAGTTACATTCAATAGGTGCAGCATTGCAATTACTATCATTCTCCTCATTAAGATCATTAGCATAATTATCAAGTCTATCGAACATACGTTGCCGAGATTTGTTAGGTAAAATGTCTTCATCTAGCATGTTGTTAATTCCTATAGTAACGGCTGTACTAACAGATATATTAAATTGATTGTCATTCAATGAACTGTATGGTAAGCTATCACCTGAGCATTTGATACAACAAAACTGTTTATTGGGAACATTTGGGAAAGTTCAGTCTTTTTGGTCAAATTTATTACATTTTAAATGTATTCATTTATTATATAGGTCACACTGTATGGCACGATGACGAATATTTATTGCCCTATCACATGATCAGTCCGGAAATTGAATCATTGCAGAGTGAAAAAAAAAAGTAAGAGAGAGAGAAAGTTGCTTCCTTTGCGAATATTTGGTCACTTAAAAGCCAAGTGGTACATGGAATATTGCAGGTCCAAAAACCGCGAGAGCTTATAGTTGATTGTAGTAAGGAAATATTATTCCTGTGGTTTCTTTCAATTATTCAATTATAAACAACATTATGAATAATTTATATTCATACGAGATGCACTAATTAGGGCAAAATAACATGTTCATTGAAGGGATGGGCAACAAATTTATTGAGTAGTTTTAAGGAAGGCGTGGGAAAGGATGTCATTCCTAAGAAAAAGATGAATCTGAATCCATTTGGGGATTTTAGTTTCTTTTGGAGTTAAGAAATCATGTTATGCTATAGCCTTGGGAAATTTATAAATGCAACAATCATGAGGTCAAATAAAGTTATTTGACCATCCATACCACAGTGGATCTATGCTATGTCGATTCTTGGCGATTTAAAGGATCTTAATTGGAATTTACGTAAGTCAATATCTAAACAGAAGGTGTTTTTATTTTGATGGACAAATAAATACTGTTTTTAATAATGGTGGTCGAAAGTTGCTGTCATTCGAGAACATATCAAGCTACTCTTCATAAAATATTGTTCTTATATTTATATCCTAATACTAGATTTTCTCTTTAACTGTTGCTTATTTTAGTCAAAGCCCACTCATTTAAAAAAAGAATTGGTAAATATCTCTTAGACGCTTAAGATTAGTCGATATTCTGGGTTTTCATTCAAGTCAACTTGACTAATGTCAGCCTCAATTAGGTTACAATAATATGCTACCATCTGACTTATGACATTTTATTAGATGAAAGAATATGCACATCCTTACCGTAAATCCGAATGAGTTCAACAAACGATAGAAACGTGGCTGCGATTATCATGTTACAAAGACAAGCTGTCAAAGATCCAATTCCGTTGCCCATGCTGCGCGCCCACAGGGGATAAATCTCAGCATTGATTGTCCACGGGAGGGGGCCCATACCTTGGGTAAGAAAATAAAACAAATCATCCTTAAATATTCTAAGAACGGGTAATGCCCCCTTGGAAAATAATCACCGATAAGTTCAGGTAGCGTTATAAAATTATCAGCTGGGTTCAAAGTGTATTTCTCCTTGAAATTGAATAATAATAATACGATCGATTGTTTTGGTTTCACAACAGCTATGGTCATTGACTATGTTGTTCTTAAGCCATTAACATAACAACACCTATTGTTGATGTATAAATGGAGAAATGATTTCAGAACAGATTCACTTACCTGGAGCGTAAAACATGAAGAAAAGGGCGAGTCCAATAATCGCTACCCATGAAAAAGATACTGGACAATAATCATAAGCCCATTTCATGGAATATTTCGAAAGGGTTAATGAAGAGTTACATGCCCCTACTTCGGATGTCAGAAGTGGGGTGTCGCTGACCGGAAGACAGGCACCGTTCATGACGTCTCTTATATCTTCATAACAAAAGCCACAGGCCTCATCTCTGATACAGACGTCACACTGGCTGCAACAAGAATGATGATCGTTTGAAATTTAGAAATGTAAAACAAAAATGATGAAACTCTAGTTACTTATGCAGTAAATATAATCATCTTCAAAGTAAAACTATTGAAGGATGCGTATCTTCTGATGTTCCAGCATATTTGAATTCTTGTATATTATGTTTACAGGATATATTGTATCAAATGATAAAAAAATCGTCATCACTTCAAGTTTAAATGAAAAACACAATTCCTTTTCAAGGCAGGCAATTGCACTCAACGACGTGTGGTGAATTTATCAGTTATAAGAAGTAAATAATAAATACTAAATAATGTTGAATCTTAATGCAGCGAAATGATTTGTCTAAGTAATTAAAGTTCATCTGTTGACTCGAAGTACTGATCTCATAAGAAGAGTGGAACTCTGACCTGTATGTTGAACAGGTGCTGTTAAGGATGGCGTCTGTGTTGTTGACCAAAGGGGAATATCTGGCTGTCATAAGAAAAGTTGTTCCTAAGCACACACTAGCGAAGAATAGACCTACAAAACAGAACCGAAAATGTCTCAAGAATTTCAGAAAGAAAAACAAACCAACAACATCAATTTATGCGTTCCAAACAGGTGTATCTCAAGGAAATCTAAAACAGGGGCTTCTTGAATAAAAGCTCACAGTAGATGGAGATGTTTTATTAAGGCTTCCAGCTACTAAAGATAGTGACTTCCCATTTCCATCCTTCTTGTTTGTGTTTCTCCCCTGGGGATGAATATATCGTTTTTTTTTTCTTCAAAATAGCTACACTGAGTGAAAAGAAAGTATTCGGTACATTGTAATATGTTTATTTTAAGATGAGCTTCAAAATTGATTTTGATGATAGTCATTATTCCACGATGCAAGCTCTCTAGCTGTTGTTTACACTATGACAAAGCACCTATTCAATAAACTCAGCTTCGTCCGTCGTTACAAAGCTACAGTGATTCGCGATCAAGTGAGAATCGAACTCACTTCCTTGAAGTAAGGATCTTCTGAGACAAGCTTGCTAACCAGCGTACCACAGTAGCCGTCCAACAAATGGTAGCATATCGTAAGAGGAGGTGCCTGTTGTAGAATCATGCTTAGCAAGCTGGTATATCAAGTCCTTTACTAGTGAAATCAGTCTTTGCTAAATGCCTAGCTATAATGACCTTCAGCCAGACTAAGCTTCATAATGATCTACTTTGAAATGTGTCCTTGGACATATGAGTTTTAATTCCAGTTCATTAAAAAGAAGAATTACCGAAGAGTCCAATAACTGCCAATTTCCTTCTTCCGACAGCGTCAACCAACCACACTCCAATGATTGAAAATATGAGGCTAACACAGTTGATAATGACAGAGTTCCAGAGGGCGCTGGTCACATTTCCAACACCAGACATTTTGATAATGATTCCACTGTAGTATCTGAGAGAAGGAAAAGGAGAAATGCAAAGAATGGTAAACGAAAACGAGAGATATGTACTTTTTAATAGCTTTTATTGATCGAGGGAGGAATGAATTACGTGCAGTGAAGGGTCAGTTATTTGCTAGTCGGCGTATTGAAAAATAAATTCACTTCTGGGCTCTTGATATCATTTTAACACGAATTACAAAATGAAAAGCATGAATCCACAGCTCCCAGTATTCTGTTTCATAGCCAGTCATCTCATGTGGTATATCTTTACCATTGACCTAAAGGACGGATGTAGGTATTTACAAACATTCACTTAGTCTGGAACAAGATCGCTGGAGTGAGACTGAACTCACTAGCAATATCCTACGAGATTATCTTACAAACTGATGTTCTACGGCAGGTGATCATGAATAGCTTAGCGGAATTTAAACTTGAAATTACATCCAGCCTAAAATAGTACTCTGTGAATAGGTAATATTTTATAGGAAATATCGATTTGGGGTCGATGGTCTCGACAGATAATGCTCGTATGATTTTTAAAAGAACTAATCAGCATGTCTGAATGACAAATGAAAAAAAGGGGATGTGGTGTTGTGTTTGTTTATTCATCTAGGTTTCCACTGCTACCCAAAAGTACAACGTTCCCATAAAAAAAAACTTTCGCAAACCTAAATGGTTGAGCGTATAACCAATTACCATTAATTTATACGGGGGAAGTTTTTGAGCATTCTCAGAATAAAAAAAGGTATGATGATATGTCATGCTTAATTCTCGCTGTTTGGGTTGATAGGAATGCAAGTGAGAGGAACCAACACTATTTTCGTTTTTTGCCATATTTTGTAAACGTGAGCCGAAGTGGGATTTTGGGTAAAAAGAGTGATTTCAGTATTGGATTTTTATCATTTTATAATAAATTTTATGTTAAACATGTTTATACCTTTATTGGTGCATAGTGAGAGTTAGAAATGCTGCTTGATGTTATTGTTATTGATGTTATTGTTATCATTGCGCCGAGAGAATTGTCGGCTTATGTTGCATATTCATACTTCAGTCTGGATTTGAACTAAAACTTTTCACGTCAACGGTATGAAAGGTTTTACTGTGTATAATTGGACTGTTAGTAGAAACTCGTTTAGACTAAATATATATTGCGTAAAATGAGTTAATTATATCTTACATAACTGTGTTCACACCGGAAAACTGAGCGAATAATTGAATTCCACAACCCACCATCAGAGCCCTCCTTACCGAGCGAGTTTTAAGCATTCTCACAAGCAAATTGCCTCCTCCTACAAAGAAACAAAAAGTTAAAAAAAACTGCTTATTATACATTATAACACGAAACATTACGACTTTTCAAGCAAATGATATTGAATTTACTAATATACATTTCGTTACGAAATATTAATTGAAGAAGATCAGATTCAACCGCGGGCGGGTCTATCGACACGGAAACAGATCCATTTGATACATTGGAAGCATCTTTTTTTATTTCCATGCATTCATTATTAACTGTGGGACATTAACCTTTCCAGATAGAAATACAAAGGATAGGTTTCAATGTCTTTTCAGAATTGAGAAAAAAGGCACGTCATCATTTATTTAGGGCCGTGCACCAAAAGAACATAGTTAACACCCGAATGAATTAAAACGATCCTGAAATGATATTCAAATGTGTTTATCTCATTATATTATCATATCTAAAAAAATGCAAAAAATAAAACATTGAAACAAGATTGAACATTGAGAAGCTATGTACAAAGATCAAAAATTTTTGGTTCAAATTCTGTCAATTTTGAGGTTATTCAAAATAAAATTTTGCTTTCACTGCATTCTCGATAAATCATTGTTTATATTACGAGTTGAGCCCTCCTATATCGTGATCCGTCCTTTTATCACAAACGTGGAACACTCCATGAGATTTAAACTCTCTAAAGCGATAATACCTTGCTAAACTGGCTTGCTTATCATCATTCCATGGGGAGAAAGACTATTTGCTAATTTTAGTTTAGTATGGTTCAGGGCCATAAATGCGGGGCCTCGGGTATGGATCGAACTCACTACCCTAGCGGATTCTACTTAGAAACGAACTTGCTGAACATAGCTCTACGTGAGACTTCTTTGGGAAGACTTTTATTAAATCAAGTTGGCATATGTCAAGAAAATAATTTTTTGTTTACCTGAGTTCTCAATCGATGCCTGTACTGCTTTGAAACTAGTTTCGATTTCTTGCAATTCTTCTTTGACATTTTTTGTATTTCGAATCCTGGTCAGTGATCTCTCGGCTTCTTTCTTGTGGGATTTCTGGATGAACCAGCGTGGAGATTCGGGAAGAAAAATCAAAGCAAGAAACTGGGTACAACTGAAGACACCCTGAATACCCCATATGTACCTGACAACGACAAGAAAATATAAGGACTTTAATGATACGAGCAAAGGGTCTCCTTTACCAACGGACACGAAATTTGTACTTCCTTCTGGCAACGTTGGGACATAGCCATTGTGGAACCACAGAAAATTCCCGATAAGATAAATTGACCTGTGAAGTCATCTATGTAAACTCATGGATTTTAAACGATTTTCCAAATAATGTGAAACATCGGACGGAATATTTGAAATACGATTTATCTAATATAAAAAATACTATAATAAATGAAAATTGTGTGTTGGCTTATGCTTTTTTATCGGTTGTAGAGTATTGAAAATAATTTATATGACCCAGAAAAATAGATGAATAAAGAATTTTTCGATTTAGTTTCCAACTGAGTCAAGTTTTTTTTTACATATTCAGGTTTAAGATGGTTTATAACAACCGATGGACATCGCAACTCACGACATGGATCCCCCAAGATCACATGCGCAACCGAAGCCAGCAGAATATTAGTTGGAGGGGTGAGCTAGATAAATTCAGAAAGTACTGGCTCTGCAAAGCCCATGATAGAGAAGTGTGGCAAATCCTGGGGAACGACGGACGTTGAAAGACTACTGATGATGATGATGATGATGATGATGATGATGATGATGATGATGATGATGATGATAAATCGCTATTTTATGGCATAAACTGCAATTTGAAACCAAATAGTAGTACTCCTGTGGCCCATCCACAAACTAATAGAATCAAAATCAGAATCAAAATCAGAATCAAAATGTGTTGAACCGTAGATCACCGGATCAAAATGGTACAACCTGTATCACAATGTTACGTTTCTATGGTGGGTTGACTATCGATTCCCAATCGTGTCGTCGAACGTTTAAGACCAAGACAAGAAGAGATGAGAAATTGGATTGGAAGAATCAAAAACGTTTATTCTAGCCTTTAGTTTAGGCATAAGGGATGAATCAGGAAACATCAGGGTTCAATTAACTGGGAAATCTTCGTGGAGAACATAAAAATATAAACTTTGTAGAATCAAAGTTTTTTTAAAAAATCTCTTGTAGCAGATACGTCAGCTGAACTAATGTTGTCTCAGTCCTTGATATAGAAAAGTCAGAGAAGTTTTCAGTTAACGTTCGAGTACAAGAATACGATAAAGGAAGGGCCTGACTTGAGCAAATGGAAATATGCATTATTTAAACCAAGAAGTATCTCGAAAAGAAGAAATATTCCAAGTAGTTTTCATCAGACTTACACGACAAGTTACAAAAAAATTGAAAACGTACATCGATCGTATTTCACCGGTCGTAAAATATGCTTGCTATCACCCTCAATGGCTTTACCAATAACTTCACTCATCTCCCCTCTTTATCGCATTCTTGTTCACTCTCTTCATCCTGACTTTTTAAAGGGCTCGTCCTGTGTGGTCCTGTCACACATCCAAGTTAACCCTGTAATAATATTTGAGGAGTGGTAATCGAATTATCATGGACACAAAATATAAATTTGCCATTAACATAATGCTAAGAAGAATTAGTGTAGGCATCGATGATCTATGATATTTATCAAGAACAAATTCAATGACTTCATCTCTTGAATACAGAAGGGCAACACCAATTAATGGAAAACTGAATAAAATTCCTAAACAATTTAATTTGTACATAAACATAAGAATTGACATCGCTTCCTTGTCATTTAGAATTTTTATTACTTTTCCTTACAAGCACGTTTTAAGTGTGTGTATTATGATGAAGAAGAGGAGGCAAAAAAGGAAGGTATTTTACCCATGGAGTACGTTACATTTTGAGAGTGTATTGTCTTATAATCATTGTCTTCTTTCCATTCAAATCGAAATTGATTAGAAATGTTACTTTTCAATGATCAGCAATCTGAGACGTACGAATGGACAATGCACCAGGGACAGAACGGAGAACCTACTTTTCCAGCCAGATCACGTTTATGCCAAATACTCATCCATTATTCATTCTAAACAGGTTTTCCAAACAGTTTTTGTAGTATCAAATGTGCTCAAAAACTTATCAAAAGTACAATATTAAAAGTACACTTCAGTTTGACGACTAGGAAAGTTGAATTTCTAAGACGGTGTCCAAGATGGCTGTCAAATTATTAAGATTCCGATTACTAGTTCATTCTTCACCCAAGTTTTTCTAACTGGCCACTGGGAAGATACAATTTTAATAGTGATTTGTAAGGGACGGCACATAGTATTTGAGAAATTCCTACATTTTATCTTGTAAAAGTGAAATTGTCAACTCTTGTAATTAAAGTGAACACTTTGGTACAACTTGAATTAGCTAGCTGGATTTCTACATTCCTAGAATATAGAATTGAGCAGCAAAATTACTCATCTAGAATGAATAATGAACAAGTAATGGGTAATTAATGATTTAGCAGCCATCTTTGACGCCACTAGAAAATCTTGTTTAGGATAAAAAATGAACGAGTAATGGGCATTTGAAGGATTTGCATGGTTATCTTGGTCGTCATCTTGAAAATTATACCTGTCTAGTAATCTGACTGTGGTGAACTTTTGAAATGTTATTGAGTATACTTGATACTACAAGAAAACCGTTGGGAAAACTTGTTCTGAATGCATAATGAACGAGTAATGGGCATGTTAGGATTTGGTGGTCATTTTGGACGCCATCTTGGAAATTAGTTCTTTCCAATAGACAGTCTGTAATATCATTTGATATGTTATCGTGCCCGCTGGATATTTCGAGAAACCCTTGGAAAGACTTGTCCAAGATGAATAATGAACGAATAATGGACATTTTAAGGATTTGGTGGCTATCTTGAAAATGATAATTTTCCTTTGGTCAAACTGTGGCTTTTAGCAGGCTATTGAGCCAGCATAAAAATGTAGAGAAACCTTCATTCAGTCCTTTTGAGGGGTAAGTGTTTTTTTCATAAATGCTCCGACTACGTGATAAATATAAGATATTACTACAGATGATGACGTTATAAGTTATGGTCTGTAAATTGTTAAAAATATTGGTAAGATGTTTTTGTCATATCTCCTATACTCGTACTCTGATATTTCAGCAAGTTATGGCTCGTAACATGATCTTAGTGCTGTAGCACATAAGTTATTGTGCTATCGGAATCGGAAGAAATGTGCAGACAAGTCAAACGGACTTGAATTGGAGGAGTAGGGAGAAGCTACAGCCGTCTTTTTCTGTGAAGATCATCCACTTCAGCCGACTTATATATGAACTTCAACGAAATACTTCACGCTAAGAGTCACTTCGGATGGTAATATGTTCTTAGTATACAATAATACTAAGACAATCTGGTAGTGTGCCACGATGTGGGGAGCACTTATTAAATCTCAGCGGAAAGTCGTCCTGACACATTTAATGTTGTCCTTCATGTAACACGATCGTGCACCCAAACACTAGCTATGAAGTTTTCTCATATAGGAGAAACATTTGTGTCAGACATAACATTAATTTAATCTGAACAACTACATATCTTCTAATGCTTTCCTTTGTCTACCACGGTCATGTATCCAAACATTCGCTATAGGGCTTTCTCCTACGGAATAGACACTAGTGCCGTCCATAACAGTAATTCAATCTAAAAAGCACACAACTTCTTGAGTTAAATATTTCCTATCACGATCGTACACTCAAAACCTAGCTGAGTATCCCTATAACAGAGACACCATTGTCAACCATGAAATTAATTGAATCCAAAAGAAAAATTAAACGTACAGTTTTAATCGAGAATTTGTTCTCAACTCGTAGAAGATCAATATGTACATATTGATGCAGTGAGACAGCGTGAAGATCTGAATTCTTCCAGCGGAAGAATTTTCGGGGAGGAAGGCGTTCAAATCTATTATCATTTTCTGTGGAAGTAAATGTTTTTTTCTGATTCTGATGTTTCTGAAACTTGATTCAACTGTCATCTCTAAATTCTGCCGTCTTTACCATTTACAGGCATAAACCATTTAAGCTTCACCCAACAAGAAGTTGCATTGACAGGTCTTTGGAAGAAGACCTCTCTCCGACTAATATTTTGGTTGGAACAATATTCGTTCTTAGTTGAGTCTGTAACCTGTTTTCTGTCATTCTTACTGTTTAGTCTAGACGATCCCAGATTTCTTTACGGTTGCTTTATTCTATCACTCGACTGCTGTGTATATTGACAGTTGTCGTGGTGTTGACGTAATATAATCTTCTTGACACTCGAGGAATTATTTCTATTTCCAAGTACTTACCGCCATCCATTCTTCTTGTCGTAGCTGAAAAGAGCAGCGATGACAGTGCCAAATAAAATTCCTATGGTCATAAATGTTTGACTAACGCCGACCAGACGGCCGCGCATATGGTTGGGAGAACATTCTGCAACATACACAGAAGTAGCAGCGGCGGCTAATCCTGAAAAAGAAAACACTAGTAGAAATAGGGTTCAACCCGAGAAAAAAAAAAGAGTAAAAATTACACCAAGCTGAATTTTGTACTATTTGCGTAACATATCCGAAATTCATTCAAATCCGAACATGAGAAAAAAAAATATGAGCATGTGAAAAATAGCCGAATTTGACAAATGCATCTCTCAGATTTGGAGTTATTTTTGCACAATTACAAGAGAAGTACTCTGATAAAATCTCTCTAACAACCCAATCTCCCGTCCTTTCCACCATCTCAACTTCTGACGTCTCAGCTTGACATCACTATTTTGGGGGCCCAAGTCGCTCAAAAAATGTATCGTTATTATAAAAAGATTCAGAGCTATGAGATATAAATTAATGGTTATTACGTTTTCGCTTTACACCATTTTGGTCAATGAACAGTCTTGTTTTTTCCATAAGAACGCTCTACTTTCGGATACACGGGGAAACCTGTAGCGTTTGAATATCAACTGATTTAGTTATTTGCTCTGCACATGTGTATAAATATAAATCAGGGGGACATTATAGGGAATTGAAGACCTTTTAGCAATAAGTTGATTTTGGAGAGTGGCCTGATGAAAAGCAATTAGAACGTATTCTAAATGATTTTTATTTCATAATTATATATATATATATATATATATATATATATATAATAAGAGCCGTATCTGCGGACTTGAGATCAATTATAGGCAGATATGTAGATCCTGACTGTCCAGAGCGAGCACCCTGAGAAACATACTGCATGAATCCCGACCAACTAAAGTGATTTGGGCCTGATCTGCCAAAGATACTAATGCAGGGCCATGGCAAGTCCCCTTGCCAGAGGTTACCCTCAGTGTTTAAAACAAGTTCTGCTGATGACTGATACTGATACCATGTGTGACAGATTAGGTGAAAAGGGTGCAGGAAGAAAGAGAGTTAGGTAGTTTAATACGAGGGTATAAAAGATAAGGAAAGAAAAGAGAGTTAGGTAGTTTAATACGAGGGTATAAAAGATAAGGAAAAAAAAAGAAAGTTAGGTAGTTCAATAAGAAGGAAGGGAGAGAGAGAGGAGTCGATGGCTACTAAAGATACAATAAGTGTCATAGGCTGAGTCGTCAGAGTTTGAAATAGCTGGAAGTACAGGAGACTGCAGTGTTAGATTTTTATCAAGCAATTCTCTTGAAACTGTACAAAAACAGCTCCAAATCTGAGTGATACACTTAGTAAACATAGCAATTTTACTCATGCACTTGACTTTTTTTTTTCAAGACCGGATTTAAATGGATTTTGGAAGTGTTATTATGTGCTATTAACCCTGTGAATTGTGCCAAATTCAGCTTGGACTCAATTTTTTCTTGGTTCAGCTTTGAAATGACCTGTTTCGACTTGATTATAAAACAATTTTACTTTTTACAATAACTCTTTTACTATACCTCTTCTGAAACAGTTTGTACGCAATACACAGGCGCTACATTAAAGGCTTACACAAGCGCGACCAACAATAGCCAAGGAGAAAGGAAGGTTCACGCATGCGCCACCGGTAGTGATGAGGAAGAAAGGAGGGATCACGCATGCCCCACCAGTATTTGAGAATAGTAAAGGAAGGATCTAGCAAAGTACATCCGAGAAAAGACAAGAGTCAGGGACATCATAGAATCCATCAAAAATCTCAAATGGCAGTGGGCTGGCCATGGTACAACCGATAGACATCACGACTCACGACATGGATCCCGCGATATCACATGCGCAACCGAGGCCAGCAGAATATTAGATGGAGAGACGAGCTGGACAAGTTCAGGAAGCACTGGCTTCGCGACGCCCATGATAGAGAAATGTGGTAAATCCTGGGGAAGGTCGATGTTCAACGACGGACGTTAAAACACTGATGATGAAAGGAAAGATTACGCATGTAGCCCTGGGATTCAAGGCGGCAAATTGGAACGAGGACCATAATTATCAGTTGTGTTGTCAAGCTGCGAAGTGTCTTGCTGTATAATCCTATATCTATTCCAATTGGCAGTAACAGTATCTGTGCTGAATTTTCTCTTACAAGGCATTCTCCACTATCTTGCTTGTTTTGGTGCGACTGTGCACTAGACAAGATTTTATTGGAAAAAACTACTTCGAAGAAGTTTAAATACAGTAATTAAAAAACGCATTAATGTTATCTGCTGAATTCGCAATTTCCGATACGTTGGGGACTTCCGATCAGCTGTCAGCACATGTTTCAAATATTTTTTCTCGGTCAATTCCATGATCCAACGAATTTTACAGATGGAACACGATAGCATATTTTAGTAACCACAATAGTGTTTAGTAACAGTAGTATATGTAAGTTACTCTCAAAACGAATTTGAATTCATCTTGAGTTAATATTCTGAGTTAGAGAGGAAAATTGGTTTGATTTCCAAATAGAAAACCAGGCTTATGCATCAGTCCCCGTCAAAAGCTAACTTCCACTAAAGTACGGAAGCATAAAAAAGAGATATTAAATTTTCAATTCCCTTTTCACGCAGAAAAAAGACCCCAAAAGCAGGGTCTTTCTCGAAAACTAAAATCCAATTTATTTGGGGCACCTTAACTCGAACACACTCAGTTCTATTGTCTTGGGTACCTCACTCTTGTAACCTTGTACCAAACTATGCTAAGTAAATTCTACGATCACAAAGCATTTATATATTAGTGATTTCTGAGGTTACTGCCCGTCCCACACTTTTTTTGCCCGTGATCTCAAGGCAGACAGGCACGCCCTGTCTACTTGAAAGAATGGCACATAGCAATGTTTACGTCCTACACTCACTTTCATTTCATTATATCATAACTGGCCCCGGTCGTGGTTGACAATGGAAGTAACAGCTATAAACTCTAGCTCTGTTTGCCCAAGTGCTTACTCACTCACCCTCTTTAACCATCGATCATCGACAAGACCTTTTTATTTTAAAATATCTATCGGTAGGGAATTATGTAGAAACGCAGATTGAGACCCATCCCCGAGGAACTTAAGGTGAAGTGAATGCAAACAGACACAGTTAAGATCCGTTTTCCATGGTGATAATAGTTACACCATCTTGCATCGACGGAGAGTATCGTCGTTTAATATTAACGAAAATATACCCTACCTAAGGAAATTGCGCATTAGTTCCCTTTAAAATACTCCTCTTTGGACCTAATACTAGGGCATAAAATGAGAAAAATATCGCAAGAGAGACGGAGACAGAGACAGAGAAAGAGAATTGATGGTGGCAGGGGAGGAGACAGAGATAAATACTCATTGGTGGGATAGCAAAAAGAAGATGCGACAAGAAAGCAGAAGGAAGAAATAAAAAGAATAACGTCTATATTAACTAGAGTATTTTCTCATGTTGATTTCCATGAAAATTTGTTTCATTACGTTTTATATTGCGTCAAGAATAATAGCTCATGACATTTCTTTAATTTTTCCTTTTAATCATATGTCGCGGCCTCTGTCATCTTTTCTTTTTTAAATAGAAAAAATAGATGGTTAGTTTTACATCGTACTTACCCATTCCACAACCAATCAGTAACCGTCCGATTAGCAAACTCTCTCTGTTGGAAGCCGAGCCAGAGACGACAGACCCAAGCATATAACAAAAACAAGCGAACATTAGACCTTTTTTTCGCCCAAATCTGTCGCTAACATAAGCTCCTATTAATCCATTGATAGCAGCACTTGGCATCGGTCCAGCTGTGATCAATTGTTTCCATACTTGATTCAGGCGAAGGTAATCGATGTTTTCGGCGAGCAGGACGGCCCCTGATGAAGCACCCATGTCATAACCTTGATTGACCAACGACAATTGAGCAAAAAGAGTCAAAATATACACCAGCCACGGCGTTTTCGAAGGTTTTGGCACGTTTTCATTAGCGTTTTCTATCTTGGTTTCTGAAGTAACTTCCATTGCACGTCATTCCCTAAATTACGCGAATGCTGAAGATTAACTGTAACAATTCAAGATTTTGTTGCAGAATACCTTGGCTTGAAAGAATTCATCTATAAGATGATCACAATTATTTTTATAAGATATTCATGCTCGAGTTTGAATACGGACTAAGTTCGATTTTATAGCAGTAAAATTCTGAATAATAATTTCTATGGGTAGAGAAGGACCTCTAGCCTCGACTACCTACTTGATAAGTAATCACGACGTGGTCGACTAGCAAAAGTACAAAAGTGAAAAGGGGTGATAAAATCTAAGAAGAGCAAATCAACCAGTCTTAATAGTGTGAGACAATAGACAAGAAGTGTACAAATATTTATGACAGCATTTTTAAAAATCAATTGAAAGAATTGATATACTTTTGGTGTGGACATGTAATAAAGTATATGAGGTCAAGTGGACATTTTCTTGTCTATTTTCCTCTCGTAGATTAAGATGTTCTTCAGAAATAAGTCTCTTGAATAATAAGAGACACAAGTTCGAACGCAATTAGCAAGAATGTCTGTGAAGTTAAAAGTGTTACAGAAACTTCTTTTTCAAGGAAAATATTCGATTTTTAAAAAAAATCTCTGCCAACTAAGTTTGAAAGTGGTTATGTATTCACCAATTTGAACATGTTTGTTTGTTCGTCCATACGATATCTCCAAAAGTTATCAATGAATTTCAATGACATCTTGCGGAAGGGTGAGCCATTGATTGAATTTGGGGACTGATCTGAGAATTTTTCCGATTTTTAACTTTGCGATTTAATACATTTTCGGCTTTTCGTGTATAATAACGTAATAGGATTTGGTGGGATATAATCAAATGTTGCAATGTGCTGATATGTATACTGGAAAAGACTGGACTAGATTAATTACTCGAGCGTGGGGTATCATCAAGCGTAGAGCTCAATTGGAAGTAATTGACCCAATTGGCCTAAAGCCGACCCTGATAATTGCGAACAAGTCAAGGAATTGAAACTACTGGTTATGTTTTACCAAGCCTCAATCTCTTCATTCACGGCTTGCAATGATGAGAGGACTGGTGACAGGACTGACATATTCAATAGTATTTGCATTATTGGCATTCAAAATTTCATGGAGTTTTCGTCTCACCTTCAATTTTCCCATCATTTCATCTTCACACGCGCACGTGTATGTGTGTTTGTGAGTTAGAAGTTTACTATAAGTGGTTAGTAATCTATTCTCGTACACCATTGCTATTGTGGTGAGTTCGACCGTTCATGCTTTATACGAGATTAGACTGAGTTTAACGAATTTTTTTTTTAAACAAGCATTTCTGTGGATGTATATATTGATACATACATATATGCATAAGCATTGATATGTTTGTGCAATTCCTACATTGCTTGGGGTTGGCAGTCAAAGTTTGAACTCGCTTCACCGATTTCATTTTCCTTGCTGGTGACCTTTAAGCCATCCACCCCTCAATATCAAAACTGGTTGAGTCCAACACCTCACTGAACTCGGTAGACTGCTCAGAGGAAACCAAGAATTGGTTTAAATGGTTAAGAGGGTGACAATCAGCACAAGTTTGTTGAGTACGAAGATCATGGCGCTTTGTTCATTCACTGATCCCTAGTCAGTCTCAAGCCGTCCCGACTATCTTGCCTTTAAACCCAGCGATGAGAGAGTGAGGTTGGTGATGCCAAGTCAAGTGCAAACTACGCCCTTAGACTTTGCAGTGAAACTGCAACACTCAGAATCAAAGGATTTTCAATGAACTTAAGGTTTTACGATGTAACAATAATGCTAAACTGTACCCTTAATTTCTGCCATTCGCACGGAAGTATAGCCTACATGAATTAACTTCCTCTTGCTCTGAATATATTTCCACGACTCGAATCCGAAGGTCAGTTTTGAAATGCTGCTTACGTTTATGGCGTCAGGTACAATTCCGAAGTGTGTACGAATATCTCGTTAAAGGTATCAGTTTGATTTTCGTCGTACTGCATTGACCACATGAATTCTTCTAGATATGAAGGCAACAACGTTGATGAATGCGCTGTCAACACATTCAATTTCCTTTTTCGTTTCTCCACATGGTTTCAACATTTCTGTGATTACCGATTCGGTGGACGTATTTTGGGTCATCGGCAATCTCACCTATTCCATCTGTAGACTATGTGAGAGATCGTCCTCACTGGTTTCATATTATCTTTAATTCTTGGGATCAACATGACCTCTGAGCGATTCGACACAAAAAGAAAGTAAAAAGATTTTCGTAGCCGTGTCAAATTTACCGAAAACCTACTTCGATGGAACATCATGATCCCGATTGTTTTTCTCTTCTGGTCACAGGGAATTCTTCGAATTCTGCAATAACTTGGATTGGGTTATCTATTAATTATTTGGAGCAAACATCTTTATATACCACTCAATAAAGGTAGGCTACAATATGCCCATTTTAATTGTAGCTGTAAACTCTACTCTTTGACCAAACTTAACTTAGGCCATCAGCTGACCCTCTGTGATACATCAAGGTATTTCACTGCAAATTAACCAAGGGTTAAACTATTGATTATTCAGGAGACAACGGTCAAAATCAAAACTATTTGTCTATCTCGTAGTTTAAAACCTAAAATCAAAACTATTAGCCGATCCCCTACTTAAATGTTGCAAATCAAAACGATTTACCGTTTTCGTAGTTTAATATTTTAAAATCAAATTTCCGATCTTGAAGTTTTTGTTTATCTGTGTGTTTGACAGAGTTTTCTCTAAGCAGATATTCTTTGGGGCTTTTTTGTCAGCAAGTGAGAAATTGATACCTATCCATTCGGAAATTCTGGCTAATAATTAACCTTCCTGATTTCGAATACTCAGACAAATAGGCGCCATTCCGCCGAGCCAATTCCTTTTTTATTGGTCATTTCTTCGAGGACGCTTTTAGTTCATATTCCGATATTTTATTTCCAATTTGTCCTAATTTCAAAAGTCTGGCACTGATGGAATCTTATTTCGAAAATATGATCTAGTTATTAAACAGGTCTCTACTATTGGGATGTCGGTGAAACGAATCAGTGAGACCAGGAAGCTCTCCCTTGGTAATATGATAGGTAAAAAATGGGATACGTCTTCTATCGTGAACTAAAGAGTTAAAAGAATTATTGAAAAGGCGACACTCTGCTATACTACTGGTGATCACTGAAATCAAATTTACAAGTTTGGTGAGATGAAAATCGCTCGTCTAATTTATTTGAACTTGTGTCCTCATCTTGGTTGTTAAAGCCACAATGTTTCGGTTGTTGAACACTCCGATTTTCAGGTATTATGTACCGTTCTGGGAATTTTGAACTAAACCCGTTATTTAACCAACTAGGTTAGATTGTCTTCATTCTGCTGTCCATACTAGGATTTATCTTGTCCCACCGCAATCGAAAAAAAATCTGTGTATGCGCGTGTGAGTGTACCACTACAACTCGATATTGCAATGTTGAGTTGTTTTGATCAGCGGTTCTCGAGAAATCTAATTAAAATAGATATTTCTTTATGACGCTAATTTCATGCCTGCCATTGAATGAAAACTAGAGGATGCGCTACTCCGCTTAGCGTCACTCCAATAACACGTTTCAAAAACAATAGTTTAACTAAGATTTTAATGCTTACATTTTCAAAGCAGGGTGATTAAAAGTATTTGCATAAATATACCCCTCTCTTTTTTTTGCATACGGGTTACTTAGGATAGGCTTATGTCGGCATATTTAAGTAGTTAATCAGAAGTTTTGGGGCTCCCACTGGTTACATGTTATCAGGTTTTGATAAAAACGTCAAGTTTTGTCTTATCAGGGAACATTGTGATGTTTTCAAATTCTTTCAACTAAGCAATAATAATAATAATAATAATAATAATAATAATAATAATAATAATAATAATAATAATGAGAAGAAGAAGAAGAATAAGAAGAAGAAGATTACACCCGCCCTGTTTTCCCCACTTTTCTGTCTCTCTCTTTCTCACGCTCACAAGCAGTGTTACTTTTAAACATACGTACGCATATACGACTGTGTAGATGCTTTATTTATGTGTGCACACACAATCGGAAGTGGAAAATATAAAAGAAAAGATAAACAAAATAAAAACAACCACAACATCTGGCTTACGCATATGACAGGAAAATAACAACAACACATGCATTAATATACACCTCCCAGTGGTAAATCGATGGTGAGCAAGACCTGCTCGCCATTGTTGGGAGTTCGATCAATACTTGGTGTCACATTATTGTATCCTTATGATAGAGAAATATACTGTTGATAGATATCTATTGTCGAACTCCAAGAGTTGACTTTATTATCGTGAATCCATCAGATCTTGGAATTTCAGATCTCAGAATTTCAGAAATCAGAATTTGATAATCTTGGATCTAAAACCTGATTAAGAGGGAGTGGGAAATAGAAAAACTGATGTCATGACGTCATGTGTAAAAAGAACGATAAAACAATATAAAAACAGAAGAATTTTTAAAAGTCTGTACATTCGCCTTACCAAGATATAATATCATTTATGATCACAAATGAATTCCGAACTGGCCTAAAGAACGTTCTGCTAAACACCTGAAGATCTTGGGATCGATTCTAATCGGGGGTGACACGTTTTTTTCGAGGTCACTGGCGGAGTGGCTATTATATTGAGGAGGCCTTCCCTTTCTTGCTTTCAAGGCTTTCTTACTTTATTTTGTCAAACTCCTGCTATTGAGTTTTGGTTTTATTTTTTTATGTAATAACAATGACGGATGTCAATGATCAGCTAAAAACTAGTGACATCATACACAAATAACGGTGACATAGTGATGTACGCAAAAAAAAAAGACAAATTCACCTCCTCTTCTAAATCCCAACTCAGGTCGTGTTGTTTTACCACAGTTTTCATATTCGATTTATAGGAATTACTAATAAAAAAGATGAAATGAGGCACGTAACGCAGCCAAGCTTTATACACACACACACACACACACACACACACACATATATATATATATATATATATATATATATATATATGTATATATATATATATATATGCGTGTACATATATGTGTTTATGTGTGTCTGGTTACTCACTTGATTGGAATCGACCAATGTCTCTTGGCAGCATGTAGTATTGGGGGTGATTAATTAAAAAATTGGAAAAAGGGGTAACCAATGAATAAGTTACTTGTCTCGTCCTTTGTCGGGGGCCATTTATTTCAATTGATGCAAGCTGTGTGTGTGATACATACATACACAGCCAGCCAACCAGCCAGACTACCATCATCATTGTCAATCTCTTAACGTCTGTCGTTGGCCATAGACCATCCCCAGGATCCACAACACTCCTCAATGTGGGAGTTGCGGAGCCAGTACTTTCTGTGTTTGTCTAGCTCGTCCCTCCATCTAGTACTCTGCCGACCTCAGTTGCGCATGTGATCTCTGGGGATCCATATCTAGAGTCGTGATGTCCATCGGTTGTCTGCCATTTTTGCAACATGGCCGATCCATTGCTATTTGAGTTTTATAATATATATATATATATTCTATAAGGTCCCGGACGCCTGTCTTCCCCCGGATACATTAGGCTGAGCATAATTCTTTCGTATGCACGTTGCATGGTTCTATCTCTTGATAAGTTTCCATGTTTCACCTCCATAAGTGACTATCGAGAGAATGTATTGGTTATATACCCTTCTTTATTTATGGAATCTTTTCGTTTTTGAATATTGAGCCTGCTCTACCAAAGGCTTGCCATCCTAAAGTGATTCTTTGCTTGATCTCTTCTTCTTTTGAGGGTCTCATGGAGATTCGTTGTCATAGGTAGATGTAATGGTCCACCTTATCCAGTCTCCCATGATGAAATTGAAGTATTTTCTGGAGTCTTGGGGTAGGGAGTTCAAGTTATTATTGAAGTTGTCTATTTCCTCTTAGGTTGATTGCAAAGAGGGAGCGTAGACTTGGATGATGTTCAGTTTGTACCTCTTTGAAAGTTGTATGGTGACGCTGGCTTTTCGGTCCGAGACGGCTTCAAAGCCTGCTACATCATCTTTGAAATCCTTATTGATGAGAAAGCCCACACCACTTTGTTTTAATTTCTCTTTACCAACTTGAAAAACTGACGAAACCTATGTTGACAGTTTCAGTTGACTGTTTCCAATGCCATATGCATGTACACGAGGGTGGATCAATGCGTCTGAAATGTTATTCCCCTATTTCAAAGAGACTCGTACGTAAATGAACTCTTAAAATATGGAAAGATACTTGAAGAATAGTCTCGTGTTTGAACTGGTGTCAGATGTCGGTATTCGAACCCACATAAAACCAACCAATATTTCGAATGCTGATTCTCGAAACAGGCAAGTTCTCTCTCATTAGAAGATGGACATAACACTATCTTCCTCTCTGCATTTGCCCCGGTGTCGAACTAAGCTAAGCTTAGGAATAGCTATGAATTAATACAAAATTATATTGTCAACTCATTTTTAGTTCTATGCATATTAACTAACGTGTTGTTTTCGCTTTGTCAGTTTTTTTTTTGTGCTAGCGATCTGATTATGAAAGCTTAATTGATAAATTGGAGTACAGGGAATTAGATGCAATGTAATGACCTTCATTATGTGATGTGTGTCTAGAAAGCATCCGGTCACTTAATACCAATGAAAAAATAGCTAAAACATTGATTTCTCTTCCAAATCCTCCTTTTGGGACCGCAAACATTTATCCCTACCTCTTTTCCATACATCAAAACAATCTACAAAGTCGCTTTTCGGTATCGACATGAGCTGTCTAGTCGTGTTCTCCTTAATCTCGTCCACAGTCTGTAATCTCTTAGTAAAAAAAAGCCTGAAGTCACTGAGAGCCAAACCCCTGACTTTACAGGAGCTGACCGACCTAGGTGTTGCAATGTTTTGTTTTGTTTTTTTTTTTTTTTCAAAAAACACGCATGCATGTGTTTTCGGACGATTAGAGGTCATTTACCCTGAAACAAGATTTTTACAATTCTGCTGTCAATGACTTACCCATTCACCCGTGTGCAAAATACTTCGAAGTGAAAGTAAATTATGAAATGCATTGCAGCTCCAAATGGCCATTGTATTAATACTATATCAATATTAAAGTTTGTTCAAACATACCTTTCTACCTACGGTGAACTTTATGCCTCTTATATATAGATAATTTCATAAGTTAACTTACGACTCGCAGATTCAACAATGGCTTTACAAGAATAGAACAAAAAACTCAATGCAATGCCTTTTAATACTTTGCACTGGTACTCGAGGTGTCATGGTGGGTGTAGACAGTGGTCGCGATATTTATCCATCTGTTTTCATTCTGCTTTATTTTTCTTAAGAAATTTATTACAATACCCGCTTCTGGTTTACTAGGCCTGTCGAAGCTTAACAAGGGTCTTGTATACGTTCCCCACAAGAGTTTTGACTAGAGGATGGACATTTCTAGTTCTGATTCTGAGTTGTCCGCCTCTTGGACTGGTTGTCAACTAAGGCTAAAGAGCCCAATCTGTTTGCTATTTACCAATAGCTGGAATGAGATGAATTTATACCTTTCCCGAATGGCATTACTACAAAGAAAACGCTAATTGTCTCAGCCGGAGTTTGAACTAAAGTTTCATTTTTCTGTGCTGCTAACCTTTAGGCCACCTGCACCCCTGCATGTTACTTAATGAATAAATCCTAAGGCTAGACAGGGTAAATAGCCCAACCATCTGAGCATCTGATTAAACTAACTTTTTAAAAATGAAATTGATACTAGGAGGATCGATTCATGACCAAACGACAATCAAGAATCTTTCTTCGGACATATAGATATAAATTGCATATCTAGACATAGCAAAGTATGATCTATCAAATGACAACATTTCCAGAAAAAACTGGAAGTCACATGATTGATGAGGTAATCAAAATAGCTTTATTTTCTTTTCAAAATGTTGGTACATTCGGGCATATGGTTCACTAGAAGCAAATTGCATTTCTAGATAGAGTGAAGGAAAGCATATTAAATGACAAAATTCTGAGAAATTACCGGTAGGAACAAGATACCATTATCAAAAGGATCTTTGAAATATTGATATTTTCGGACATGCTGGTCACAATCAATTGAAAATCATTAAAATAGGGTGAGTAAGTCTTTTAAATTAAGTGGCATGACTCAGCAGACTGTTCCTCTTGGATGCTTGTTAAATGTATGTAATTATTGGCTTTCTCAATTTGTTTCTTTTCAAATATCAACTATAATCATTTGGAAAAGAATCATAAGAGTGTGAAGAGATTGATATAAAATGATATTTTCATCACGTATAGAAGTTGAATATGCATACTTTAAGCTTTTAAAACAACCTTGATTCACTAATATTTTCTTTAAGCCAAATAGATCAATCATGCAGGCTTCAAAACCATTGCTGACTTTGGAAACTGGACAAATTGTTATCAAATCAAAGGAAAATTGCAAAATCTAGAAGAGGAAGGCTGGACGTGACTTGAAGCCGATGCTGAAACATGGTCAAAGATAAAGATTCGGATCAAATGAGCCTTAACATACGAACACACAGGAAATTCAAAATATCTCTGAAACTGAGAAAGAAGTAACGGTTTCGTTAGAAGCAACTGGAGTACATACTGCAAGATATATTTCTCGGGTTGACCGTCACCGCTTTATATGCAATTCTAACTGTGGCAGTGATAACATCAAGTACAACGAAGGAGGTCTTGGGCGTTGCTCTGCTTAAAGTGCAAGTGTACGCCTTATGGAAAGGAAAGAGATTTACATGAAGGGCCTGTCATATCCTTTTTACGAACCAGCGAAACGCTCATATATTATGTGACCAATCTCAACATTTTTGCTATTCATGTTTTTTTTAATCATTAGTCTCGCAACATTAAGTTTGTTGCGGCAAAACTACTAGTTAGAGAGACCTATCTTGATATTGAAAGAAAACAAAATATTTTACAAGTGTTTTTCATAAGAACCAGAATGATCCGTAACAAGTGTGCTCTCCAACTTGACGAGCTTTTAGATGCGAAGAATATTTGTTATAATAGTGTCAAGGTGACCTGAACAGAGCGGAAGTACTTCTCGAAGCTCCACGGAGCAATGAAAACAACACGCCCCAAGCATAGGGTAAATTATCCTAGTAGACTCCAATCTATCCCATCCTCTTCAAGCACACAAAAGTTTATAAATTGAACATCGTGTAAATGGCTAATTTTCTGTAATCTTTACGAATCAACACGAACAAATAACAACAAAGTGTTTGAAATTGGACAGAGAAAAACAACCATGACAACGCAAGTGTTTTTCAGAGCCCCCAAAATTGTTCCATTTCAAACGAAACGACAGCAAAAGGGTTACAAAATAGACTGTAAGAGCTTCAACAATGAAATGAATAAAGAGGAGAAAGACATTCTCTGCAACGGATGCAATAGTTGGTCACATACAGATTGTGAAAAATATCTGGCAGAATCTACAAAATGCACAGAGAAAACAAAGACTCCACATGGCACCGTGAAGAATGCAGGAACCCAATAAAAGACGGAACAAAGTAAAAGGTGGGAGGAAATAACTAGAGAGAGAGAGAGGGGAAATAAACGTCTAAAGGAGGAACTAGAAGACATAAAAAACACTGAAAAAAGAAAGAAAAGAAGTCATAAAGAAATAAATTTGAATAGAAAAGAAAAACATGATAACTAGGGAGGAGGTAATAAAGATCTAGAAGGATAGAAAAGAGAAACAAAAATAGGTAGAAAAAAGTTTTAAAAAATATTTACGCAAGAAGTGACCGAAGAAGGAAAAAACAAATTAACGATTACTTCAACGAAAAAACTGAAAAAAAAAGACAGAAAAAAATAATTAAATTGTCTTTGGATAACCAGAACCCTACCCCCCAACCCCCCACCAAACCCAAATATAGATATACAAGCTGTATGTGACCTAAACGAAAGTTTATCGGACAAACTAAAAATATTCCCTCAAGAAATAGAAATAATCTACAGAATCAGAAAACCAAACACCGATAACAACAGTCTGAGGCTCTTATGCACGAGGTTTAAAGAGGTAGATAGAAAACATAGCATAATGAAAGCATTAAAACATCAAAAAATATATACATCGAAAACAAAGCTAGAAAAGCAAATAACGAAAAATATATGAAAATAGTAAATTTTAGAATAATTTCAAATTAATAAAGACAGGATACGAAACAAATTTTAATAACAACAATAACTGAACAAGACAAAAAGGACTGAATCAAAATGAAAAAAAAGAATACGTTCCAATTAGAGAAAAAACTAATCGTAACAAACAAAAATAGAAATAAACGAACAACACTTACACAAGAGGGGAATAACGAAAAAATAAAGAAATGTAGCATCAAATGCCGGTTCACTAACGCTGGAAGATTTACAAATAAAAATAAACATATAAGACCCGGACACAATCGCCATCAACAAAACTTAGTGTTCAGCAACAAATATCATAAGAAAAGACAGAAAATACCCAAGAAGTGGTCTATCAATTTATATTCGGAAAAACTTAGGATTCGAGCCCCATAAAGAATTGAACAACAAAGTGTAGCACTCTCTATTCTTTTAGTTAGCAATTAAATACGAAACCCTTCTTTTAATTAGATATCGAAAACGTCAGTTCCTCCTCCGACCTCTATAAAAGCCTTGGACGCACATGGTCCAATGCTTACTAGCACCAGCACCCGTAACTGGTTACGCTCTTGGCCTCGGCACTTGTTGCCGGTTACTCTTTCTCTCTCTTTCCTTCTCTCTCAGATCGTTATCATTTCGCCGACCACCCAGCCGATCTTAACCATTTTTCCACCGTGACCTATCTCTGTATTAACTTTACCCATTTAACTTCACCGATGTCGAGGCATTACACATACGCACAGCTACGCATCTACGCCACCGTGTCCTCACCACGTGCTCCAAACGCGTATACACCTCTCATTCTCGTGAATGGAATGACAAGGTTTTTTACTATCCCATAGTCTGTCTGTCGAGTGTCTATCAGCGTCAGAGAATAGTCCCCAAGTTCAAACACACTTGACAGTTTGGCTCGCACACTGAACCCGGTTTCCATGTATACCTTGGTACGATTTAAGCCATACAGATTCACAAGCAGTTCAGACGATCCGCTTCGACTCCGACGCCAGTACTATTAAGGACAAGAAAGCTCCTACCCTTCGCTATCTCTTCTCTTCTCATCTCTTTACGTGATCGATCAGATTTATGTTAACATTATATGTACTTCATTTTCATCCGTCATTTGTCATTTATGACTTTGTATTAAATGTTCTTCTTATTTGCCCATTCAAATTCTCGTCTACTTACTCCTCAACCTGAACTAATAGAACCACGAAGTTACCACGAAAAAAGTATTTGACGAATCACTCTGGATTAAAATGAAAACAGAAAATAGTAACCTGCTCCTTAGGTTGGTTTACAGAAGAGTCCCATCACAGCAAATAGAATACAAAAATGCAAATTCATTACTGGAGGTAATAATAGCCGCTTCTAATGTCAACAGTGATAGCATAAATCATAATCGGGGACTTTAACATCCCGAACATTAACTGGAATAATATCAGCGGATCAGGAAGTGAAAACTCAACAACAAACAAGTTTATTTCTGACATAAAAAGACCACCGCTCAAAGCAGCATATCGAAGTACCGGCAAGAATAAAAGGTAATGATTAACCCAGCAGACAAGACTGGATCCTAACAAAAATTATGACAATACAGACAGCTTAAAAATGATGGAAGGAAAAAGTTACCATGCAACTATTATACTTGAATACATGAAAAATAAGCAACGAAAACTATCAAAACAAATATAACTACTTCAAATACAACAAAAAAAACATAAAGACAACATTCGACATTATTTGACACCGCTGTTCAAAAATGATACAATAGATCAAATTTGCGAAATATTCAAAGAATTATACAGTAAAACATTCAAGTAAATGTCCCAAAGACAAAGCACAATACATACAAAAATGCAACAAACAATCTTGGTTCAACGAAGAAGCTAGAAAGGCCGTATAATCAAAAAGATGTGCTTGGAGGAAATACATGGAAAACAATATCATACTTAAATACATACAATTCTGCACAGAAAGAGATGAAACAACCAACTAATCAGAAAAATCAAAGTACGAAAAAATCAAGTCTAAAAAAGAAATCTGACAAAATATTTTTCAAAAGATCATCATCAGAAAATCCATCAATAAAATAAAAAAGCAAACTCTGAATGAATAAAATACAAAGCAAATAAAAATGTGCAAATGAAATAAATAAGTATTTTTTCTGTATTAATTAGAAAAGGAGATGAAAGCCTCTTTATATTAAATCAATTCCTACCACAACTATATGGAAAAGGGAAATACCTAATTACCTCCTAACCACACACCTATTTGACTTACATCACAAATAGTCAAATATTAGAAAAACTAATAAAAGTGAATAATGAAACACAAAGAGAAGCACAACATCATTTCAAATACGCAACATGGTTTTATACCCGGTAAATCAAGTCTAACTAACCTATTGACAACACTGGAGAAATGAACTAAACAAGACGACGACAGTAACAATATATCTTGACTTCAGTAAAGTCTTTGACTCCGTACATCACAGAAGGCAACTAGACTGAAATTCTACAACATTAAAGGAAATATCTTAACATGGCTATGAGACTTAACGGGAAGGAAAAATGCGTAACTGTTAACGGCACGAAGTCAGAAAGGAAAGTAATAAACTGGGGTGTGCCGAAAGATTCAGTATTAGATCCAATATTCCTTATACTATACATTAATGATTTACCAAACACACTGCAATCCAAATGTTTGCAGATGTCACAAAAATCATAAAAATAAAAGACAATACAACACAACAAAAATAGATAAAGATATAAGAGAATTAGACGATTGATCTGAAACATGGCCACCACATTTTGATACAGACAAATGAAAAGTAATGCATATAGGAGAAAAACAACAAAACTACGTCATTAATGATAAAAAACAATAAACTACAGGGCAAAAAAAGATCTCAGCACAATCATAATATCAAAACTCAAAATCCATAACTATATGATATATCAAAAATCACCAAAAAGCTTAAAAAAATAACCGGAATAAGAAGCCAATTCGATTCCCTTGATATAAAAACATTCATGATATTACACACTGAATACATAAGATCCCAATTAGAACATGCAATGCAACCATAGTCCCCTCATTGCAAAAAAGATAAAAAAGAATTGGAAAACATCCAGAGAAGAGCAACAAAACTTTTTCCAAGCCTCCCCTGCGGAAAAAAGACTTAGAAATTGAAACTAACAGTAATGGAAGAATAGTAAATAAGGGGAGACATTCAGCATAATAAAAGGCATCAACAACATCTTGACCGGAGAATTCTTTAAAAAAGAATAGAAGAAAAAAATGTAAATTCAAATAACATTTTCCTAGCACAGAATTATCAACAACTGGAACAAATTGATTGATCAAGACCCAGGAAAAATAGAAGCTAAAACAGTGAACAGCTTTAAAAATGAATATGGCTATTACACAACCAACAAAATAGAAACTTTTCAAAAGACTAATAACAAAATTCTCAAACAGAAAGCGAGACACAAGCACAAATATGTGCAAATCTTTTTATTCGCTATTTATTCAAGAATTCCGGAGCCAGTACTTCCCGAATCTGTCTAGCTCGTCTCCCCATCTGGTATTCTGCTGGCCTCGGTAGTGTATGTGACCTCTGGGGATCCATGTCGTGAGTCGTGATGTCCATCGGTCGTCTGCCATTCTAATGATGTGGCCAGCCCATTGCCATTTGAGATTTTTGATGGGTTCTATGATGTCCCGGACTCTGGTCTTCTCCCGGGTGTATTGTGCTGTCTTGTGGTCTCTCCATGTGTGGTAGAGCATAATTCTCTCGAATGCACGTTGCATGGATCTCAATGTGCGGGTTTGATCACTAGCAAGCTATTGCGAGAGCCTTATCACGAGTAAGCCTAATCCAAATCAAGCAATTATGAGGTTTGTAATTCATAGGGTGACCAGAAGCAGGGAAGTTGCAAATATACAGCACAAATATCATCCAGTTATTTCTCATCGAGATATAAAAACGCCAAACATGGTATAGTCAAGAACAGTCACTTCGTGGTAGCATAGACAATAATGATGGAAGTAAAGAAATAATGACAGGTACAGGCCCCACTCATGATACAGTCAAGACTTTCAACTACCAACAGAAGAAGATGAAGAATCTATTCTTCAAATCAGATTACAAACGGAACGACAATTTGATATATGTGACAGCGTAAACTGTGCGTCAACAGAGGTAACACAGCACTATTATTGGAGAAATGTGTTGTGTCTCCTCCTATGGTAAATGAAAATTCGCGTGAGGAACTTGATGCCTGTGTCACGAAAAATGTCGCATGGTCTTCTGTAGGGTTTCTGCCTTTGGGATTGGATGGCAAAGATTTACTTTAACCTGGCCCTGGACATCTTTTAATAAGATGGCCTCCAACTGTGCAACAGAGAAATGCATTCAAAAGTATTTGCCAGTAAATATAGAGCTATCAGAATATCTTGTATGTGAAGAATACTTTTTTTCTTTTTTTTTTTTTTTTGGTCGGACATCATGGGAGATATTGATATCCCTCATAAATTCGTTCATTCTGATGAAAGAGTTTATCGGAAACTGCGCTATATCCTTTTGAAGAATCGTCTACCAAAACATAGTCTCTCTGATGGGTGGATTTCGCCAACTGCGTTTTAAGATAAAAACAAATAAACTTTTCTTCTAGCGGCTCAGCTGCAGAGGGTGCAGGCAACGATGCAATAACTCAGGTAGGATAGCCTCGGGATCAACAGATCAGGCCTGTGAAATACGTCACCACTAAAGAGGCATGAGAGACTATAAAGAATTCTTTGACAACCTTGTCCAGTTCAAGGTCCAATTCATTGCCTATTTCAAAGATGTTTCCTCACTGCTTGTAATAGTATCAGCTGTAACTGGAGAAACACAGACTGACATCTGTAGTCTGAATCGGATATGCTGAACCATAATTACGCAAAATATTGTAGATATCAACGTGTTTATTTGGGTTTCTTTACAGCATTGGAGCGATCTAGCGTTCGAAGAACTAAGAGAGAAGGGTTTTTGGAAGGAGTATTGGGGGTGGGAATTTCTCGTCGATTTAACGCTGCATTGAAGTTAATGCTTAAATTATAGCCTTCAGCAATTGTGGGCGGAAATTGTGCGAGAAGCAAAAACTAATCGTACCAGTATGGTTCACAGGAAGTCAATTGCACGAAGAAGAAAATAGATGACAAGACGCATTACGATGCTACAGATACAGAAAGCGAGGGAAAAGTGAGAGGAGAAGAGTAGGAGGCCTGCAATTTTAATCATAGAAGCTGAAGCAAGTGCTAATGAGAGAGAATAGAAATCTGACAACAAAGTATCTGGAAAAGACGAAGAAAGTTCAGTTGAAATTGATGACTATGCAACGACTGTTCGCATTGGATCTGATTGTGATGGGGGAGAGGTCCGACTTTCTCTCCTTTAGAAACTCTGGAGATGAATGGATTCCATGATTTTGTTGTTATTGTTGCTGTTGTTGCATCAATTCAACAACTTCTATATAATAGCTACTTCTCTTCGAGAAAACAAACCTTCAACACTATCTAACCAAATGAATCACCCATCACTCACATACTTTTGCAATTATCATAATAACTCATTTGCTCTAACGGGCTTGGACTATCTTCGTATGGCATCATATACAAATTGAATGAGATATATATATATATATATATATATATATATATATATATATATATATATATATATATATATATATACATATATATATATAGATAGATAGATAGATAGATAGATAGATAGACAGACAGATGATGGTAGGAAGGGGACATAAAAATAAACAAATAAACTGTTTGGAGGAGCTGAATCAATAGAAAAATGATCTAAATCTAAAAATAAAGGTTCTGACTTATTCAATCTAACAATCCAACATTTGATAGGTCTTACTTTGCTCTATCCAGACACGCAATTTGTATCTGATTATGAGAAAAGAAAATTTTGTCCCTTTTGATGTCGTCAATATATGACTTTTGGTTATTTCTCAAAACGTTATCTGGTCTTAAATTGATCATCATTACCCAAAGCACCAATACCAGTTGTAAAAAGATTAGGTTGTTGCTTAGATAGTTTTAACATCGAATGCATTTGACCCCAGTGTAGGTGGGTAATGTGACTGTCTGTCTGAGTTGTTATGAAGAAAAACAACCAAGATGAAAGGAATATCGGTCAAAAATTAATAATGGTAATTATACGGTGTGGCTGCTGACTTTTCGCTAATGATTGGTCAATTTTTAGAACTATTTTTTCGCACGCAAATGACTTTTTTACAAGTACGTACCGCAACAAACTATCATCATCACATGGACCAAAACGCACTTGCGTAGGAGCCTCTATGGTAAACAAGCTTTAGTTCACTTTCAAGCTTACATCTTTAGTAAACACCAGCATGCACAATAAGAATGAATACATTTCTGCAAGGTACTGAAAATACAAGGAGTATATAGACACCCTCAGTTTTAGGTTGAGAACAGCACTCATTCAAAAGCTTCAGAAGTAACAGAAAATATCAAATTAGCCCAAGAATAGCAAAAGATTATCTTCTTCATCTTGGTTGTTATGGACGACTAATATCAAGAAGAGGGATGAGTGGACAATCATAATGTGCGATAAGCCTTTACCATTTTGGCGAATTGCTCAATTTTTAGGTACAACATCAAACGATATTCTGGGCTAGGTCAGTCCCCTGATAAGAATCCCAGTGAATAAACGTGGGTAATATTTGATAAGAACTTGCGTGATATGTCTAAAAAAAAACAACAAAAAAACAGCGGCACCTTTAGATTTTCTGAATCACTCACGCCAAGCATGGTCTGAAATAAATACCTAAAACTGCAATTTCAGAACTTAATAATTCTATGCCAAGACGAAATTGTTGCGCTTAAAACAGCTAAAGGAAACTAAACAAAATGCAGCTGTCAACAACTGGAACAAATTGATTGATCAAGACCTAGGAAAAATAGAAGCTAAAACAGTGAACAGTTTTAAAAATGAATATGGCTATTACACAACCAACAAAATAGAAACTTTTCAAAAGACTAATAACAAAATTCTCAAACAGAAAGCGAGACACAAGCACAAATATGTGCAAATCTTTTTATTCGCTATTTATCCAAGAATTCTTGGAAACTATAGCTTTCTCCACAGCTGGGAAATCCGTATTTGGGATATTTACCTGTTGTAAATCCTTCTAAATAAGATAATGTTTTAATAGTCAAACCTAATATTTGTTTTGTACTGTAAACGTGCGAATAAAGTTTAAGTAATACTTTTGGTGTCTATTTTTTGCATTTCTCTGAATATCCAGCGTATCACCATAGGTATTATTTGATCGTTTAAATGACAACTTTTTCGTAGCTCCTCATATAATAACCCACTTATATAATTAACAGCGTAATTGCTTTTTGTTCTTCTAGCCGAAACAATGGTCTATTCCGTTTAAAGGTAACAATTTTGAAGAATTAAAACATCATCTACCCACCATTTCAAACCAATGACTCTCCCACTAAACCAATTCACTATTTTTTCCTCCTTGAAAAATCATCCCATAGAAATTCAAACATATCTGTGATTTTTTTTTTAACGGGGATGGACTAGGAAGTATAAATTTCTGGTCAAGTTGAAAATCAAGTCAACACAGGTTTTAATGTTTATCATACTATAATACACGTAGAAATGGTGTTGATTTTTTCCTCTGAATTTTAATATTTAGTGAGAGGAAAAAGGTTTGGGAAAAAAAGAAAAAAAATTAGAAGGATTAATTCACATTACACATTTATATAAACAAAAAATAGAAGATTGTTTTAGGCTTATTTAGAACAAACATCGTTTGAACACTATTTGCAAATGTTGAATTATGTATGTACATATTTCATTTATGGAAAAATATTTGTAATAAAAATTTTGATAGATTATTAAATTCGTTTTCTGACTTTGCAGAAAATCATAGTGGTGGTATAATTCTTTACTTTTTGCACGTCAGGCTTTAAAATGCGTTATTAGAATGTGAGGTCAGGTAAAAAAAAAGTATATGCTATCGCCTATCAGTGAAATATAATTTTTTAATTTAAGCAAGTTTTTTTTTTGTTCAACTAAGTAGTTGAAGTGAGGGGGTTTTGCCCTTCACCCATGAAAGAATGACTTACTGAAGTTTTAGATAACTTTTATTGGCTTATGTATTTATGCAAAACATAACCAGTTTTAACATCTGAAACCTCCGCTCCCATCTCAAGCAATTGTCTTGGGTCAAGTTTTGGATAACCTTTAAACGGCATAAATCAAATCCAGAATGTTTGATCTAATTAATTTCATGTGATTTCGACCAATAAGATCATCGTTTCATTCTTTGAAAAATTGTCAGTTATTTTTTGTTTTTTTTAATTAGGTTTCAGGGGATAAGTTCTATTTATAATATATCTCTGGTGCTGGGATCGGCCTTTACTTTACGTTCCTCGTACGAAACTATGGCTCAGAAATACTTCAGATATTTCACGTGTTGCTTATCTTTTCCAATGCGTGTTCTTTTTTTTTTCCAACGAGGACGAATTCTGAATTAGTTATTTGTAATATTAGTTAAAATTCAAGAGTCATAAATATACGTGCATAAAACTGTTCTAGGCGTCTGCCCTTCTCTTAGAAAAGCATTTGGAGCACAGTTCGAAATCTGGGTGTGGGTCATATGTACATTAAAGGGTGGAAAGGAGGCTGAAGGGAGAAAGATGAGGAATGAGTGATGGGAGGAAGTTGAGATATGGTATATAGAGTTTCGCTGTTCTGTTTAGACGTCTACAAAAATGTATTATCGGTGACATATTCCCTTGAAAAATCTTAGCTTGCAATTTTATTGGCCAAATGAAATGAGTTTATAGAATTGTTTTGGCTGGCTAACGGCGTCGCTGCTGTCGACGGAAGGTGAAGGTGACAGTTCATAGAGAGCCAAGCGATTTAATCCCTTGTCATTGATTTTACAAGCATACACAGTAACAGTGTAGTACAAAACATTAAGTTTTGGTTTCCAGTAGATATGAAATTGATTTGGAGACTTTTACGATTAAAATGATTTAATGAGCCAAATATAAGATTTGTTCAGGAAGCATCCAACCATTTAACATTAACAAGATATAGCCTACCTTGGACAACGGAACCTTAGCACTCTTCAAAAGGAGAGCCCTTTGAGCCTTACGCAATTATTCCTTCGTGTACTTCATCTTCCAGAACAGCCTGCCTCGCCACGTTCACCTTAATCATGATCACAGTCTTAAATCCTTTGGAAAAGCCAGAAGTCGCAGGGGAGCCAAATCTGGACTGTGAGGTGGACGGGAGATTGAGTGATCCAGGTAATGCGATGTTTAGGTAACATTTCTTCTTGTAACTCTTTACTCGTAAACGTCATTGGAGTGAAATATTGTTCTCAAGATATCAAATTCTGTTTCCAAGACATTAGTATTGATCTCGGTCTCATAGATCTCTTGTAGATGACCCTACTCATCATCATCTTACTTGCCGTGAGTAGCATTGAAAAACAATTATCAATAACCCATCGTCGAAATAACTTGGCATACAGAGAGCTCTTTCACCAATAAGTGTGGTTTCAATTTCGCAATTGCAGTTTCAAAGAACAATTTTAAAGGAAGCATCACTTCGAATCCCTTAAAATGTCTGAACCGTTAGGTTAGCAAGGCGTTGATCATTAATAGTTGCCATCTTCTCACTTTGCCTAGTTTGGGACAAGGTGTCCATTGATTGATAAAAACCTCTGTCCAAGAGAAAGACCAAAAAAGAAAATAAATAAATAGATAAATTTTTAAAAATAAATGAAAATTTCTGCATTTATAAATTGCACCTAACGATTCTTGCTTTAACATCCACTATCGATTCCTCACGAAGATACATCTCCCTCAAATCCAACAGCTGATTATAATTTACAAGTACGTATTTTCTGGAAACACGAAGCGCGTACAGTCCATCGTATTGCACAAAGCTTGTCAAGTGAGCACGCCTTGCTGTGTACATGCTCCTCAGCATCAACTTCTCCATAAATGTTTTCATGGATGGGACCGAGCATTTTCTTCGTTCTGGAGAGAAATTGACCAGAATCAAACTTATGGAATGCCTATAGCAATGGTTAACCGAATTTGGAATATAGCACCTGATTTTCCGAGTATGTTGCTTGCACCATCATACAGTTGCAACCGGCAGTTGGACAAAGATAGCTGCATTCGAATTGGCGTATCTTTTATAGCAGAAACCATTGTGTCACTTTTTACATTCGTCAGTTCGTAAAAAACTTGGACACAAAAGGGCTTGGCAACTGAGCGAATACATAAGGAAAGTTGCTCCTCGTTTGCAATGTCAGTGTGTTCAGCATACATGAGTAAAAAGATTTTTTTCTCTTATCTCAAATAAAAGTCTCTTTTAAAACTTGATTTGCCATGATTGTGAACAACTCATTCATTCTAGTAATCTGGATGAGTGTTTGAGTCATACTGTGCACGCAAATTCATTAACTGGGTAAAGTTGTCGCCTTCCAGAGATGTATCAACTTGAAACGCAAATCCTTGTCTACGAAGAAATTTCACGCATTCCATAATTCTTATGAAATTTTCCCTCTCCTCTTGTCTCTCTGTTTGAGCCTTGATATTCCCTATTTCAACTGGAAAACCAGATTTTGAAATAATATCAAAATGGAAGCAACAGAATATTTCGTAAAAAAAAAAAATTTTTGATCGTACAAAGAATGTCTCGAAAGCAGAAAGAACGAACGTGCAACAGACTGAGACAGTGTAACATTTCCATTCATTCATAACATTTCATTTCATTGATAAAGAGTTGAAAGATTCTTAGGCATTTGAAGAGATCGACATAAAAAAAGAAGACATTGCGTTGTTTTTAATGGAGCCCATCCATTGTTTGCAGTGGAAAATTACGGATTAAACTGCACACCTGTTAACCAATCAGATTCTCGCAATTACGCAGAAGTCTTGATTAATTAAAAAGAAGTTGATAATGTTTTGTAAGACAACAATTCTCTTTGTTTTCTTCCTCTTTCTTACTGATAGGATTATAGAGATAGACAAAGTATCATATATAAAAGCCCTTACATAAGAAAGAATACTAAAGTTCGGTGAGCTGTTCCCAACCGGCTCCGACGTCGTTGGTCCCGGTGTATGGCAAAATAAAGAATATCCAATTCTGAATTTTTTGCTATTTTATTTTTCATCGGTTGGTCTTGAATTAATTTTACAGCGAATTTTCAATTCAAAGTTTAAATAGCGACCAAAACACTCTCTGACTTCTGAAATGCTTTTAAAAATGTCGAGGGGGGGGACTGGCTCATTAAATATTGCCACTGAACCCTCAATTCTGCATAAAATCTAAGCGAATTCACACTGTCAAAATATCTAAAAAATCGATTTAAATACTTCGAAATTTCTTTGCGTTCTTATTTAATAAACTTATGTATGTTACCAAATATTACGCAAAAATGTTCCATCCAAGGACGTTTGTTTTGTTTCTGTATTATGAATCGGTTGATTATGAGATTACAGTATTTTCGGCTTTGCATTTTATTTATCATGGCGAAAAAGACATGCGACGACCCTGCACGAAGAGCTGAACGAGATCGGATGTCCTTGTTTTTATTTCAACACTAATTCTTATCAAAAAGTAAGTGTTTATCCAAATTACAAAGAATGTTCGTAAATATTCTTGGAAATTTAAAGTAATATGGAAATAAACTGGAAACCGTCAATCAGGGGATATAATTCTAATTTGAATATAGCTATGAGAATCGTCTAAATGTTACGTCTACCTCGACTGAAACAAGACCACACCGACTAAATAAAATATAAAGTTCGTGGTACACAATCTCAACGTTGATATTATTGTTGGTGATTTCAGGATTTAAAAAAAAAAATGTATTTACAGATTTTCGGGGAGGTTTTTGAATGAAAACTTTCCGAGTGACGAATCACTTACACCAAATCAATACAAACTTATATCTGTTTGAAAAATTCCACGACTGATTTTCGTTTTGTCCCCGACGCGGTGGGCTGTACCCAATGACACCCCTGAATGAAACTGAAGAAATAAGCGAATAGAGAATGGCTTAGTTTACTCTGATATCTATATTTTTCTATCATCATCAGTCTTTCAACGTCTGTCATTGGACATAGACCTTCCCCAGGATTCGCCACACTTCTTTATTATGGGCGTCGCAGAGCCAGTACTTTCTGAATTTGTCTAGCTCGTCTCTCGATCTAATATTCTGCCAGCCTCGGTTCCGCATGTGATCTCAGGGGATCCATGTCTTGAGTCGCGATGTCCATCGGTTATCCACCATTCTTGCATCATGGCCAGCCCACTGCTATTTGAGCTTTTTAATGAATTCAAATGATGTCCCTGACTCTTGTCTTTTCCCAGATGTACTGTGCTGTCTTGTGGTCTCTCCATGTGAGGCCCAGCATAATTTTTCTTGTGCACGTTGCATGGTTCTCAATTTTCAGATCTGTCTCTTGGTTTGGTTCCATGTTTCAGCTCCATAAGTGACCGTTGGGAGGATGCATTGGTTATACACCCTTCTCTTTAGGATGTGGTTGTTGTACATAATCTTCGTCTTGTTGAAGTTCATGAATAGGCTGACTTTCTTGCTCTCTTCGTTTAGTTCATCTATCATCGTGCAGGTTCTTTGCGAAAAGGGTAATGTCGTCTGCAAATGTGAGGTTGCTCAGATACTTGCCGTCTATTCCCTTTACTCTCCCAGTCTATTCTTCTGAAGATCATCTCGAGGCTGGCTGTGAAGAGTTTGGGTGTGCAGGTATCACCTTGTCTTACTCCTTTCTGGAGCTGAAAGGGGTCCGAGTCTTTATGTAGCCTGATAAAGGAGCTGCTGTGATTGTAAATATGTTTCAGCACTTCGACATATACTGGATCTACACCTTGTCGAGGGATAGCCTCCAAGACCAAAATTGTTAGTGAACAAGATGACACCAATATCAACGAACTAAACAAGAAATTTTTCTATACTTGAAGTAATTTGTAAGGTAAACACAAAATAAGAACTCATTGTTTCAAAGAATCTAATTTTGAGTTCTGAGTCTGTTGTTTACTAACTTTCAACATTATGACATTTTAATCATAACATTTCCCGGCGTTGATGACTCCCCAGTCTCAAAGATGCACCCTGATTTTGACTCACAAACTATTGCATAGAGAAAGAAAGCATGGAATTGAGTTCCCAGTGCTTTCACCTACGTCACCAAGATGTTTTGTGGATAGCTTAACAACACGTAAATCCTCTTCTTTTTCTTATATCATACAGAGACAAGGCAAATTTACACCCAAAGTTTACAACTAGCCTACTAGTAAGTGTACCTACACTTCGATACGCCAGTCTGTTGGCTCGTCAACCATAATGTTTTGATACGGGAATTCATTTTTGTGATTACGCAAATATTTTTTCAAATCATTATCTATAATACTTTTGTTTATTAACTAATTATGATTTATAGGCTTCATTCTGGGGCAATATACCGATGTTCAGCGTTGACTATCATCCCGTGTTGTTTAGAATTGGCCAACCAGATGAAGGTGAATTTTTTAATACTTATTTTGGAAAAAAAAAGCGTCTTCAACTCTGGGAAATACAGTTATCATTCATCAAATGCATCGTGAATAGTTTCTATCGCACTGTTAATGGGAATTACAAATATCAAAACCAATATTCTGCATAGGCCGATTCATTAAAAGGACAATTGCGGGAAGTCGCAAATATCCTTGCACAGATACTCTATTTGCCCTTCACTTACATTCATATATCTCCACCCTTTCTCTATCTGTTCTAAAAACGACAGAATACACTCAACTTTCTCTTGAGCTCTCTTTTCCCTCCTCAAACATACACTCATCCGTTCTTTAGTCCGATCAAATCCACATTAAGTTCTATTTTATTGCCTCCCTTGATCTCTCATTCACTAATCATTTTATTTGTTTATTTCTATCATAACTTAATAAATCAAACTCTATATATTCCCCCTCTCTCTTTGTTATTTTGTATACATACATATGCGCACGAACGCCCATGCACATATACGTATGTATGTATGTATGTATGTATGTATGTATGTATGTATGTATGCATGTATGTATGTATGTATGTATTAATTATGAAGACAACTTCGGTATAACAGTGTTTTCTTTATTATTGAACTCGACCCCTAATGATAATAATGATGATGATGATGGTAATAATAGTAATATACTTATTTCCTTTATATCTTGTATTTTATTCCCATAGCGTCTTTTAAAGACGCTATTTCCGCTGAGAGGAGGACGCGGCAAAAAGTACGTATCTTATTACAAGACGACGAGACCGTTTTTCAACTCCTATTTTCTTTTTTGATCATTTAATTCTTAACGTGTAAGCAAAAACAGACGTGAAAATACCCCCTTCCCCGGTGAATATAAATGACAAAAACTGCCGGTCCACTCGATTTCTTTCTATGAGTAAACTCTCTCGTCATTATCCTTTTTCCAAACAATTTATAGGTTTGTAAATATTTATACCATTTATGTAGCCTGATAAAGGAACTGCTATGTCGATAGAGAATGTTACAATACTAGGTCTACACTTGGTTGAATAATAGCATCAATGATCTTGGGGATTTCCGCTGAGTCGAAGGCTCCCTTGAAGTCAACAAAAGCTACAGCGAATGGCATTTTATATTCTGTTGATTTTTCTTTTAGTTGATTTATCGAATGGTGATGGCCAATGGTTGTTTTTCATCTAGCGCTTTGATGATGGGCTTGGTGATAACTTTGGTAAAAAGGGTTGTAGATGCAATTGAGCAGGCTTATTGTCCTGTAGTTGTGAATAACTCTCAGGTTCCCTTTTTTATGTAACAGCATTATGATTGCAGTGTTCCAATCATCTGAGACTTTGCTTTGTTTGATGCATATCTTGGATACACTGGCTAGTTTCTAGTGATGACTTTACCAGCTTTTTTGAGTATTTTGATGGTAATGTTATCTGGTCCAGGGATCTTCCCCTTTTTGTTTATTTGATCGAGTGAAGGGTACACGCGCAGTGCACCCCCCATAGTCACCTATGGAGCTGAACATGGAGCCTAACCAGGAGATTGACCATCAAAATGAGACCACACAACATGCAAAGGAGAGATAACCATCACAGCTCATAACGTAGATCCCCATGCCAAACATAGCTGACAGAATATAAGATGGCATGATGAACTGGGAAGAGTTCAGAAAGTATTCGCTCCTCGACGTTCATGATAGAGTGCTCTGGTGCAACTCAGGGAAGGTCTATGTCCAATGACGGACATTCAAAGAATGATGATTATGATGATATCACTTAGGTAGGGTATTGCAGAACTGTTTTCACTACCGCCGACTTTCTTTCAGCGGCATGATTTCTGGAAAGAAAAGGATCAGATGTAGAAACCGGACCCCAAATCAAAAGCTCGATTTCAGTTACACCATGATCAAAGTTTAATTAAATTCGATTGAAATAAGGATGAAATGTGATACTATTTCTCCACAATATTCTGTTATGTAGTTAAAAGGGTCGGACTTCTACATTTCATTCTTATTTTGATCCAATTAAATGGGATTTTAATTGCAGTGCATTCTGAAGATTTGCGCCTTGAATTGAATCAATCTGGGAGTCCAGATTCTACATTTGATCTAAAGAAAGAAAGAAAAGAAAGAAAGAAGCAGAAAATTATAACAAAACGATAGTATTTAATTATACGATAGGTATTCTTTATTTACTCACATTTACTATTTTAGAAGCGCACAAATGTGCGTTTTTCACAGTCTCAGTAAGAACTTCCACGACATCCTTTTAAAATATCATCAGTGAATAAGAAAGTCGGTATCGGCTTCTTTGTCTCGTGATTTTGGTAGTATGAAGGTCGGCGACTTGTTGTATAACCCTCTTTTGCTTGTGTATTTGTTCAGCATGGGTGAGGAGACCAAAAGTTCTTCCCGACTGCAGGGGAGAAGACAGATCGACGCAACCAACCAAGCAGTCACAAAAATATATGCAAAAATATACTTTTTGAAAAATCAATACCCACTTTGGGGCATGTTGAGTGATAATGTTGTTGACTGATCCAAGAAGGAAGAAAAAAAGTTCAGAGAAAGTAAAGAGAAAAAGAGAGAGATCTCATACCTTTGAAATTCGGGAAATTGTTTCCCTTTCTAAAAAAATTCTTTTTCAGTGAAGGTATGTGCATTGATAGTAAGTTGATTTATCATATAAAAACAAAAGATATATAAGAAAACACTGAAAACGACATGAAACTACGAAAATAATTGTGAGCAGAATAAATAAGTGAATATCAAAAAAAGTCAGTCATTGATACTTTAGTAATGTGTCTCGCACTGAGAAAACATGACATGCAGGTGCCTATATATATATATATATATATATATATATATATATATATATATATATTATATATATATATATATATATGTGTGTGTGTGTGTGTGTGTGTGTGTGTGTGCGTGTGTGCATGAGTGAGTGTGTGTCTATGTGTGTGTGTGTGTGTGTGTCTATGTGTGTGTGGAATTCTCACAACAAATTTGTTTCACACTTTTCCGCAGTTATCAAGAAAGTTTAAAAATTTTTAAATCCATTACGCCAGCGAAAATGATAACGTACAAAACAGCGTATATATTAGATCTCGCATTGATTTCTATAAAAATTCACTTGATAATCGTGGAGAAGCGTGAAACAAATTTATGGTGAAGATACCATAAGTATACTATTAAACTAGCTCTACTTTTTTTCGAATATCGAGCATTTTTATTATAAACACATCATATTATCATTATATATATATATATATATATATATATATATATATATATATATATATATATATATATATATATATATATATATAAACACAGGAAGCACCTAACTGTGATCACTTTTAGATAAGAATAACCGGCAGATAACTTTAAGTAGAGGTTATAAAAAATGGAACAATTTACATTCATTGTTATAAATTCACTGTTGTATTATTAAATTTATCATTATAAACAACTTTACATTATAATTGTCAACAGTGACCCAACAGAGGAAGGGAAATAAAAGCGGAAATGCAAACTGCAGCACTGACATGATAGGCAAAAGAGAGAAGAGACGTTGGCTGAAGACCTGAGGAGACTTGCTGTCACTCAAACTCCAGCAGTTACCACCAGGCAACTGGTGTGAAATTGCAAATAATAATAATAATAATAATAATAATAATAATAATAATAATAATAATAATAATAATAATAATAATAATTCGTTTTTAAGTGTTTGAAACCGATTGATTTTGATCACAATGATCATTTAATAATGTCATGATTATGATAAGTTACTTCCTCTCTCTCTCTCTCATTATCTCTCTCTCTCCATATATATATATATATATATATATATATTTATATATATATATATATGTGTGTGTGTGTGTGTGTGTGTGTGTGTGTGTTCACGCGTGCGTGTGCGCCTGTATGTATGCTGCATCTTCTGCTCTCAATCACATCTCTGTTCCTTTATTTCATTAAAAATAAACTGTGAAAATATGTGCTGACATTTGCAATATCCATCTACACACACACACAATGGAATATTTCCACGAAAACCAGAAACTGGCAGCAATTGACCAGTTCATCACATGAGGAATTTTTTCAAAGGTTTATTACATTCTTCAGTTCTCTTTCACTATCGCCATTTCCCGCAAGGCAAGTTCCGTGTTTTCGTATAACTTATACTGTTGTAATAATTATATAAAAAATATGTAGAAAGATCCAGTATACATACATATCAGTCACTCACAAATACAGATTAGAATTGCATAAATACACCGAAAGAACGAAGTAAAAATAAGGTAAATACGAAGGATGCATTTATAAAGATAATAAAAGGTGAACATCGTTCAAATAAACAGATTTTTCCATTTTAAGCATTAACAATGAGATTAATTACATAGATCTTGAGATATGAACACACACACATAACTTGAAAAATACGTAGATATCATTAAAAGCGTAGTGGGATTTAAGCGAAGTATAAGAATGAAAGATATATCATATGAAGCAATGCAGTATTAAATATACCCAAATAAGGTTCGTTATACATGTTTTGAATCTAAAAAAATAATTTTAATTACACAATTTTTAAATATGTAATAAAATATGAAATTGCATAAATATAAGCTCACAACCGACACAATATTTGGAAAATATCAAACAGGGTATCAATCGTATATTTTTGCATAAACAATGTGCTTTACAACGTTTACATTTTGGAAAGTTTCGGCAAATGTATCGGTTTTCATAGCCAGATTAGGTAAATTTGGGCCAATGAGTAAATATCTTGATTTGGATTATTCATATCAACAATGAAAAAAAAATTTACTTTGATATTCATAAAATAAATACAGTATTTATATTCTGTCGTTTTGTATGATAAAAATTATTATTTTATTTCTCTAAGAAATAAAAGAAAAATATCATTAAACAATATTATGATCAAAAAGTGCCATACAAAGCTCATCGTATGACAACAGTTTTTTTAAAACTCTTCTCAGAGTAAAAAATAATTAAATCAATTAAATAAAGTGTCAATGACAATTTTAGTGTACAGATTCCAAAAGTCTATAAAAGAGAAGTAAATTTAGGGTGTTTTGAATGACTGTACATTTGGAAATCTGGTATTTATTTATAAATATAACATTAAATAACTCAGTGATAGTAAGGTATGTTTGGCATTATATTTGCAGAGAAGATTTTGGAGCTGCAGTGTCGTAATGGTTACCAACACTTTCAGCTCTGTGAGGCAGTCCACCCAAGAGAATGGTTACTCTTACAGGCATAGCTGGTCCGAAGTTCGGGTAAAGAGGCTTGGATATGGGGCTAGCAACCCCAACCCGTAAAACCTCTTTTCTACTGAAACTGCAGCAGAGCAGTCGCGGTCTTATGACCCACAATAAAACAACAGAAAAAAGCAAAAAATAAATAAATAAATAGATAAAATAATAATGAATTTATGAGAGTTAATTTACAAGGATTTTGGAAAAAAAATCATGTGGTCGTCTGAATTAGGACCATTATAAGCTTTGAATAATCTTTTCGGTGCAAATGAATTATTGGCAATTACAATATAAATTAATAAATAATAAATAATAAATAGTATGAATTATTACATATTAAAACTTTACCAAAATCAAGATGTTTGCCTTTCGGCTCATATTTGAACCAACAAAAATGCCGTAACCTTCTTTATGTATACCTCTGGGATATTTATGAGTTCTGACACTTTGGTAAAATGGTGTTTCTCAATATTGCATGCTATAATGATGGTTTAAAGACAATCAAAGATTATTGTTTTTAGTGCAACAGAGGAATGTTCTCTAGGGATCTTGAATTTACCTAATGGATAAATATTTGGGAGAAATCTAAATCTCGGCAGATTTGGGATATCTTAAGGTTATGTTCAATTTTCCAAACTGGGTAATCCGTAAAACGTTGCCATAGCTTTTTGTATAGGGTAAGAAAAGTAGGCTATGCATGACAGGCGTAAAATAAATAAAGGCGGTTAAGCGATAGTGAGCTTCTGTTTACAAAGTTTTAGTCTGACTGCTATTTAAATACTATAGGGAGAAAACGATTGAAGAGTAAGGAAGTGATAGGAAGAAAATGAAGAAAATAAAATGAGGCGGTAAAAGTGTGATTTAATGGGGGAGTTGGAATCATAAATCTTTTTAGTAGATCTAAGACCAACAACTCTAATTATATTTCTGTCCAATGAACCCAAAGGTTTATATTGCTCCCAAAAGCATACCAATTAGATTTGGAGAAAGGAAAAAAAACAACAACAAAAAAAACAAAAACAGGTAAAATATGGTTTCTTATTTATATATATATATATATATATATATATATATATATATATATATATATATATATATATATATGTATATATATATATATATATATATGTATATATATATATATATGCATATATATATATATATGTATATGTATATATATATATATATATATATACATATATATACATATGCATATATATATATATGTATATATATATATATATATATATACATATATATATATATATATATACATATACATATATATACATATACATATATATATATATATATATATATATATATATATATATATATATATATATATATATATATATATATGTTCTTTAAATTTTTTTCAAAAAATTTTTGTCATTTCAGTCAATTATTTCCAAATATTTGTTAACGTAATTCATGAAATTTTTTTAATTGGGTTTTATGTTTTAGACAATTAGATAATATGGTACTATGCTGGGATCATCGTTTATTTACTATAACTGTTTCGAGGATTTAGGAACAAAAAAAAGTTATATTAACATGGCCTCCAGCAGCTATGATTTTAATATGTAGCTTTATTTTGATATATATATATATATATATATATATATATATATATATATATATATATATATATATATATATATATATATATATGTATGTATTCTAAAATGATATATTTTACATGTAATTTTTATAGGAACATATCATTTCTATAACCAAAAACAATACCTGGGTTGTCAATGACATTATCAATATAATACGAGTTATAGACAGAGAAACGAAACAAACGCAGTTAGGTTGTAGATAGACGACCTGTCGCCTCTAAGACAATTCGATGTTGATATGTTTTTATATTAGTTTTTTTTGTTTTGGCAGGCATTACATGATTTTTGGCAAAATCGTAACATATATCCAGGGTTACGTTCACATTGGTTGCCATTGGCCCAGATAGGACAAAGTGGCGAGGTGTCTTTGCAGCCTGAAAATATAAGTATAAACATATTATTAAGATAAAACATTTTAATGTGAAAATAATTGTGCTTATTATAATTACATAAAAAGAAAGACGGTGAGAAATAAGAGGTACTGTCTCAGTCTCCTCATATCTATGCATAAATCTATTTTAGTATTTCATATCTATCTATAAATCTATTTTAGTATTTCATATCTATCTATAATATCCATATGTGTCTATTTATCAATCTGACAGTCTATCTTTGACTAACTACCGAAGCTTAAACCTGCTAATATCTATCTTACTCTGTTCATATCTATATTTCAAAGTCTTTTTACATGTATCGATTTATCACTATTCATATCTGTCTCAGTCTGTTCATATCTATCTATCTATCTATTTATCTATCCATCTATCTATCTAACAATCTGTCTATCTATCTCTGTCGGTTCATATCCATCCCATTGTTCATATCCATCTACCTAGCAAGCTATTTGATATGCTCTCGTACATAGCAACACACTTTTATATATACTTACTTGAATACGTACATATGCTGCCCAACTATTTGATAAATGTCTACGTTCACAAATGTCATTACAAGGCTTTGATGAAGGAACACCAGAGGGAATTGGAAACTATATATTAGTGCACCTATTTCTGCTTATCTATTTACCCATTAAGACCCTTCAGAACGCATGGATTATGCTAGAAGAGGTTGCCTTACTGCCCATAGATCTATTAATAGTTTTGATTGAACACTGTCATGATCGATTACACGTGTAACAGTTTTTTTTTTGCTGCAACTGCCTAAGCAGGTGAGTAAGTTATAGGAGAGTGAATTATCAAATGCTTGTAATGCAACTTCCTTCTCTATCAACTATTGCGGCAAGCTAGTGACAATACATTCTTCAAAATATCTGGCAAGTGCAGGGAGGAATGGGTTCATGCTCTTGAAATGGCGGCATGAGTGTAAACACCAGATTAAATCCCCTGATTCTGATTACTGTCCCACTAGTCGCTACTTTGTGCTATTCAATCTATGATCTAATCATCTGATTTATCCATGTTTCTTTGTTAGTTTGTTACTGTAACACAACATAAACGGCTGACAATATGACAAGTTTTTTCAGTGCAATATCTTTGAAATACTCTTAACTTGAAGAATAAAGCAATTCCACGACCACTAGACCCACTAGATTCCGAATATTTAGTTCAATTAAGTATGAATTGAAAAAGACATGTCTCTCCTAGGGAGATAACTCCAGGTCTATAAATGCTAATTAGAGTTATTATAAGAAAATAAGAGGAATAAGCAAACAATTGTGGTATAAATTCTATAAATAGTTGGTGATTTGACATCAAGACGGTCTTTAAACGAATGAAAATAAATAAGAAATTCCAAGAAGTATCAAGCCACGATTATTTTTTTGTCTCTCTTCACGAAACCAGGGCATAGCAAAATCTAAAAAATCGAAGTAATCAATTTGAGCAGAATAGAAAGTCAAGACAGAGAAAGTAGTTCTTGAAAATTAAGAATAAATGCCCCTTTGAAGCATGAATCGATAAGCCACGATTTTAAACTTGAATAAAATGACATCTTTCTGCATTATTAGTATGAATCACACAGTATTTTGTTTCTAAATCTAAAAAAATACTTTCTTGAAATTCCACCGGTCTTGCTAGTATATATTAGTATCTTTCTGCACCGAATCTAATACTCAAGAAGTAAAAAAAGGACTTGAACTTTCAGACTTGTGAAAAAAAGTTTCATTTTCCCTTCACTTTTGACCTCTTAAAGGCGGAAAACTCTTCTCTTTACTTTTGACACCTTAGAGAATGATACATAATCATAATAAGAGATGCATATATGTATATTGAATGGAAAGTAAAGGCTCACTTTAGAATTAAAGTCACATCGTAAATAGGATCCACTCTAAAAATTTTCAAAACATTTTCTCAAAACTTTTGACTTTAAAGCCTTCTCCTAGGTTCATTGAGCAAACATGTAAAATTTGCTTTGGCAGCATCCATATTGTAGTAGTTTCGATAACGTGACAGACAAACGGTGTGACATCTCTCATATATGTATATATATGAACAAGATTTTGTCACAAGTAAAACTCTTTTAATGAAGGCTCAGGCATATTTTCAAACTTACCATTGCAAGATTTGCATGACTTTTTGCAGTAAATCAGCATGAAACCAGCGTTGCTGGAACACATTTTACCATCTTTGGCCCATGTACCACAGTTCTTGTCCTCATCCACGCATACAGCTATAAAGACAAGGAAAATGTTATCAGATTTGAGTCGAGTTTAAAATTAATTTCGAAAAATAGATTTACAGGTGATAACTTTAGAAGTGAAAAATGGAAAATTAAAAAAAAAGCGGCGTATTATTTTCATGTTTATTCACGTTACCTTCAAGACATTATATGGGGTTTTATCATCGTATGTAATTTATCCAGATCAATTGGTTTGTTACCGTAATGCAGCTAGAACGGCACTCAATATCTCAAGTTTTGTCAGTGTTAAAATGCTCTCAACTGGAAGAATAAAGCAACACTGTTTGTTTTTCACGATGTTTCGGCCTTGTACCCTCCAGCCTTCCTCAGGTGTCTGTTCTAAGCGAGAATATCAAATTTGCTTCTTGTGGAGCGTGCACATCCTCTCACATACACGTCACGACCCCGTCTCTTGCTTTTCTATTTCCAAGATTTTCTATTACTGATATTTGTTAGCTTCGTGGCCTCTTATTCTGCTTTGAAGTGTTTTGTCGTTTATATCACCCATCAGCATTTTACTATCCCCCCCAAAAGACATTTATTATGTAACAACCATTTATTCCCGAGCCACACGTTATTGTCATTTGACCTCTTCTCCAGAAAAAAAAGTGTAAGTTTCAAGTGCAATAAAAAAAAAACAACTTCTTACTTGAAGGTGGTGCAGTTGTAGGTTCGACCGTTCGACTCTCATCTGTGCACAGACCGCATGTCTTTCGGCAGTTCTTTCCCATCCAATCAGGATTGAAGCTGCAGTGACCGTTCTTCTGCCATTGTTCGCATTCGTATGCATCATGGTGTTTATCTCGGCATTCATTGCCTGTATTTGAGAAGTGAACAGTTTATGAGGAGATGCAGGGATAAATGTATATAAATAAATATATATATATATATATATATATATATATATATATATATATATATATATGTATGAATAAAAGTTACATGTTAAACAACTGAGAAATACGTAAAACATTAGAAAAAATACTGAAGAAAATCACATGAATTATATCAACAGATTTTGGGAAAGATGTGACTGAAGTGACACAAAAAGACTTCTAAAAAAGTTATTTAATAAGTTCAGCGTTTAAAGCTGTAAAGCTTTCTATATAACAAGTCAAATGCAGTTCAATACACGATGTGTGACGGGTTTATTTTATAGAAGTGCCCGACGCAAAAACAATTCAGCTATATATATATATATATATATATATATATATATATATATATATATATATATATATATCTCCAAAACATTCATCTGTATGTGTGTGTGTGTGTGTATGTTCTTGTATGCGCACTATCTTATCCTCTGTACTCATAACAGCGGTCGGCAACCTATGGCCCCTGGGCCACATCCGGCCAAAGAGCAAATATTGGAATATTATGCGCCATTTTTATCTTTTAATGATTTTATGTTTCTGTTTAATAGGTTTAAAAGATTCTTTGATTGAAATGAATTACAACTGAATTGATTTTTTTGATTACTAATTGGTATCTTAGCTTGAGGAAAATTATTTTCTAGAGCGCATTATTCGTTGATTTAAGGCAAAATATAATCAAATGTATTTGAATAGAAAATCCTGTTTTAAACTTTTATAACATTTATCAGGCCCATTGTCCACTCATTAATATGCAATCCAGCCCTGATTTACAAGGTTGAATGAAATGTCTTCTTCAGACGAGTCCTGGAACCTGGGTGTAAATGAAACGTGCAATAGTTTACTCACCAGTTACGGTTGGACTTGTTGTAGTTTCTGTTACTGGTTCATCCGTCCTTTCTTTTTCTTCCTTGCTACAAAGCCCACAAGCTTTTCTGCACTGTTCTCTCATATATTTCTTATTTCTGTCGCATTCACCATCTTTAGCCCAACGCTCACAGCTAGAGTCTTGATATAAGTTGACACAGGTTCCTATAAAAAAAGAAGAAATGGTTTAATACCATTCAATATGTGTATAACTTGTTTTTGTTTGTAATTCTATAAAACGCTACCATGATTTACATTTCTATTTAAACTGATATCCTCATTTCTTTTAACATTTTCTTTTATTTCTTCTTCGACGAAGCATAGTCAACCATTACTGATCTTTTGACTGGTATTACTTATATCTTTATTTCTGTTAATTTTCATTGCAACTACTCAGAATAAAGGTTTGTAAAGGTATCTGCCTTACAGCGAATGTTAGCGAGGAAGTATCGCAGACCATTACTGCTATAGTGAATTCATGACCCACAGTTACAACCTTGAGTCAGATTGAGTGGAGCTTATCAAATATCTATTACAGAAACCTGTGAATAGAAGACTAAGAAGTTAAAAAATGGCCCGTATAAATGATTTTCCCCAAATAGTTTAAAATAGATATACCATAATAGATATGCAATGCTTATAACAAGCACGAAATCAAAAGCTTCTCTCTGCACAGATATTCCGACAATGATCCAATTTTAATTTGCGTGTATGTTTGTTACCGTACCACAACAAAAACGGAACTTCTCAACGATTTCTGCTGACTTTTGTTTGTGTAATAACGTTATAATAACGAGTAAAGCAATTTCCAATCCAATTTGCGACGTAATGATAATAGTGTGGGGTCTGCTATCGCGCTCAACCCGATAGGCTCTATCAATGTGATCAGATTTCCACGAAGGAGATAACTCCAGGTGTACTGAATGCTAAATATAGAGTAGTTCCTCCTTGTTTATTTGCAAATAATCATAATATAAATTTTATTATATTAAAAGTAGGTGACTTGCATTCGAGCTAAATGATCATTGAAGACGGCCTTCAGGCGAATGAATTAAATAGAAACGGCTTACAACTCACCTGTTTCACACTTGTTACACGATTTTCGGCAATATACAAGCATGAATTGTGGATTGATTCTGCATTGGTTATTCGCTGCCCACGTCTTACAATTCTCTGGAATTTTGTACGTGTCTTCGCATTCGGGAACTGTACAAGTAAATACGTATCTTACAATTAAATCATGAATTAGGAAATACATTTTTTTTTCAATTATTGATTTCAATATATAATAACAATAAATTCCTCTTCGAATTTACTTTCATTCCGTTAGCAGTTTCTTTATTCAGATTTGATTTAACTTGTTCTCGTGCAGTCATAATAACTCAGAATCCTTAATGTGTGCGTGTGTGTCTCTCACAACTGAGTATAAGGGAGAGTCGATGAATATGGTCTATGTTTAATATAATTCACCATTTTGCACCACTTGAATTTTGTAACCAAATATAAGTATTTTGCAAGTAAAATGCGATGTATAGCGATTTTATAAATGTATTCAAATATCATATCTTACTGGTTAAGGAGACGTAAACATTTTTTTTGAATCTGAGAAATGGATACAAATTTAGTTCATCAAATGTTCTCTCTACTACTCCAAAGAAGGAAACGAAACAAAAACTTACGCGGTGGTTTTGTTACAGTGCTGTTACCATTACAGACACGACAAGATCGGGCACAATTGGGCAACATCCACTCGGCGTTGATACGGCATTCTCCCTCCATTGCCCACTGGTCACACTTATCTGAGTTGGCATAAACGTTTCCACATGCAGCTGTCAAAATAAAATCACATACATGAAATGTCGTTTTTAAAAATAGTAAGATGAAGAATGAAACGAAACAACAAAAGAAAACAGAAAATCGCCCATTAGATGCAATAACCTTTTACCAACAATCCTCTAATGATGATATGCCATTTCTTTGAAATTATCTAGGTTTAGTAGTCACTAATTCAGTAAAAGCTCGAATTATGGTTTCCCTATTTTTTCTATTTTGAACATTTTATTACGGATATGAAATTGAAAAGATAATTAACTGTTGGAGAAATGACAATGAACACAGAGGAGGCTACAAGACTTCATATCCCAATTCTCTAAACTTAGGCACAGTCAGTCCTGCTATAGAGGATTTTATTCACTTCATGAGTGGCCCATTTTCCCAAATTTTATGTTGATATAGACGACGTAATATGGTCGCTGTTGAAGTCTCAAAGTCACCAGAAAGAGCTCAAACCGTTGTTTGTGGGTCATTAGCTATAGCTGTCAATAATTCTACATCATCAAGAACAGGTTTTGTTTTCCAACGAGGTTAAAATTGGTATCCGTATTTTCGACCAAATTCATCATTACGTCCAAATACCAATATAACATACTTAAAAATTAGTCTAGATTATTGAGTAGACAAAATTGCTGTTAAGGCTCGAACACCTCTAATAATAACGTATTTTTATCTCTATTTATATTGAAACTGCAAAATATCGAAATTACATTACTATTAAACTTTTAGCAGTTTTCTCAAAGACACATAAAGAACTACATTCCAGGTATAACAACCTATTCATATCAGCTATTGACAATATGTAGTTTTGAGTGATCTGTAGGTAAATAAATTTTGTACAAGATATCATTTCAGCTGGACTTACTTCCTGGAGGTGTTCCAGTGCACATCTGACAGCTTTTTCTGCAATATTTGTTCATCCATTTGGTGTTCGTAATGCAGTCACCATTTTGTGCCCAGTCATAACATTTGCCGGTTGGGTATTCATCATGACAATCTCCAGCTGTTAATGACACGGAGGAAAAAGAAAATTTGATCAAATTTTGAGGTCAGTTTCTTTGCGGGAGAAATATAAGGAAAATGATTAATATCATTTGTAAGTCTTACAACATATCACCTTACATGGAAAATGAAAAAAATAATAACTGTATTATGAAATAGGCATTCGATGAAATAAAATAACCATAAAGAATATTTTGATCGAAATAAGTCATCAACCGTTAAGTATTCAACCAAAACGGCTCCATAAAATGTCTACTTAGGTATTACACTAAACGTGATAGAGTTCTCCTGTAATTATAGTATTTAGCCAGTGACACAAAAACGAATATAATCAGGGTTCTAGATCAGATGTTTTAGAACTAAAAAAATCATTTGGCGTTGCTTTTGATTATGGGTGATGTAGATATGCACAAAGGTCCCATCAATTGTATGTGCATATATATATATATATATATATATATATATATATATATATATATATATATATATATATATATATATATATATATACATATATATATATATATATATATATATATATATATATATATATATATATATATATATATATATGTATATATATATATATGTATATATATATATATATGTATATATATATATATATATAGAGAGAGAGATAGGTAACAGAAACATGCATTTTCTATTATTCCTGTCACACGAGATATGTTCTAGTATGGATATAAAAAGATAGCCAGATAGATAGATTAACCAAATAGATAAACAACTTGTTAACTAAATAAACACACACACACACACAAATATATATAGTCAACTACATATATATGTGTATATATATATGTATGTGTGTGTGTGTAAGTATATACATATATAGAGAGAGACAGAGACAGACAGATAGACAGACAGATGGACAGACAGACAGACAGAGACAGAATGGTGTATAGTCAATAGATTTATATGAAAACAGTCTGATAGAAAATATATTTTACCTAGTCTCCATTGCTTCGGTGTCAAGTTTGTCAATGCCCCGAGCCATTGCCACATAAAGTTATGGAAAACTTCACCTAAAAATTAGAAAAGAAAAATGTCCCATTATTAACAAAGAAAACGGCTTTGAATACGATCATAGTTATTCATTTTACGATTATTTATTCGTCGTGTTCAGGGGGGAAGGGTTTTTTATGAAGCAGAGAATGCTATTTAATTTCAATAACTAATGTGGAAGTGAATTCATCCGGAAACATAAACAGAGTCAATATAAAAGTGAATGAAAATTGTAAAATAACATTCGATGCTCAGAATTTAAAATGGTATTAGATTTATATTGATGCTTCAGTCAATATGATATACAAAATCATAGCATCAGTTTTTAAATCTTTTACTTTTCACTCGAGGTGTCATGGGAGCTGGATGGAGATGGCGGTTGCGCCATTCCGTCTATCCATTAGTATTCTCATTTTCATCTGACTCGAGCAATTTTGATTGACTTCGGGCTTCCTAGGCCCGTCGAGGCTTCACCAGAGCCCCTTTACCCGTATATTCCGACAACACGTTCCCTACTCTGTCCATTGCCAGCCTCTCACAACGTTAGAGCTTCCCAGTTATTATTCAGTCTTGTCTGTCTCCTAGATTGGTTGCCAACAGAGCACCTAGTCTGTTATGCAATTTATCAGTAGCTGAGGAGATAGATGGACCTATCACATTAATGTAAAGTGAGCAAATTGTCTGCGCCGGAGTTTGAACTCGGTACGCCGATTCCATTTTATGTTAAGCTATCTGCATATTAGTAATATGTTAAAATTGAATGCAGTATTTTTGTCGAGCAAACGAAGAGAGGATAACTTTCATTTTCTCGGAGTATATAAAATGATGCAATATACAGAGCTATGGTTCATAAATAGGCGAAGTTTATTCAACACGAGTCAATATATTGGTCTTTATTTATCAAAGTAAACTGGGCGTACGATAACAGAGGATAGGATTTTTTAGTTTTATTTTGGTAGTTTCATCTTTATGAAAAAATTTCACGAAAACCATTATTTCATGACATGCGTACACTTCATTCCCTTTGTCCACAAAATTTTCATCACCCGAATTTCACTGACGAAGCTACCGTAAGTTGGCCAAAAAAGTGTGTCATAAAACTATGAGTTTGTAAAATTAATTCATAGATATGTAACTACTGAAAATATGTAACTACTAAAATACAACTTATAATGCGCAGGATCTGATTAAATCATTGGCTGGGAAAAAAATAGTGAAAACAAGATTTTTTTATATTCTCAATTTTGTCAGACTTTTCATAGCGTTTTCTTGTTACTCCAGATTACGTCCAAAATCAAAGAACTCGATTCTGTAATTGATAAATCGAATCGGCTCCAGTGAACATACAAAACGCAACTGTAAGCTGAAATTGACTAACCTATTTCGCAATTGAGAAAAGTCAAACATTCATAACTTTCAATCAAAATAAAGGACGACATATTTACCTGATTTTGCCATTTTCAAGTCCTCCTTCTCACCGCACAACCCGCAAGCCTTCTTGCACGAGTCATTCATGAAAGTAGGATTACGTTCACATTCTCCTTGTCGGGCCCAAATGTAGCAGTTCCAACTGTTATGAGTATTCTTGCAGTCTTGAAAGAGAAGAAAATATAAGATATTGTGAGGAAAAGAAATTCTAACTGTCCTTAGAGTGAATTTGTAATGGATATTTCTAATAGTTATTCGAATTTTTTTTTCTTCAATGTTACCTGGCAATTTTCGATTGTTTACTAAATAAAATATAAATTTCTCGCAGTTCATTTCTTTTGCATTTGAGACTGACCGTAAACTGTTATTTCTTTTGGTGTTTTGAAAGTTTTTACAAAACCTGTTCTGAAATTTATGAATTTAAAAAAGTATAGATTATGCGAACTTGAAATGCGTGGAATTCTTAAATATCTTTGCACTGTACCACGAGTTGTAAAAGTGTAACAGAGAAGCACGATTCCATTCAAGTCCTAAAAGAGATAGGTCAGGTTGGCCACTCAATATTCTTGCAGTGACCAACGTCTTTTGGTAGTATGCAATGTTTGGGGTGATCAACTAAAGAGTTGGAAAAAAAAGGATAATCAATGGATATTACTTCTCTTGCCTTTTGTTGGACATTGATCACGAAAAAATTCTGAATTTCCAAAACACACACAAAAAAACAAACAAAAAAAAACAAGTGTGAACACCCCTGGACAAAATTTTTTCGAATCAATTTAGCATTAATTCACATTGTAAATTGAAACCCCACTAAAGCACATTATTGGTGGGGGGGGGTCAAAAAACAAAAAAAAAGTTTTTTCTTCGTATGATAAAGAGTAAATGCTCAAATTTCTACCCCTCTGGCTTCATTAGTGCGACGTGCACGCATGATACATGTCCAGTTAGCCATCAAGAGGAACTTGAAAACTGAAGAAAGCCTATGATTATAGTTTTGTTTTCCCTGCTATCCAAAAGTACAGCAATCATTTGATAAAATCGATGCTTACTGTTTGCTTTAACGACTCCTTCCTGACAATCATGACTGCCATCAGGACAAATACATTTGCAGTTCTCATCCAGAAAACCACCCTCAAAACATTTGATCTTCTTATCACAACGACCTGAAATACAAAAGAAATGAGATAGAAAATACATCACAAGATTTTCTTTAAAAAAGTCATAAGCCTTCAACATAAACTAACCTCGGTCCTGACTGACTGACGAACCCTAACTCCGAAACGTAAACCAAATCCTAACCCTAGGTAATTATCTCGATAGTGTAGCTGCCAAAATGTCATTAGTTTTTTTTTTAAATTTACACTTATTTAGCAAACAAGAATACAATGGGCTATAATAGCTATAATCATTTAACGTGGTGGGGATCATCAAAAAAGACACCTGAAAATCTTCACTTCTATTATCAAAAATACTGTGATCATTTGTTCTCAATTCGTATTTTGGGGAAAGAAACAGATGACACTCGTTCATGTATTTTTTTCTCGTTTACATATATTTCTGTTATAGATATCGAAGATCAGTGATTTTACTTTGTTGTCATAATCGTGTCTATTAACCTTGAAAAATACTAAAAGTTCTTATATTATTCCTTTGTGTATCCATAATAAAGATAGATGATAAATCAGATTAGTTTTGCTTTCTATGATCTCATTTATGATTACTAATATGATTGAAATACAACATGAATACATATCCAAAATATGAGGCCAAGTGAAAATGAAATTTAATGAATTAACTATATATGAATTTCGTTTTAAAGTACATTAAAATTATATGTATGTTTAGGAGTTCGATAGCCAGTCAAAATATGATGTCTTACCTGAACAGTTATACATTAAATTTACAATCTTGACATCTGTAAAGGACAACTCTTTGCGCCAAACTTGTCCAATTTCTCCTTCTCTTGATGGGTCAACTGTCTTGATAGTCTGAGCCTGACCATTGTACGAAAATGCCTGGGAAATAAAGATATTCGAACACATAAAAAACAGATTTGGAAGAAATGATACTGAGAAAAAAACGTTTGAAACTATCGGAGTATCTTATTATCTTGATTTATTTTTTCATTCGATTAAGTATTGTCAACCATTATCAGTTTTTGACTAGTATTTTTAAAGAAATACTTGTCAAAAATTGATTAAGAGCTATTGTGTAATGGATATAGAAGTTCGAAACAATCTATTTTTGAAAAAATGATAGGGAAAGGTCTTACAATGAAGAGATACAGATTCCGGCCTGATAAGCAAGGTTAGGCAGCATTTGGTTGTTTTTGTCATTCAAACATTTTTACGCAGAGTCATCTTTTAAATCTCGTAAAATCATGATAACTACATGGTTTCGCTAAGAGATAAAGTGAGATTTTTTTTATCAGCGTTGCCAATCTAGGTGGACTTTTTTATTCAATTTCCGAACCTGAGAGTCACTCCTAAATTTTCGAAAATGAAAGAAAACTCTAAATCAACGATGTTTAGTTCGAAAATTCAAAAATTTGAAAAAAAAAACAAAAAAAAACACTTGTAAATTGGCAACACTGGGCTCATAAATTCGTAAAATGAAAATTGAAGAAACATCTCAATGGACAACACTGTTTTCAACTGCCAAATGTGTATGATGGTTGTTTTGACAATTAAGAAATATCTACGAAGCAGAGGTCTACATATAAAAGTTGTCAAAAGTTTTGATTTTTAAGAAAAGCTAAAATAAGATCACATGAGATTAGCATAGTTTTCAACATTAGTTACTGTGTCTGGATTAGAACAATAAATTTTAGTGACCTAATCTAATATATACTCCTTGTTATAAAGAAGTAAATAGGGCTTCTCTTTTTATAGATCAGAACTTTAAAAAAATAAAATGCATCTTTGTACATCGATAGTCATTTCTAAAAAAATGTATTTCGAAATTCATATGATTAGCACAATATTCTATTCTCCTTGAAAAATAAGAATGTTGCATTTGCTCATGAATGTCCTCGTAACAATATCATCTTGAATTGATAAGTTCGTAGTTTTATATTTCTTTCAAGTGAATTTGCATGTCATAATTCTAACAGTCAATCTCCATAATACATTTCTTTACTCACCGTTATTCCGTAATGCATGACAGAAGATAACTCATAAGGCACACTCATGCTATTGACTTCATCAGGTTTATATTTATTGAACCATATCCTCATGTTGGGCTGGACGTTTGCGTAGACAATTTTGATATGATCGTCCCGCTCCGGGAGTTGATGTTCATGGACCAGTCCAACAGCATGGCCGACTTCATGCAAGTATAGACCTTTCTGTAATTGGAAAGGGAAATAAAACAATGTTGACTCTTCGACAGCTTAATGAGTTTGTGAGTATTGAAGTTAAAGTATTTTTAGCTTCTATTTCACAGTATAAAAATAATCCGTAAGCACTGAAGCAAAATTGAATAGCATTTTAGTTGACAATATTGCAGTATGGAAAAACTTGATGATTTCATTGCTGTAAAAAACAACAAAAAATATTGCCAAATGACATTCCAATTAACTCATCTGAATTGGTATTATATGAAACTATATTCTCTTGTTGTCTATAGACGAGTTCGTGTGCAGTTGCTTTAACGGTCAAGTTTAGCAAGATAGATATTACTTTCTTGTAATAGATACATACATACATACATTGGCTAGAAAAGACATGAGTAACGATCTAGTAATACTGTTTCAAACAATGTAACCTGAAATTATGATATGAAGATAATTGGTACTTACGTATCGGCAACCATTGGCATCCAGGTTAAGTTCTTGTGTTCCTCCGACCATACCCAGAGCCGAATTACATCTGAAAATTGAAGGGAATTCGTCAGACGTTCAATAAAGCTTAACAGATATAAATTTTTACTAAAACGAGATAAGCGATTTATGGTTATGGCATGTTTCTTAATGTTGGGATTATAATTCGTTGCCTATATTGTATCTATTTGCCTCTCCACGAGGGGAGAATCTGACACAGAATTTTTTTGATACAGGGAGCCACACACTTTTGCATAATGGATGTATTCAAAGATTGACAAACTCCATCAGTTTTCGCCATAGACATCAAAGCATGCTTCTGGTCTAACAGTTTTCCAGATCAATGGGGAGGTGTTGTTTGGGAGAGGAATCTCCGGGAACGAAATTCTTATACTCATTTTACTGTTGTCTGGCGATGACTTGCCAGAACCCCACCCCCAGCACTATTGGGCAGCATAGAGATGCGATAGGGATGTCCCCGTTATCCGAAAGTAGAGTGTTCCTATAAGAAAACTTTCCGTGAGCCATAATAAGTTGAAACGAAGAAACAATTACCATTTATTTGTACAGGATTTTTTTAGCGTTCCCAGACCCCCAAATGGCGATGATAATATTTTGGGCTGAGTCATCGGGGAGTTGAGATGGTGGGAATAACAGGAGACTGGGATGTAGGACAAATAAAGGAAGGGGGGGTTGCGCTATCTTTATAACAGCTTGCTGCAAACAATAGGGGAAACTTTAGCAACTGCTCTGCGGAGATTATGTTCAGGTGTTTTGAGATTTGATCTGTGATTCGATTTAATCCACTAACAATGCTGGATATGTAAGCTCACAAGGCCATTTTGATGAGAATATTGGCAGTTCTTTATGTTGAAGTAGGGCAGTCTTGAATGAGGCCTATATGCAATTTTGTGACATAAATAAAGAGGGAGGAGAGCTTGCCTTGGCGATTCCGTTGTTTTGTAACGACGTTGGTACACTTTACAGAGGTGTATATACCATGGTTATACTTTCAACTTCTATGTACTCTTGAGAAGTGCAAATATACCCTAGGGCGTAAATATGACTTAATTAATGAAAGCATTATATGAAGAAAAATTGCGTTTACTAAACTTACCCTGCTCCGTTCTTGAAATATACTCTGTTATAATCAGCGTGAGTGGCTTTTTTGAATTTGAGGCAGGTGTATCTCTCCCACTCAGTGAAAGAACGTCCCATGGTATAGATATCTTTTGTACCTGAAATTAAAAGAGTGCAATGAGAATACAACGTTTCAGTTTTGAATCTTTAAAGAAATAAAATAAAATTGTGCGAAAATTAACTTTATAATATTTTGATGTCTCAAAAAAAACAAAAAAAAACAAACGCAATTAACTTATGAATTTTTAAGAAGTACTTACTGAAGTCATACGGAGCCACTTCATAAGGAACGTGACCGTTTGGCCACCGAAACTTTTCATTGCGTGTAGCTTTCCGCTTCTTTCTTACGTAATCAGACCTGTGGATGAAAATGTTCGACAAAAGAATCAAATTAAATGAACGGGAAAACAAAATACAAGTCAACAATGTCTCATCCGAAACGCTTGGGATCGAATCAGATCAGATTCTTCTAGAAATTCGTAATTTTTCGGATTTCGGAATGACATTGATATTTAAATCAATATTGACTGATACTTCTTTTCTGTTTCTCACAATAACCCATACGCGAATCTGCATCTTATAAAAACAACCCGAACGTTTCTATAATTTTCAAAGTGAAAAATAAAAATCGTCAAATAATGAACAATATATTCGTGAGTAGAAGAGACTCTTTTGACTATTGAGAGCACTGAGATACATCTGCATGGCATGGAAGAAACCAAGGCTGTCCAAAAAAAAATCAACAGCAACTTTTGCTATTCTCTACAATACCTTTTAAGCACCAAACGCAAGAATGTCCAGTTTTCGGATCTTTTCGGTTTTCAGAATTTTGCATAAGAGATTATGTACCTGTTCATAGCCCAAAGAAATATATGAACGATGGAAAATACCCTCATTTCATAATGGGAATTTACCACGCTTTGCTTGGTTTGGCAAAGGCCACAAATTAAAGATTCAAACTCACAACAGCAATGATGGTCTGCAGGATAACTTTGTTATCAGTTGTCTGTACGATAATAAGGAATACATTGATTACAACATTTGTGTGTGTATGTTACCACACCCAAACGACAAACATAAAAGCATTTTTGAAAAAAAACTTACGTTTCAGGCATTCCATAGAGACTATTAAACTGCTCGCTAGACAACATCATGTCAAGTTCTGCCAAGACTTTGCCATCTGCGGACACAATACTATTTGCGGCCTCTGCAATTAATTAACATAATCATCAGACGTACATCAGATAACTGCATGGTGCTAATCAAAAACCTTTAAAAATATGGATTTCGGGGAAAGGAGAAGACGAATTCATGAAGAAGCGACTCGTTTAATTTGCAATAGAGATTTAGATGCATATATCCTGATATCCTGATTGAAAATCCCATTCCCATTCATCTGTTATATTTACTTGTAGCTGAAGGGAGGACTAGATTCAACTCCAGGTTTCGAATTCAGAATTTTCCTTCTCCTAGACTTGTTGCCAATCAAGGTTAAAGAGCCAACTCTATCCTGCTATTTCATCTTTCTACAAAAATCTTCATTTTTTAGCAACGCTTTACTTTCTATACTCCCCTGGTATAACCAGAGCTTCTGTTACGCCTCTGAGAATGTGTGTGTGTGTGTGTGTGTGTGTAGTTGTTGGTTGATCTAATTTTGCACATACATGAATTTACGCGTAAATTCATGGGCCTCGATAAGTTTACTCAAATATCCATTCATTTATTCCCCTTCTATTCATCATCATCATCATCATCATCATCATCATCATCATCATCATCAGTATTTTATCGTCCGTTGTTGAACATACCCCCCCAAGTATTCGCTATACCTCTATATCGTGAGCGTCGCGGAGCCAATATTTTCTGAGCCTGTCCAGTTCGTGTCACCATCTCATATTCTGTCGGCCTAGGTTCCGCATTTGATCTCTGAGGATCCATGTTGTGAGTCATGATATCCATCGGTTGCCTGCCTTTCTCGCAACATAACCAGCCCAATGCCATTTGAGTTTCCTAATGGATTCTATGACTCCTGTTTTTCCCCTAATATACTTTGCTGTTTTACGGTCTCTCTATGTGATGTTGAGCATGATCCTCTCATGATTCTCAGTTTATGAATCAGTCTCTTGGTTAAGTTCCATGTTCCAGCTCTATGGGCGACTATTGGAAGGATGCATTGGTTGTATACTCTTCTTTTCAAGACCAATGGGATGTTCTTATTCTTGAAGGTCAAGTCTAACCTATCTTGACGACACAGTAAATTGGTACTCCACGATTGTCGATATATTTATATGATATCTTATTGATTTATCTATCATGGGCTCAAATCATCACTTTGCGGTTTGTTTAGTTCTTTATCTCTATCTAATCTGAGAATCTTTGAAGTATCAACTCTCGGCTGATCACTATAGTTAAATCATGCTCTCTCTTGAGAAAGATAAATAAATGACAGCTAGGCAGTGACGTCACTAGGTGGAGCACAGGATGTACCGAGTGACACTATCTGGCGACACCAAACTTACTGTACATTAAATATTTGTGCAGTGTTGCAGTTACACACGCTGCTGGTGTTTTTATAATCACTACTTTTGTCAAACTTTCTGGTGTTTTAGCTCCAATATTGTGGAATCATATCAACTACTTTTTTTTAAAAAGAAAGTTATCATTAAAGGAAAATAAGGAGAAAAAACAAAAATGGCTTCTACTCAGTTACTACTGCTGTAACTGATTACGCTATAGTTCAATAAAGGAAGATTTTGCAAAACGATTTTAGTGTTAGTATTCATAAAATCTGATAAATGTTATATTCAAGCAATTTAAAACAATTATTATCACATATTCTTCTATGATATCGTATGTTAGAATTGAAAAATAACGTATATGTATAACGTTAAACGTTAAAAATAAAATATCAGATTTGTCCTCCTTTCAGTTGTAAAATTAATAATGGTTGACAATACTTGATCTAATGAAAATTCAAGATAAAAGAATTTTCCAGCCTATTTTTTTTTAAATTTTAGAACTTGTTAATCCCTGCAAAATAAAATTCACAGAAATATTTGAATTCGTAGGAGATGATTTTTTTTTTCGAAACAAACCACTGAAATTGCCTCCATTGTTTCAAATAATTAGTAGGAGATATATGTAATCATCAAAATTGTTACTTTTAAATTGAAGAGTCCATTGTTACAGGGGGGGGGCACACGGCTAATTATATAATTAGATGTAGTCGAATAAGCTTTTCTGTTTATAAAATATCAAACGCCGTATATGCAGATTAAAGTGAGTTTAGGCTTGAAATTTTAACAATGAAAAGTAAATACATATAAATTAACTTACGTCCTATTCCGCCCAAGGCGTTAGTGATCAGTTGATCGATTGTTTTGTTTGTGTAGGGGTCTGATGATCCAACTCCATTGGGCCCAATATTGTAGTTCTTCCCAAGATTGGGCGGCAGAGGCGTAGCAAAACAAGATGCGATTAGAAATAATACCTGTGAATTAGAATAATATAGTTGAGTTGAATGAATATCAAAGGGTCTTTTTTTTTTCATTATTGAGCAACTATAAACTATCTTTATCATAAATATTCATGAGGCACTCATTAACAATCTAGATATCAAGTAAGTATTTATTTACTCTCCCACCAGTAAGGGTCTGCGAAACTAGCTAGCTAACTATCGCTTTATGGCGGACTTCCATATCTTTCATCAAGATTCCCAAGATGCATAGCACCATCTTCGATACTGTTATGAGAATGGGAACAATATCAATATTGCTATATATCATAAACAAAGATGAATACTGAAACATTAATATAAAACTTCCTAAATCTAAGATTAAAGTATTGCTTCTCAGCACTGCTGTCTAGCACCAGAGTGCGCTCTACCTTGGATCAAAGTGTCTCTTCCTGGTATTTCTGCCAAGGATCAGAGTGTAGTGTATGTTTCCGCTGTAAAGTGTTTGGCCCCCAAAAATATTTCTAGCATTGTCGTCACCTTTTTTTTATTTCTCTCTCTCTCATTTTAGCTCATATGAAACTCTGGATACTTGTCCCCTATTCTAAATTCTGAGATTAACCCACAAAAGCAAGAATTTGTTGCTAGAGATTTCTGTTAAAGCCATAACAATCAAGTGAAATACAAGATATAAGACTGAAGTAGGGATCATTACCCCCAATTTGCTGCTTTTCTTCAAAGATTCCTTTGTTTTTTCGAAGAATGCTCATGATGTCGGAGCTTTATGTTGAAATGAAAATTGTTTTTTTTTTCTTTTTCCTCCCTCTTCGAAATCATGATGAAGACAGAAGTGTAACTTGATCGTTTCGTGTCCAATATCAAAAAGTTGTCAGAAACAAAACAAAATAACCCACTCAAATAGTGTTTTTCGTGGTATTTTCACACGATACGAATAGAGTGAACCTATGAAAAAAATAAAAATAAAAACATCGAAAAAAAAATTAAAAAAATAATAACCTAGTCTCAACCACCACTACTTTCTCTCTTTTTCCCGTTATGTTGTGCTCTCAACCAGCTTTTTAAATGACACGCCAACTTGACTTGGATATAAAAAAAAGTGAAATAAATGACTAAAATCAAATAACTCTCATGGCAATGACGAAATTGTGGAAATCATTTTGCTTAAAATAGAAAAGGTGTTTATTCTGAAATTTTCGGACTGAAAACGAACAAAACCATGAAACGCTATCAATTAGCTATTTTCCCATGGAATACAATCTTTCTGACTTGGACGAGCTTGTTTCTTGACATATAAAATGTACTCTTTCATTATGTTGGTGGGCTGTTTAGCACAACAGTAAGTGCATCGCTACTTTGAAGCGGCTACCTATCGATGGCAGGTTCGATTCCTGCAGTAGCCCTATTTTCATTGTTCATTCTATTTACGTTGTCTAAATTGAATGATATATTAACCGTATAACGACGGGAAAACACTATGGTAAGTGCATCACTGTATATATATATATATATATATATATATATATATATATATATATATATAAGGTTGATACCTATGTAACTCCTTGACCCCACCACCCCTCCTTCTACACTATCCCGAACATACCAAAAAATCCACCTCCACAATACTACCCCCTACCTTGACACACTCTGCCCTCCCCAAGACCAACTGCTGCTGCTTTACCAAAATCCCAATACCTGCTGGTCATTCTTACATTCAGCAGGAGGCATCTAGTAGCCCTGACAACAAAACTTACCCACAATGCATAGCCCCTGGCAGTGGACTCTGGTTCCACATGGTACATTTTAATTCACACTCACACAACACACACCACTGATGATGGGAAGAATCCCGAAACATGTATGGATTATTGACATATAAGGATTAATAAACCTTACCACCAAAAACTTCACTCCTGAGTCTGTCTCACTCTCTAAAGTACACATTTTATCTATCTATCTATCTATCTATCTATCTATCTATCTATATATATATATATATATATATATATATATATATATATATATATATATATATATATATATATATATATATATATATATATATATATATATATATATGTGCAAGTAAACCGATCGAAAGTACTTCATTTTGACACATTAAATGCTGCAGTAATGAAAAGTATACCATGAAAGATTTGAGTGACTTTGAGATAGTCCACATTGATATGGCAAGGAGACTAGGGTAGAACATTTCTGAAACGGCATAGCCGATACGAGAAGTGAACAGAGGCTTTCCCATCGAGTACAAGTCAACAGAAGGGTTATTCAGACACGAATTGCAGTCAACTCTATCTTAAATGAAAGAAGCAATGCATCATTAAGTAAATCACCATGTTGGCCTGATTACCAATCTCCCCAGATCTCAATCCCATTGAGCACTTATGAGATATGTTGAACTTCGCTCTTCAGAACCTCTGCAGCTTGACTTGCGACAGCTAAAGGATTAGCTGTAAACTTCCTGATATCATATCCCAGAGGGAACATTTAGATGTATTGTAGAGGCTCTGCCTGATCAGATAAAAGCTGTTTTGCAGGCAAATGAGGGACTAACACTTTATTAGGCAGGTGGAGCCTTCATCTGTTTAATTCATTGGTCTCATCAAATCGTCACCAGGCTTGGAAAAAATCCTGCATGACATTATTTGATGTTTATTGATCAAACGAAAAAAAATGACTAAGTGTGAAAACCATTTGTAGATTTTTTTAATGTTTAGTGATCAAATTACTGAGTTAAGAAACATTCACATCACAACTCCATTGCCACAAGACGAGAGGAATAGATTTGGCAGTTGAGTCATTTATGCATATTGTAGGCACTTAAATGAAACCCGCATGGCGGAGTACATACCAAGTGACACCAGACCTTGTGCATGTCAAGTAATTGCACTGAAGAATGAAATAAACTATGAAACTTTGAAAAAGAATTCTTGGTTTGGCTCAAATTCTATTAAAAAAAGGAACAGACAGCATTGAATTGCCACGTATTCAAAAGTGTTGTTTTTATTTCCACTCTAACCCTGTTTCCGTTTAAGGTCGGTTTGTCCCAGCATATATTAGGAGATGTAATTGAAAATTATTATCATTAATTTTACCCTCATTTTCAGATAATTAAACACGACTGTTATCCCCTCCTTTCCCCGTTCTTATATTTTCTAGTTAAGCTTGTTTTAATGTTCTATCACTTTAATGTATGTTCTACTTCGAAAATGTCAAAAAGAAGTAACCCGAAAAATATGAATCTTGAGTCAACATGGCATCTTTCCCTGGGTTTCCTGACTTACATAGAATTTCTTTTTTCTTTATTTTACTTTTAGCTATCAATTCCGTTGGCATCCTTATTATGCCATGTACAAACATTTGTCTAGACTTAGGAATTATCTTTCACGCCTCGTTATGTCCACAGTCAACGAATTCCTGACATTGGAAAATAAGAACAGATGTTTGAAGTCAACTAAAATGATCCGAATCAAGCGGAACGAATTCGCCTATCTTGTCGTCTGCTTTCAAAATCAAACTAACAGACGATCCAACAAAATAGAATGAATGTCTCAATTCACATCCTACTCCTACCGCATCTATCTACAAATAGGATGTATGGAATCATTATTTCTTCCTTTTTTTTTTTAATCGACGATTTCTCTTTGTAGGCTGCGGGGGTAAATATCGTCTCCTATCAGATTCTTAAAACAGTTTCTCATTCCATTGAATCTGAAGAATAATACTAAAAACCAGATAGGTTTCAATTCTAAGAAAAAAAACAACTTTTCGCTCGCTTGCTTAATTTTCCATTTCTTTGGATTTATGACGATAATAAATTTAATAATTAAATTTGAATAAGAATAATGAAAATTAAATTTTACAACAAAGGTTTGCATGCTTTTTGGATTTGACGCTGCTTAGAGTCAGGATGTTTAATCTGTGAGTATGTACATATGCAGAGATGAAATAAGGAAATTAGGTCAAAGGTTAAGTTACATAGCAGAAGGTGAGAAAAGAACAGTAATAATTAGTAGCTGCTGACGACACTTTGAGGGAAACCAAATTGCGCCAAGCTGCAACGAAATAAAAATAGGCAAAGGAATCTATGCAATATAAAGATTTAGAGACATTGACACAAAAAGTTTTATTTCATAAAGAAATACCAAGCCTTGTGGCTCAAAAACCAGTAATTTGTTTCAATGATTTGCCTCAAGACGAGAATCGCAGGTTTATTTAGAATAGACTGATTCAAGAAGATTTTTAATGTATAGCTAGATCGTTAGAAATGAGGATTATAGGTCAGAAGTCTATGGTTCTACGACACTCGATCTGTGAATCAGTGAAATCCATTAACGCTCTTTTTAAACGTGGTGAAAAAAACAAGGCAAAAGGTGTTTCGCACAAGAACTTGGGTAACTGTTGAAATTGCAATACTTGTAAAGTCTAAGTATCAACTGCTTCACAAGATGTTACATACGTCATGCATTTAGAGAAAAAAGTAATTTTAAAAGGACAGGCTCTTTTTCTTACCAGGGTTCATATAGTAATATTTTCATATGTACCTTTTTCAATGTTTAATGATATGAAAAATATTACAGTAGAAAAAAGACGACAATCAATCAATTACTTGATCAGAATTTAAAGTAAATTAAAAGCTGGAAATAAATCATCATTGAAAAATCGTCTGGTATATAAATTTATTTGTGTGTGTGTGTGTGTGTGTGTGCGTGTATTTACATGTCTGAGCATTTGCAATGATAACTGACCGACAAGATATGGACGCGCACGTGTGCGGCTATGCAAGTGCGTGCACGTTTGCATGGGCACGCACGTGTGAGCATGTATCATCGTTAACTATATCAAAAATAAATTTATCAGTTTCAATAGGGATGCGGGCAAAAGCAAAGCAATCTGTTCGGTTTAAAAAAGCGATGAAATGGAAGTTTTTGTTCAATAACTATACTTATCCTGGTCTTCACGACGAAAAAAAAAAACAACAAAATACAAATGGAACGTATGCGAGGTCCATCAAGTTGTTGATGTACCAATGTACTTCTTGAGCCTTCTTGCACGATAATTTTGTGCCAAGTGGCCTTGAATCGTTTTGGGGTCACAAGAAAAATAGTAGAATAAAATAAATCAAAATTAAATTAAAAATCATCTCGGTACGTAACTATATACACATTTTTTTTTAATATTAAAACATGAACAAAAGGTAATGTTTCTAAATTATAGCAGATGGCCTCGAGGAAAATTAACACTGAAAATGTTGAAGGCCGAGCCGGCCCAATTCCTCACGACGGGTTTCTTCTGCTAATCTCATTGGCCCACCCAGCTCACTCCAACCCCACGTCACCTATTTTACAGCACAACGTCATCGCAATGAAACGTCCCCGCGTCGTTGGTTTAAATCGTTAATTCCATCAGCTGCTCGGGTCTCCAGCGTTCCAAATCTTGAGAGAAGAGAGGGAACCAACTGCGATGAAGTGAAAATCTGACACCAAATATAAACTTTATCACTTTATGCTCTTTTTCTTTATTTAGTTTTCGCTGTGTTCACTCTAAGTTTGCAGCTCATTCTCTCTCTATCAGTTTCACTTTCTTTCGCTCCTTTTCTTCTTCTTTTCCACTTCAAACTAGTTCTTTGATTCTTTCTTTTTTTTCCCGCTTTCTTTTTCTTTCACATTTTTTTCCCAATTTCTCCATGTTTTTTTTTCTTCTGTTTTCCGTTCACTTCTTTTCTTCTTCTCGTAATTTAAAAAATGGTTTTGATACTTCCCAGACATTTTTCTTTCTTTCTCTCTCTCTCTTCTTATACTTATATTTCGTTATTCAAATGTTACATGTATACACGTATGCACATCTGCATACATCCACACACTGACACAAGATATATACGTTTCTCTGTGACCTCAGGTTTCATTTACATTTTGCATACATTCACGAAACATATCCATGCTCACGAACACACACTTGTCTCTGATCTCACACGATAAAGTTGAGAGACAAATGCAAACTCCCCCAAAACTAAAAGTACTTATTCCTTCATTGAACACAGAGAAACGTGTAATATATACATAAAAAAAATATGTAAACAAAAACATAGACTCACAATATGACACTTCTCGAGATTATACTCACATACGCACAATAGGGAGCCTGTCGGAAAGCGATGGTTAGCAAGCTAGAATTACAGACTAGTACTCGTGTAGTGTGGACATGCGTCAAACCAAGTTTAACTTAGTAAATATCCACGTATACAAACACTTATGCGTTTGTGTGTACAACCATAGAGGTCTTATATGTGACTATTTCTTTAAAAAAAAATATGTATTCTCTTTTGCACACACATACAAACATAACGAAAAGAGAATTGTAAATATGTACATAGAATAGTATTCATTACAAAACATTCAATTGAGAGTGAGATCCTTCTAAGAGCTGATGGCGGCGTCCATCTTTTCTCTGGGGACTTGTGAGTGCCTGTAACACTTCTAAATCAGATGAGATCGTATTTCTTTTCTGTTATCTTCTGTGAGTTAGAAATTGTTTTTTCCTTTGTTTATGCGCTTGTGTTAGTTGAGATAAATGCTGCTTCATCGTAGAATTCGAGATCCTGCCACGAGACCCGAATGTCCATGTAAACATCTTGGCTATAGGATCGAAATGCTCATACACTCATCAGGATGTTGTGACTCTTATGGTGAAGATTGTTTTAAAAAGCCATGTTGCTATTTGGTTGAATATGAAGTCTTTGGGGCGATATCTTGATCTCAAACAAATCATTCATCTGCAGTTTTGACTGTAGCATAATGTGCCCGTGGAATCGTAGAAAACAAGTTTACCACTTACGATAATCGCAATCTTCATACACTTGTAAAATCCGCAATATCAGTGATCTATTCCCCCTTCTCTCTCTCTCTCGATATATAATAATAATAATAATAATAATAATAATAATAATAATAATAATAATAATAATAATGATAATACGAGATCATAAGTTACATTAATTTATTTCACGACTTTCATGCAAATGACTAAAACAGTCTGTTTTGTGAAATCTAAAGTTGTGAAATAAATTGATGTAATTTATAAATCATTATAATAGCTCAACCTATAAAGATTTTGAGTACTCTTCTCATATGATTTGCAATAATATACATATAGGTCGTTTTCCATTGGTACAATGAGACGCACAAATGGCGGTCTTTTCAGACTGCATGAATGATTGCCAAAAAAAAAATAAATAAAAAAATAAAAAAATGAGGTACTGTTTATCACCAATCTGTCTTACAGGCTCTAGTCCTAGTTTATTTTTCTGTCAGTTACCTTCTCCCACTTGGGCTTCCTTACAGGACCAAAGGGCTCCAATTGTCCAGTTATTTACTTATAGCTGGGGGTGGTAGACTTATGCTTTTCTGAAGGAATATACACATTATATAACGTTTATGTTTGATATAGTGGCTATATGACCTAAAGGCAAATCGTTTTAAAACGGTTTAAATCCTAATTATCGGACACTAGTGGCACTTCAGTGTATCCATGATAAATCAAATAGTCCTTCTAGTGTATACTGTATATCTGCAACTATATGCAAATCGATGGACGAGAACCAAATCAAATACTCATTTTATTAAGCTAAAAGTCTTGAGCAAGGCCGTATGTTTCAGAAAAGAAAATTAAGTATAGCAATGCGATTTGATGGCTACAGTGTGCTTTGCATTGAGTCATCGCAAGTTCAGCAGTCTCCCTTACGATGAATTTCGACTCGCTTACCCAATCAGTGTACAGATTAAAAGTACCTCTTTCTTCTCATTGGTTGGCTCTTCAACTGGGGACACCATGATGACAGCGGTAACAACAGAGAATTTGAATGGTACAGTAGCATTGGGAAAAGACACTAGTAGTGCCTTCCCCCACCACCAGCCGACAAATGAAGATGGGGGAACTAGATGAAGTAGCTAAGTGGTTTGTGTCCCTTTGAGATGGAAGACTGAACGACAATCTATAAACGATAGAATTTTAGACACACGATGCTAATCCCTGAAGTTTGTTGTGGAAATTCTCCTTTCAACGTTTTCTACATCTGACTGAACTTAAACTACTCATTTTCCCTCTCAATTTTTTCGCATGTTGTTTCCATTATTATTTTTGGAAACTGTTCTTGTGACTTCTTGTGACAATAAATTCACCATGACTTTTCCTTGGACCTGCACAATGCAAATATATTTTCCTCGAATTTTTGTGCCACAATGGAACCACGTTTTCCACGAGGTTATACTACATGATCCGTTATTATTATTGATAATAATTTTTTTTCTAGTATTTTCTTTCATCTTAATTTCCAGTTGCTTTTTTTATCGAAACTTACACAGGCTGTCAATCTACGGCAAAGACTTACAGTGCAGGTCGGAAATGAAGGATGAGCTACCGATGAGATTCAAATTCACGTACATTTTGCTCAAGGGAAAACTGGTTAAACGTATCAGCAGCTCTAACTGACTGAGCTAAAACAACCTTACGGTTGCTAGAAAATGCAACCTAACTTTTAAACCCATCCTTGATCATTCTGGGCTCGATATTTGTTTTTGCGCGAGTAGTATTTGCAGTAGATTTATTTTAGCAGACAATGGATTGTCAACGACGACAACGACGATTATTATTATTATTATGATTATTATTATTATTATTATTATTATTATAATTATAATAATAATAATAATAATAATAATAATAATAATAATAATGATAATAATAATAATAGATCTTAGACTAGTATGTTATTTTCGTACGTCTTAATACTTACTTGCTTTTCGTCTCAACTCACACAGACCGTCAATTTATGTATCTTCAGAGTGGGTATTTTTGCTGGTTTCTTTTCATGCCTCGCATACAGTTGGCATTTCTCTGTATATTTTTCGGTTTCAATTTCAATCACATTGGTTGGTCCTTCATACGTTTGATTCTTGTCTTGTAGTCTATGTTATTCTATTTGTCTACCCGTCTGTCGAACAGACCATACCCACGTCATTCCTGCTAGGACCCTATTCAATTTAGGCCTGAGACTGCTGGTTTCAAGTTTACGGTTCCGGTGTCTCAGCATTTGTCACTCTGCTTATCAGCCACCATTTTCCCTGACACAATATCCACTTTCTATACCACTTCTATCAATAACAATCTATCGCCGACATTTTGTCTCCATCTTTTGCTCGAGTCTTTCCATACGTATAAATCTCGGACTTTCCATAAATGTGTATACATAGAGAGAGTGGGGAAGCCGCTTATTGTGATCATTTTTGGAAAGTGTTTTAGATAGCAATAGCCGGCTAAAAATGGATATATATGATCCGACAAAATGATTATAAATTGTATTGTATTATGTAGAAACTATCATTTGAAATGATCTCCCGTCATTACACGGTAAGTGTATCACTCATCCAAGACAACGTAAACCGAATAAACAATTAAAGAAAATCGGGCTGCTGCAAGAATCGAACTTGCGACCTATAGGGTAGCCTTTTCAACGCAGCGTTGCTCTTACCATTGAGCTAAACATCCGCTTGTTATGCATAGGCCCAAATAATTTTTTCACTCCAAATACCTTAATTCTCATCGTTTATTCTCGATCTATTCGTTTCTTCCAACGTGACCGTTATGTTTTAAGAAATGGATATATGGATATATGTGATCCACCAGAATGATTATAAATTGCGTTATATCATATATAAATTCTTCTTTGAAATGATCTCCCCTCATTAAATGGTCGATGAATCACTTGCCCTAGACAACGTGAATAGAACAAACAATTGGAGAAAATTTTCTTTAATTGTTTAGTTCAATGGTAAGATCAACGCTACGTTGAAGCAGCTACCCTATCGGTATATATATATATATATATATATATATATATATATATATATATATATATATATATATATATAGAGAGAGAGAGAGAGAGAGAGAGAGAGAGAGAGAGACAGAGACAGAGACAGAGACAGAGAAAGAGAGAGAGAGAGAGGGGGCACTGTTTATGATCATTTAAAATAATGTATTTGGTATCGACTAATTTTCATAATATTAACCGTTAATTATAATGGGCAGCTCTCTCTCTCTCTCTCTCTCTCTCTCACACACACACACACACACACACACTCTACACATATACAAACGTACACACATAGACTCATGGAGTAAACCGCTTATAAGGAACATCGACGGGAATATTTTTTTAGTATATTTGTTCATGTGACATAATTTTTGGTAGATTTGCTGGAGACAGCAGCGCCTTTTTTCTTATTCTTTTTTTTTACCATTTTTATCAGCTGTTGGGGGGACTTGCACAGACAGAAGACACTAAAGTTGTTTTCGTTTTTTCTTTGTTTTTCTAGATTTTGCGATAAAATTTTAGAGTGCTTTTCTTTCTTTTCTCTTTATTTATTTATACAGATATTATTTTCTTTGTCTTCGCGAAAGAAACTGTGCCACTTTTTCCGTATCGTTATTTATCTTACCAGTTTTTTTTATTACTTTTAACTTACAGAATGTTTTTCTTTTTTCGCACTCTCTTTTTAGGTTCTCTCAGAATATCTTTAGTTTCATTCTTTCTCAGATCCATCCTCAAATGTTACACGATATTCTCTCTCTCTCTTTCTCTCTCTCTCTCTTTCTCTTTCTCTCTCTTTCTCTCTCTCTCTCTTTCTCTCTCTCTCTTTCTCTCTCTCTCTTTCTCTCTTTATTCATTTATTTACGAATTTATTTCATTTGTATTATTCTTGAATGCTTTTTTTCTGAACTTGAATAAAGTTTATGTTTCTATGTTTTGATTCTTCACGACATCCGCTAATGAGTGAGACGAAGGCTATACTTTTGCTTGTGTTTGCTTATTTCTAACAGGAATAACCAGAAAAAAAAATTAAGGGAATATTTTGAGAAAATGTTATCAATTACAAGTAAGTATTTTACGAAATTGTGAAGACTGCAAGCCAATAAGTAAATTGTTCTGTGTAAAATTTACTTAGAAACGTTGCTCCACAAAAATTTCATGTTCATAGCGATTATCTAAGCATCATTCAGTAGCATTTGTTTACATGCATTTTACATGCATCTCAGCTTACATTAACGGGTAGGAACCAGGTGGCCACAGATTATCTTAGAATAGAAATTCGCGACCACCTGAAAGTGGGACAGTAAACGAATCGAAAGAAGAAGCGCGTTTTCCTATAGTGACATAGCGGAGCTTGGTTTCTTCGAGTAGTGTTAATCAATCACGGATTAGACGGACTGATCGATGTCGCGTATTCATGTATGCTTGTGCACAAAGTGAAATGATATGTACACATACGTATGTGTGTGTGTGCGCGTGTGTGCTCGCACACACGTGTGTGTGTGTGTGTGTGTGTGTGTGTGTTCGCATATACACATATAATCGTTTGTTTTTACGTGTTTATAAATATGAAGTTGATGGCTATGAAGACGTGGAAAACCACATTCTCACAAAACAAAACTCAAACCAATGCCAACGAATTAAAGGATAATCCTCTTCTCTCGTCAGATACTAATTACACTGAATAACTTTCTTATTTTCATATTTATTTAGCTTTTGTATGAATATATCTAAGCCATACATGCATGTGATATCCACCTGGTTCGAAAGAGACGTTTGGAATTAGGTATTCCGGTTAGTAATTTTTTTCCTCATAGTGAAAATCCCCGAACTTTTGGGTAGTACTTCGTATATCTATATCTATCTATATATCATATATAGTTATGACAGAAAGGGATAGACAAGTGTTTTTATTTTCTGCTTGTATTGCCCCCCCCCCGTTAATAATGATATTCATTGTCTATGTGGGTGACTCTAATTAAACATTCGAGTTTAAACTTGACGGGTTTCATACATCTTATTTATTTTTGTTGTGTTCTTTCTTTTCTTTTCTTTTTTCAAATACAGAGTAAGCTATTGATTGTGATAGCTTTGGGCAGGATCTTTTAGATAACAACAATGGGTGGTTAACACAAAACAAAGGGTATGAAAATCGGAACAGTTTACATTCTTGTTATGAATTTGCACATTTTGTTGTGAATTCTTCGTTTTGTTATTAAAATCGTCGTTATAAACAACTTCACATTATGAAGAAATAGAATGAATTTTTTTTTTCAAATTTTTAGGAATCTTTAATCCTTTTTAAATAAACTGTGTGGGGCTTGACTGATTTTGATAACAGTAACTGTTTGATAACATTATCCGCAATTATGATGAACAGCTTCCTATGTGTTAGATAACTTCATCGACATATGTGTATAATAGCCTTACTCTTTTATGATATTTCTCTGTTTTAAAATGCATCTTTTTACAAATGGTACTCAGTAACAATTTTCTTTCAAATGTTTTTGTTTGGCCTCTTTCGATAGCGGTGGCAAACAGAACTGAGTGAACTCAATACAGAATACCAGGCTGAGAAATCCGATATTCTTCCCTCCATGCCTGGTCGGCGACGCTCGTTACAAATTCAGCCAAGGAAAACTCAGAACATTTAAAATGGGGCAAAGGTTACATATTCCAATGTTTATTTTGATACTTGTGAAAAAAAAAAATTCTTAAAGACCAAACATTTAAATTCTCACTAAAATCTGACAGAAGTCAGTTTATATTTGAAAAACATGTGACATGATTTATTCTGCAAATGACCCCTTTTGTATGAAATTTGACACTGCAGCAAAAAAGAAATCCATGAGTATTTGTATGTGCTTACTTTTGAAATTATAGCGTGTGTGTGTGTGTGTGTGTGTGTGTGTGTGTGTGTGTGTGTGTGTGTGTGTGTGTGTGTGCATACGCTCGCTGGCGTGTGTGCTGTAACAATTACACTACTTGTGGGTCCCGAAGGTGATTTGTCATAAGTTAACCACCACAGATCTTATACGATGAATAAAGACTGATATTGATATCAAAATAAACAATACGGAAGACTATTGATTACGATGATGGCTATGATAACATGATTATAATAACGACTACGATTGCGGTAATGATGATAGTGATAGCAAAATGTGAACGAGACTTCTAGGCAATAATATAATTCATTTTTCTTGATGATTTTGTAAAGTTATAATAACCATAAAAATGATAATTAAAGATGATAATAAAAATAATGACAACTTACTTGCACCAGTCCAATGTGTTGCAATGCTCTTAGCCGTGTCATGGTGTGAGACGAGCGAGTGCGCACAGTTAGGGAAGAACGGCGAAAACGAAGGCTCGGTTTGTTTTTCTTCTGATGGAGAGAATAAACCAAGCCCTTCTAGCACCCAAAAGGTGGTGAGAAGGAGGATGTATCGGCCCCGGGTTGGTATTGCTGAGCTGTGCTGATGTGGGTAAAGGGCCGGTCGTCCGCCAAATGAAAGGAAGACAGGATACTCTTTTTCTCACTCTCTATCTCTCTCACTATATATTATCAGTAGCCTTTCCTTCTCCTCTTATTTCGTTCACTTCTTACTTTAGGCTGCCTTGACGCTGTTCTTGTTGGATAGATATTAGTGCCAAAATGAAGGCAAGAAAAATGGTTGGAACCACAGTTCGTGGAGACGGGTGTCGTTTGCTAGTGACGGGGCGGCTAATAAGTTGTTTTTTTATAGTTAATATATGGAAGTGTCTTTCACTGTGCTTTTAAAACTTTTCTTGTCAACTTATTCGTTTAGTTTTAGGAATAATAAATAATAATAAAAAGATATCACTGTTTTTTTTTTATGTATCTTGGATGCAATCCTATTGTTGTTGTTCCTGATGAGATGTCTTTGCCGTGATCCGGTCATTTGAGTTGAATCGAATCCAGCAGCGCCTATATTTATGCTATAGGTCAAGGATGTGGAAATCAGGAAGTGCATAGCGAAATAAGGAGGGGTAATTATAGAGGAGTGGTTGATTTCAATCTACGAGAACAGGCTGGGTTTAGGAGAAATTACTCGACCAAGGAGCATCTTCATTCAATAAATCAGCTGAAAGAGAAGGCAGCAGGATACAAAATCCTTGCGGTTGCATTTACAGACATCAAGAAGGCATCCGACTCTGGGGAAATTCCCATGGTCATAAAGGCTATCACCACCACAAAGTGTAGACCCTGTATACGTTGAAGTACTGCAACACATGTACAACCACAGCAACACATTCATTAGGCTACATAAAGGCTCTGAACCGTTTCAGCACAAAAAAAAAAAAGAGTAAGACAAGGTGATACCAGCTCACCCAAACTTTTTACAGCCTGCCTTGAGATGATCTTCCGGAACATGGACTGGGAAAATAGAGGAATCAAAATAGACGGCGAATACTTGAGCAACTTTAGATTTGCAAACGACATCGTCCTTTTCGCAGAGAACCTACACGACCTCCAACTAATGCTAGATGATCTAAACAAAGAAAGCAAAAAAGTCGGCCTACACATCGACTTGAAACAAAACGTAGAACAAAAATCATGTGCAATAATCATGTTGAGAATAACTGTCAAGATAGAAGATGCAAAACTCGGCAAGGTAGACCACTACATCTACCAAGGACAACGAATCTCCAAAGAAGAAAACGGGTGTCCATGACATCATGGAAACTATTTAAAAAATTCAAATGGCAATGGAAAGGCCATGTTGCAAGAATGAAAGACAACCGATGGACATCACGTCTCACAACATGGATCCCCAGAGATCACATGAGAAACTGAGGCCGACAGAGCACAAGATGGAGAGATGAACTGGACAGATTCAGGAAATACTGGCTCCGCAACGCCCATGATAGAGAATTGTGACGAATCCTGGGAAAGGTCTATGTCCAACGACGGACGTTAAAAGACTGATGATGATGATGATGATGATGAGAGATGTGGCTAAAGACTTTCCATTATCCCATCCAGTACCACGAGGCAGGATTCAAACCTTTGCTTCAGGCCCAGGGGCCGATATCCGACCTCTGAGCTACGGAACTAGACGGACAGTAAGGCTGAATTTAAACGATATATTTATTATTGGTTAAATTCCCCGTCCACCAGAGTGCTCTATTCCTATCGAAGAGCATTGCATATATATATATATATATATATATATATATATATATATATATATATATGCTTTATTTTTCAACTATTTGAACTGACATCCTGTTATTACACGGTGGATGTGTCAGTTGGACTTGAGAGCGTAAATAGAATAAACAATTGAAGAAATGGCCTGCTGCAGGAATCAAACCTGTGTCTTGACTCAACACAGCTTTTAATAAAATTTAGGCACGAAGCTGTTATTTGGGCCTCCGACTTACCAACTGATTGTTTAGCGCAGTGATAAGACTTGAAATCTTGTTCAGATAATCAGAAGTTCGGCTCTTTGATGTTCGGGTAATCGACGTTTCTCCCTCCCCACTCTCTCTACTTATGCATAGACTCTTGTTAAAAAATGACATGGACCTGAACGCTCAAAAATGTATGCACACATCATTTTGAAACCTTTAGATTTAATTTACTTTTTCGGCAATCTGTTACCACACATACACACACACACACACACACACACACACACATATATATATATATATATATATATATATATGTATGTATAAATATTCATAATTAATATATATATCTATAAACATTTATAATTATTATATACACGCACACATATACATATAATACATCGAAACAGCTATCTGTGGATGACATAATAATTATATATATATATATTCATAATCGACAACCGTGTAGGTGCAGATTTTGAGGTAATTTGATACAATATCATACTTCAAACGAAGTACTTTTCCAGAAAACATTGCAGTTTTTTTTGGGGGGGGGCAGTGCTAACATTTGTCCATTGTTCACACATTTGGGAGAAAAGGCGAAAATCAAAGATTTATATTTCTCCAAATAAATACTTCACAAGTCTCATATCTAGTTAGCTACCTAACTATCATAACCTGTTCAGTTCTATATTTACATGTTTGTATAATATTGTATATTCCAGTTTTGTAATTTGATTCATTTTTACTCTCATTTCTTCGCTACCCTCCATTTAAAAAGTACAAAACAAACTCGTGATAAGATATTTGATATTTACTGAATTCAAATTTTATTTGTGGGACTGTTATTTTACTGGTTTGTGAGCAATTGGATGCTTCAATGTGTTTTGAATTTAATAGTTGAACTAAACCAACTTAGGCACAATGCCAGATCCATGGAGCTCTCAATTAGGATCAAGTTCACTAGCAATGGCTTACGTTACATGCTCTACCCTTAAGACAATTACTAACCATCTAATTGGGGAATGTTTCTTAGAAATAGGTTATAAATATTTCATCAGATCGTAGATGTCCCAATGGGAATTGATCCTGCACCTAACTGAGCGAACTTATATATACGTAGACATGAATTGTTTGATAAACGAGATTCATTTCCGTTCCATATCGTACTTATGCCATTTAGAAGAAGTAGTATTCCATCTTAAATATTTTACGGAACTATACCTTCAGAATATTTGAGAATAGCTAAATATACTTTTAGATTCATTGATTTTATTCCGAAAGTTGTCTCTTTAGTTGTGAGAATGATCAATCAAGGCGGCGAAATTAATAAAGATTTTAGATAATTTAATAAAGCCATGACTGGACATTCTGATCACTTTAAAACTTTTCAGCTTGACCATAAAAATAAAAACGAAAATCAAAGAATATGATAACGTGAGTATAAAAATAGAATAAATGAATAATGTAAATAGAAATGAATAAATTTGTATCAACATTATGGGAATTGAGTAACCAAAACAGATGGATCCGGCCTTTGTCAGTGTGAAATATCATTGCATTGATTGGAACTAGGGATAGGGGAAAACATTCGGCTCTGGTCCATTTGTCTGACTGATAGGTAGTTAAGGAGGGCAAGAAATCGAACATGGAATGCCAGGTAACAAATTGTCTGAGTTTATTAATGGAATAGCCCATTAAGATGTTACTACCTGCTAGAAAGTGGTTTGGTTTCATTCAACCGTGAATAAGGATACTTTATTTGATAATTGAAAAGAAAAAAACGAATTGCTCGAAGCAATATGGTATACGACATGAGAAAATTAACTCTATGGTCAGTGGAAAAGAATTACCGAATTTTTCTGTTGAATATGTTGGTAGGGAATCAACTCGAAGCTTTTCTGTGTAATTAGTATTCTTAAAGACGATATCATGAGTTGGTTTGCATGCAATCTGATATTAAAACCGATATAACGGATTTAATATCCACATAGGTGAACACTAAATAGAATTGACACGAACAGCAAGTCACGTCTGTTATCATACTTACTGATCCCTCAGGGTTAAATACGTTTTTGGTGTAAACTAGGTGAGTAAGTCCTGTATAAAAAAAATATTGAATGATGTGTAGTATAAAATAACATCCATGTACAATATATTACGATTATGCCCTGTATAAAATAACAAACTACATGTATGACATAAGCTATGTATCTAAATCATAGCTGAAAGGGAGGTTGTGTTTGATCAACAATGCTGGGGTGCCATGTTATTATAACTATTTTGTTTTTAAATACCCGGAACGGTTACATGGTAAACAACTGATGATCTTAACATGAGAAAATGCACACTTAGTACCATAATATCAGAGTATGTGTAAAACATACCAGAAAAAAAAACACCGAAGAAAATTACATAAATTACTTTGAAAGATATTGGAAAATAAGTTACAGGAGTGACTTTTTTTTCAAAGTTTTTTTTAATGTGCTCAGTGTTTGAAACTGAAAAGTTTTCTAATATATATATATATATATATATATATATATATATATATATATATATATATATATAATGTGAACTGTAGAGAGTGAGACAGACTCAGGAGTAAAGTGTATGGAAGTTAGGTTTATTTATCTGTAAATGTTTTATTACTGATCTAGACATATTTCGGGAGGTATTCCCATCTTCAGTAGTGTGTGCTGTGTGTGTGTGTACTTTTAGAGGTCCTCGCTCATTTTAATTCACTCATGAATTAAATCTGGCACTGTTGTTTACTTCTTTGTTTGTTCCTATTTCTTCGTTTTGTTACGATCCAACTGACTGTGTACTAACCTTGTTTTTGGGCTTTGATCGATTCTGGTTATACACGTGTTAGGGGGCTAATATATTAGCAACCTTAAATCTGGCCCCCTGGCACGAAATCTGGTGACCCCGACGTGATTACCACTACACCACGGAACCGACACGGGGTGCTGGAGCTAATGAGCATTGGACCATGTGCGTCCAGGGCTTTTATAGGGGTCGTCAGAGGAAATGACGTTTTAGATATCTAGCTGAAAGAAGAGTTTCGCACTAAATTCCTAACTAAAAGTATAGGGGGCACTGCATATATATATATATATATATATATATATATATATATATATATATATATATATGTGTGTGTGTGTGTGTGTGTGTGTGTGTGTGTGTGTGTGTGTGTGTGTTTGTATTTATCTCTCTTTCTTTCTTCTCATAGCTATCCATCTATCTATATATGTGCATGCACATATGCCTGTATATACGTGAGAACGTGCGTGGGTGAGTTGACAACAGAGACAATATACGTGGGGTGTATTTAAAACCGTTAACGAAGCTAAAATAGTTCACTGAATAAAATAAAAAAACATCAACATTTTAGAATAAATATGACCTTGTCTTCGTAAATGTTATTTTCGACGCTCACTATCAACAACTGACTCCGAAGAATGAAAACCTCTCTCCATATTTATATGTAACTTTGATGTATGAGTTCATTTGGTACTGGACCTATTTTAACGTCAAACATGTAGGTCGTCGTTGACTTATAGCTGGCATTTCAAGAGGGAAAAAAAGAAAGAAAAAGCGATCCTCACAGAATCATCAATAATTTTTTATGCAAAAAAAAAAAAGAGGATTTTTCAATGAATTAATTCTCTCCGGATCAAGTAGCACAAATATATATGCATATTTTTTTTATCGCTATAACCTGATTTTATTAGTTTGTCACGGGTGGTGTTTGAACTTAGAAATTTAAATAAATATCAGATTTTCTACGTAATTCAAAGCGTTAAAAATCGGGGGGGGGGGCAGAATATTAGACGGCGAGACGAACTGAACAGGTTCAGAAAATATTGGCTCCGCGAAGCTCACCATAGAGGTGTGGCGAATCCTGACGAAGGTCTATGTCCAACGACGGACGATAAAAGAGATGATGATGATGATGATGATGATGATGACGACGACGACGACGACGACTCCTGTTCTTTTCAGTAAAATACTGTGCTGTCTTGTGACCTCTCCATGAGATGTTGAGCATGCTTCTCTCTTGTGCACGTTGCATGGTTCTTACTTAGTGGGTCAATCTTTGGATCAAACTCTATCTTTCCATAGGTGAGTATCGGGGCGATGCATTGGTTGTATACCCTTTCTTTTGGGGGCTAATGGGATTTCCTTGTTCTTGAAGGTTAAGCTTGCTCAGTAAAACAAATGTCATTTACAAGACACATATTGAGGACAAAGACACAACTATCAAAATCGAAACCGCCAACTTGGAAAAAATAGAATCATTCAAGGTAATAAAGTATACAGCAACATTACGAGCTGCAAGAGTCATCGTGAAAGGTCATAAAAATGTAAGTTGGAAGTTGAAGGAATAGTTGATGTCACAGACGCGCACGCACACACACACGCACGCACGCATGTACACAAACGTGTGTGTTTGTGTGTATACGTGAATACGTGCACGCACGCACGCACCGACGCACGCACGTGCAAACACAGAAACACGCGAACACATCCACCTCCTTGAAGGCAGATCATTTTATCACGCAGAACAAGGTTTATACTTCTGGATTCTCTATTAGAAACTCTACACGCTTTCTTTGAAACTATGCTGACTGATTATTGGTTGTTTGTTTCTAACAATAAAAACAGTAAAAAAAAAAAGAAAGGAAAAAAAATCTTTTCTTTTCATTGTCATCGTTTTCTGATCTCTTTTTGTATCTTCCCGCATCCTTTATTGATTTTTTTTTTTTTTAGGGTTACGTTGTAATTTCTGGTCTGCCGATCACCAAAACGAAAAAACCCTAACTCTAACCATTAACCTCAAACCTAATCTCGGTTATGATTTTTTTTTTCATCTGAGGACTGACGAAATTCCCCATAATGTCATGGCCTATATCGCTATTTTGTTTACTTGTTTCAAACTTTTTACAGCATTAGTCTTTTCTTCAAGCAAAGCTGCAAAAATATGATCAGAAACCAAAGTAAAAGGTTGTACGAAATGGAACAATCGGAAAAGAAGACTGAAATGTTATAAATTTTGCTGATAAATTTTGACCCCAAAGTAACATCATAAATTGATTTTCCAGTCGGCGAGAAGAAATGCAACAGTCTATATCTTTTTATATTTTTATGCTTCTGTATTTTAGAATTATAGACGTGAGTTTTTGGTGGGGACTAAGGAAAAAGCCCTTTACTTTTTTATACTCATTGTTTTCCTTTCTTTTCTCTTCCCTTTGTCTTAGTTACCAAAGCCAATTACACTGACATATCTCAATTTAGTCTGCTACCTAATTGCTCGACCACACACATACTCTCTGTTCCTCACGCTGTTATCACAGTAAACTTTGTTTGACTCAGCAATTAGAACAGTAATCCTTTGTCATATGTAATTTTTCAGGGCAGGGGTTGTCATACGAGAATAATACGCTCTGAAGAGTCACTTTTTGCTTAAAAAAACTATCAGACAGGTAAAGAAAATCGTATTCATATCATTACTTATTAAATAGATTCACTTTACATCCACCATATATATGTGTGTGTGTGTGTGTGTGTGTGTGTGTGTGTGTGTGTGTGTGTGTGTGTGTGTGCACGAGTATGCATGCGCGCCTACACACACACGCCCTGTTATGGGTAAAATAACTGGCTCTCTAGTTATGGTTGATCACCATTCTAGGAGAAGGACAACTCTGAATTCAAAACCAAAAGTGGAATCAACTCTTTCTCTCTCGAGCTATTGGTGAAAAAAATGAAAATAAAAATAAAAAATAAAAATTAGTGGAGGGATTTGTAATCCCGACCAGTAAAAATCCACTTGCTGAAGATGATCATCGTAGAAACCGGAGTTCCGATCGGCTCTAGGATCATTTCGGAGTATTTAAAATCCATTGTTTGGTCGGGTGTAATGTATATCTTTAACAAATAAAAGGGATGGAAAAGGATGCCTTGGAAATGAATGAATGAACTCTCTTAAATGTCTAAAACATTCAAGGTGATTTTTATATATTTTCAGACTGATATTGACGTTTTCACAAGGATCAAATTAGGCAGAAAAACTTTCTGGTTTCCTTTTACATATACGATTAACAAAGCTTGTTAATACAAACAAAACTAGAAGAAAGAAAACTATTACTTAAAAATAGGACGCAAAGTATAAAACATTTGAGAAATATTTTGGTATACTCGTTCAAAAGCCTCTGTCAAGTCATTCATTTGTGAAATTCATATTCTAATTATTTTCTTATTCCTCTCATTTTCCAATAAAGAACTGTAATTAGCAATTAATAGACCTGAAAAGACATTTTTGTCAATTTATATTTAATTGAATTGATTACTCGAAAACCGGTGGTCCCATTGCATTGGATTGGGAATTGTATTATTCTCCGAATTATATCAATTTAAAAAGCCGTTTCTGCTACATCAATTTTGCGATATCAGTCCTTCACACCCACACTCAGAAATTAATTCGTCACAAAAATTCCGCACCTTAGTTCATCATTTTGCCATTTTGGGATGGACCACTTGTTGACGTCCAAATTATAGGATTTGGGATGCAATGTTTTTATAGTGAGCCCTTTCTGAACTTGATGAACTGTATCAACCCCCCTCCCCCCGCTTTTTAAACGTCAGAAAAAAAGGCTTTGATAAGAAGTGATTAAATGTTGGATACCAAAAGCGACTCGTCACTTTTCCTTCTTTCTTCTTATACATTTTCATGATTAGACTTAGACACCGCAAAAGATACCTTAGATAATGAGTTCAAGTGGGGGTAGGTTTCCAGATATAATCAATGCATATAATATTTCGACTTTTTTTGGCACTGATCCTTTATAAACAAAGACAAACTAGTTGACTTTATGGTAATTTAACTAAGCTGAAAGTGATTTTTTTTAAAAAACACTGATCTGGCCATGAGCTATGTTTTCAAGTACGCAAATGTATTTGCCTGCTATGACTAAAAAACGAACATTTTCTTAGTGCTCCTACTTATTTATCCATTTATCATGGTCAAGACCAGTCTAAAAAAAAAGAAAGGGGTCCGAGATTGTAGGAAATGATTTCAGGTTTGACTCATTTTTAAAGGCTTTGAAATAAGAGTGCAAAATGGAAGAATTGTTTCAAGGCTCCTAAAGGCTGAATCTCTCTATATAACCAAGTCTGACCTTTTCTGTTTGTTTCTTGGTTTCACAGCTGTTGTGACTATTCCATCAATTACTGATGAAAAATACACAACACAGGTGAGATAGAATTAATTAGACATATTACAAAAAATATAAATTAAAATTCAAAAATTTAACAAACAAAGAAATTATCTATATATTCATACGTTTGCATTTATTTTCTAAGCAGTATGAAATTTTATACTCTTCGAAATAATGACTTTTTATCTGCATATTTTACACCATAGTTTTTAAAATAACTAAGATTCTACTTTCGATAGTAAATGAATAAATAAAAGACTATATCATCCAAGTCAGCATTTTTTCACTCGATTAATACAAGATTAATGAAGGAGGCCTTTCACCTCTAGTAAAGCTTTTCCAATTTATCGAATGCACTAGTTCTAGCCTGTAAGCAATCTTATTTACTTATCAAGGCCGTACGTCAATTTTTTTGACGATATAGCTACCATGAGAGATCGTAGTTGATTGAGATTCAAATGTTTGTTTGAATCCCATCAATGTCCTTTCTCATTTGTTTATATATTTAGGAGCCAAAACATTATGAACACCTCTCTAATAAGGTGTTGGCGCCCCATATGCCAGCAAAACAGCTTTTAATCTGACACGGACTCCACAATTTTTTACACGTTATCCGTCGTTTACTTTATTCAGGGCGAAGACTAATTCAAGGGACCAGTCGCGTGTCCGGTCCTTTCGTCGAATGACATATCGCCAACTCAGTCAGCCGGCAGCATTTTCGCCGTACAGCCGTTTCGTACACAGCTTTTTCAATTAAGTGATGTTTTGTCGACTCATCTTTTTGCCGACTACTGTTTCATCGAATAATTTTTTTGTGCCATTTAGAGGAAGAAAAAAAAACGAGGAAAATCAGTGAAAATTCTAAATGATATCTTTATTTTACATAATAAATGATAACACTTGAAGAACAGGGTGAGTAAAACACATATATCATAAAATGAATTTTTGCGAATGATCAGAGAAATAGTTCAACAGACGTAAACATCCTATTTTTAAAAAATGAGATTAAAATTGAAAAAAAATAGTTCTTCGGCTTTTCTACAACAAATGAAAGCCCAAATTTCAGTCAAAAGAAACAAAAAAACTAATTTCCATTAATTATTAAGTGGAATATCGCAAGGTTTTGAAGTATTTTTTTAAATTTACTTACATCATCGACAATATTCAGCATACATACACCGTACTCGTTTATTGAAAACTTGGAAAATGGAGCTTTTACCAGCAAGTTTGTTTTTTCATCGAGTCAAGAAAAAATTATTTTACCATTCCTATGAGTTATATAAGCATAGATTTATTAAGCTTATTCGTAAAGAAGGTTTTTACATATTTTTTCAATATCAACAACGGATAACTCCCTCTAGGAATGTATCTATCACTCCCCAACAGAAGAATTGAATTGTTCAGTCAAGAATGTTTATCAAGACATCTCTCAAAACTAAAATCGGCCTCCGAAAATCAATTCAAAGAAAATTGGTTAATTTAATGATTAATTGACTGAATTTAGAAGAAACCTGAAATGTATCACGGCAGATGGACCCGTAGAAGACTGACCTGTAGGTATACTGCCCATGCGCAACAAGGTTCGTTGTGACGCGTTCTTTCTGTCACTATGATTAGAGCTATCTGCAATTTGTGCCACAATAGCACTCTGTTAGCTTGTGAAGAAGATTACTCGTGATCAGCTCACCTGTTTATATACCCCAGACCTTGACATGTGCAGTTGTTAGTTAGGAAACGGTAGCTGTCATTCTTTTCACATGTTGCTGGCCGTAATGTTCTAGCTAATCTGCGTATGTGAATACACGCTTCTATGAAATAATAAATGGATTACACGTGTGACCTTACAAGCACACGTGCACGCATTACTGGCATGGGCGCCTGCAAGTCAGCTAGTATCCCCGTCGTTTGTGAATTCAATCTTCACTGGGTTTACCACCATTGTGGTTTCGAGTAATACCAAACTAGGCTTAATAACGACACGTATCACAGACCTTGAAATACATCGAACACACGCGTGCACATGCATATACATACATATTCAGACTGACAGTATGTCGGGATTAAGTATTTTTGTATAATGCATTCTCTGGGCTAAACCATGGTCACCGAAAGCTGTAATGAACAATTTATTTGCGTGTGCATCCTTTATCTGACGGTTTAACTATTCCTGTTCCCCCTTTTTTTCAAAATCTCGATGCAGTAATTGCACAACAGCCTATGGAAGCCAGAACGATAAATATGAAGGATGAAACACGAGAAAATTTCACAGCGAAGTTGAAAAGCATAGAATGGAAGCAGAGAATAATAAATTTCGACTTGAGGGAAAAAAATGTAACACTTCTCTAAGTAATGGAAAGTAGTGCGACTTTTCCTCGCCTTGAGGCTGCAATCTGATATCCTCACTTTAACGAGCAAATCAAAACTGTAAATGTATACTGAATGTACAATGACTGCATCAGTAGTTACTAATAAATGTCTACTGCACTAATTGAACATTTTTTTTTTTAATGAAACATTTTCTTTCTCATTTATCTCACGATTTTTCCTTTCATTCTCGATGTTTATCCACTTCGATCAACTATCGAAAAGTGTGGTTTTGAATAGTACGGAAAATGTTGGAACGAATTAACTGCACTGACGAAGGTATACTAGTACTTATCACTCTTTCTTTTGTTTCGTACACGTACGCACATATAAACAAACACACGCACACATATATACATATATAAGTTAAGTCTCTCTCTCCCCCCCCTCTCTCTCTCTCTCTCTCTCTCTCTCTCTATATATATATATATATATTCGTATATATATATATATATTCGTATATATATATATATATTCGTATATATATATATATATTCGTATATATATATATATATATATATATTCGTATATATATATATATATTCGTATATATATATATATATTCGTATATATATATATATATTCGTATATATATATATATATATATATTCGTATATATATATATATATTCGTATATATATATATATATATATAGAGAGAGAGAGAGAGAGAGTTTGATTTTTTTTTCTCTCTTTTTTTCATCTTTCGGTATTGCTACCTTCACTGCGTTTCTATCTTTTGACGGGTCTTTTTTTTTTCAATTTTACATATTTTTACTCTCTTTCACTAGCCCTCTCTTCCAAATACCTCTTTACTATTTTTTTCTTTATCTCGCTCTCGCATAAACTTTTTTCAAATTATTACCTGGCTTTATACACATACACATACACATACATATATATGCGTATGTGTGCGTGTGTGTCCTTATTTGTTCCTCTTTCTTCTCCCTTTTATTTCATAGCCTACTCATAACATCTGTTATTTAGAAAATAATAATAATAATATTCCCAAATGGAAAACAACTTGGTCGAATTTATGGGACGTAACTTTCATCCTCAGCCTGTTTAAGTAAACGATTTGCAGGGTTAACCAGCGTTTCAAAAAAGATTTTCAACATTTTCATGGGAAATCCAGATGGATCTTGTCGGTAATTTGCTGGTTTTGAGCACACTGCCAGAACAGTCCTAGATCATATAATCTGCTCTACATAACCAACAGCAGCTTCAAGGACAGACAGAACACTGAATAATGGAACCGGTCAGAACATTTCAAGACCGATTGAAGACCGTTGATTGATTTCCCGTATATGTATGTCCTCGGAGAAGGCATGAACCTTTACCTTTCTACACTCTACTGAACATCTTCAGATGAATTGAGAGATTACGTGTGGATTTTTTTAAAATAGTAAAATGCTGGATAGTATAAACAATAAAAACAGTGAATAATTGATTAAAAAAAATAGTACCCATTTGAAACAATGATATCTTTTTCTAACGATCCTCTGTGGTAATATGTCATCTATGTGAAAATCTTTAGGTTTGGTGGTCAAAAACACAGTCAAATCACCAATTATGGCTTCCATTTATAATTGCATTTTTTCTTTAAGAATGTGAAGTTATGAATGCTTCGAAAGATGATGGTGTGTAGGATAAATATCTTCCAAACTTAAAAACAGTCAGCTGAGAGATGCTGGGTCTGGAGTGTCACGGAGCATTTCACTCACTCTATATAGAACCCATTTCTAAAACTTTTCGATCTTTCCTATTGCCTTGAGATGATCATTTTTGATGTCTTGAAAAATCTTCAGAATGTGCTCGAAACGTTGTTCATAGATCGTTAGCTACTGTCGTTGATAATTCTCTATGACTAAAAACAGGCATATGCCTCTCTCAAGGTTTATTATTAATATCCATATTTTCAGACCTAGACTTAAACCAATGATGAACCGTTTGCACAGAAATAGTGTCCGCTCTAAAGGCTTTATTGATGATATCAGCAGCTCGAGTAGCATTATGTCCTAATTTGGAAGTTGACTTTAAAATTGGTCGAACTATTATTATTATTGTCAAGAGCTCAGAAACCCCCAATTATAATGGATTACATATTTATGAAAATACAAATGTACTAGTGAATATTTCACTTTAGCATTATTCTTTATAATGTAATAACATTCACTATTTTCTTAGAGTTGACAGCAATAAGACTGGGGTTTTCACCTTAATCTCTAATGCTCTGCTTAGATGGTTTGTGAGGGAGATAAACAGTTTGTCACAGCAAGTAACGACTCCCAGATTTGTCTTCATTTGCTCCATGTACGCACAGGGAGGTCGGTAGTCGTGTTTCATCAAATCTGGCCAATACAGCAGAAAATAGCCATCAGACCGACTATTCAGATCTTACACACATCTGATTGGAACAATCTTCTGTCCTGGATGATATACCACGATAGGTAACGGCCACGATCGAAAGGTTTAAAATCCTGCTCTTAGACCGACCCAGCACACGCACAGAAATAAACAAGTCAAGGAGGAAGCTTTTTGTGAACAGACATAACGTGTAGTCAATCCCCCGAAGGCTTCGCTAGGAGAGAATGTTAAGAGAGCAGCGTACCAAGGGGGTCATGTGTGAGGTCAGATAATAGTGTCCACGCTAGAACTACCTTTACTGTGTAGATAAGACTTGTGAAAGGCATCTGGGAATATTATGAACCTTTCTTGACGTGCCTACGGTATGCAGGCAAATCCAGCTATGAACTTGTCTCTCGCAAATAAAAGTAGTGTTAGGCAGTGCAGGTACAAAAAAGAGGCCTCAGACTTAACAGCCCTCTGCCAATGTGAAGGGTGTGCTTAAAACTTTCTAGATTTATAGACTAGTCTACACAACTTCATTGCAATTACAATTTTCAAAACAGCCATGATTGACATCTTCAATTTTCGATTATTTGCATGTATTATCCAGATGGTGATTCCCAAGGATTATGTACGGTAAAATATTCAACTAATTATGTCCTCAATATCATATTATATTCATTGTTATTAAGAAAATTCATCTAAAAACAGTTGTTGCTGGAAGCCATTTTAAAATGGCTGCCATGGGCGACATATCAGTATCCAATTTTTTCAATGCCTCAGGCTATAAATGTACCAAATTATATACTTTTATCACAAGAAGCTTGCCTTGAAACTTTCAGCCAGACAGCCATCTAGTTTTGATTGCATACATACAAGAGCATAGAAAACGAATTGAGGTCGTGCTCAGAAAAAAAACTATGCAGACAACTTAGGACTTCTGCGGTTTCGGAAATTTTCCGGAAACAAACGACAGAAACTACAGGCACGAACACATAGGCATATTGTAAAGAGAACATTATACAGAAGGAGACAAAATGAACCCATTTATTGATATAGCATATACTCCATACTTATGACTTTGGAACAAAAATATTCCTGTCACAAAACTGCCATTTCATTACATAGGGCAGTTGTATGATGAATCACTTGACTGTATCCGCAGGAAAAAAAAAACATGGTTACTATGATTGTTGTTAAGCGCTTAACAGTGAAGCGAGAAAAGCTGGTAGGTCAGACGATAAGGATATCAAAAGGCATAATTAACTCTGCCAAAGAAGTAGAAGAGGTATATGCATTACCCGTGTCTTTCCGTCTGCTTTCCCGTCTGTCAACACGATATCTCCGAAAGGTCTCAATTAAGTTTTGTAAAAGAGGTGGCAATAGGCAATGTAAGAATTGATCAAATTTTGGGTGGATCCATGCACAATTATTTCCGCTACGTTGCAGTTATACGTCCACGTCACCCAATATCTTCAGAAGTTCTTTGTTCAAACGATTCCTCCAAAAGTTTTCCATAAACTTGGATGAAATTTTTTTTGAGGATTTGACCATGAGCTGTGGAAGAAGTGATGGACAGAATTATACGCAATTACCTCCATAATGCATTCTCCTGAAAGTCACTTATGGAGCTGAAACATGGGACCTAACCATACAACCAATGCATTCTTCCGATAGTCACTTATGAAACTGAAACATGGAACCTAACCAAGAGACAGAATTGCAAATTGAAAAGCACGCAACGCGCGCATGAGATAATCATGCTCAACCTTACATGGAGAGATCATAAGACAGCACAGTATATCAGGAAGAAAGCGAGAGGCTGAGACATCACAGAATCTATCAAAAAACTAAAATGGCAATGGGCAGAGAATGAAAGACAACCGATGGACATCGAGATTCACAACATGGATCCCCAGAGATCACATGCGAAACCGAGGCCGACAGAATACAAAATGGAGAGATGAACTGGACGAATTCAGAAAATACCGGCTCCACGACGCCCATGACAGAGAAATGTGGCGAATACTGGGTAAGGTCTATGTCCAACGACGGACATTAAAAGACCAATGATGATGATGATGATGATGATGATGACCTCCACAAGGTCTTATAGTGACAATTAGCATAAGCAGAGGTGTGCTCTCTCTGCGTCCTCATCATCATCGACATCAACATCATAAGTAGCAGCATCAGTTTTTGAGCGTCCGTCGTTAGACATAGACCTTTCACAGGATTTGGTAGACCGCTTTGTCATGGGCGTCGTGGGGCCGATACTTCCTGTGCTTGTTAAGTTCATCACATCATCTTATATTTTGCCGGCCACAGTTTCGCATAGGATCTCTGGGGATCCACATAGTGAATCGTGAAGTCGATTGTCTGACATTCTTGCAACATAACCAGTCCATTGCCATTTGAGTTTCCTACTGGTTCCTCTGATGCCTCAGACTCCTGTTTTCCCCCAAATATATTGTGATATATATATATATATATGTGTGAGTGTGTGTGTGTGTGTGTGTATGTGTAAGTGTGTGTAAAAGTTCATGACTCTGTTCTTCGATGCATTGCAGCCAGAAGTAATGAACTCAAGGTACCCCTAAATTGTACAGGATGAGAGAATGCAAAACATTGGGTGATTTGTAATAGTTGAAGGGTTTTGGAAGGGAAGTTCTATTTACTATACAACCGTAATGGTGAACTAGACCCCCAATTTATGTTCGATTAGTGGAAACGCCGCGATGTCATAATTATGTCACATTAGAACATTCATTATTTTTTATTCGAAAACATTTTTTTTACATGATTTCATATTCTGACGACACTATTTTTCCGAAAAAATTGGAGGGGGGTATGGGGTTTCTATTTACGATGTACTGCTGAAACCTTGACTTCATTGATAAATCATTTCTCCCTAACACAGGATTTGGGGATAAGAGGTTCTATAGGGGTCAAAATACAGAGGTAACTTATTTTTCATTCCTTGGGGTCAAGATCGGGAGGGAACTTTTATTTCTTAATACTAAGCGTGAAAATCTAGGGGGAACTTTTTTTTTTGTTGCTTTTAAGGACCATAATCAAGGGGTGAGGCTTTTTTTTCACTTGAATAAACAAGGTTACCAGTGCTGGGTTTTCAAACCCAGATATTGGTTTTTAGTTTCTGTTTTTTAACTTGAAAATTCAAGTTTTTTCGTACATCAGAGTTTAGCAAGTTTTTTTTTTAGTATTTCTGCACTAAACTTCATATCATATATCAAAAATATTTGCTAAATGTATACAAAATTTGTACATTTCTATTTTTCATGATATGAATTTCGTTAAATGTATTTTATCTCTAACGGTATGAAACAAACAACTGTTCTGCACTTCGCCTTTTGATCTTCAACTGAAAACGGCACGGCTGAACGAGCTAGGCCTCTAAGAAATATAAACAGTTTTGGGAGGGGGAAAAACTAACTTTTTGGGGGTTGGTGTTCTATTCACAATGTGCCTATAATGCTTAACTGGACCCTCTTTTTCCGCCGTTCATACAGAAGTACTGAGTTGAAGTATTTGATTACTTCCCTTGTGAAGGTTGTGTAATCTTATTCGAAAGTAATTTTTACGCTTTCATTAGGGCAGTGTCTACGTCGGCGGACCCGTGCACATCCTCGTAAACGGTCCCAATTTATGAATATTTCGATGAATAGTAATAAGCTCAAAAGTCAAAAACATTTATCTGTAACAATATATAGCAGCAAACAAGTAACAGTTAAGGAATAATATATTTTGAAGCTTCTTTTTTCTCAGTCACGTTTTATCTGGAAGGGATGCAGAATCTTGATCTTGATTCTTTCAGGAAAAGCTGCTGGCACCAAAAGCAAAGTGAAACAATATTGTTATATTTGCGCTTATTTTCCCCACATACAACGCTGGGTATTACTGTTAGTATCTGATTAAGAAAAATTGAATTAAAAGGTTTTCGTGTCTTCCCGAAAAATTCTGTCCGAATGAATAAACCAATACTCTGAAATTTACAACTCTTGCTCAAAACCATATGGCAAAACTGGATAACTCTCATTGCCTTATGATTTTCATTAAATGTAATTACCAGCATTCTATGATTACCAAATGCAGTATCAAAAAACAATTGATGAATAGAAAACTAGATACTAAAGAGGCTGAGATTTTGTAAAAAAATCAAGCTAAAAATATCTAAAATTGGATATTTGATAAATATGTTATTGATTATTATCATTTTACTAGAAGCTTTACTCCTACGTAGGATATTTAGATTTTCTTTCACAAATTGTTACGTGGCGCAAAGTCAAAATTGATACAATTGTGGAACGAATTGTGAAAATCGAAATCATAATAAATTGCTTACAATACCAATATGCGTTCCGTTGCATTGCAAAAAAAAAAATACTCCAGATTTGTCAGTGGTTAGTACGCACTCGTACATACATACATACATACATACATACATACATACATACATACATACATACATACATACATACGTACGTACACTAGCACGCGTGCGCACTTAGAGCCAGAAGTGGGTGTTCAATTGCAGATGAAAATAAGGCTTTCGGAATTCAAGACGCGAAAGCCATCCTAATTTGAATGACTGGCACAATACAACATTTTATCCATTCTCTACATTTCCCAATATTTGGCCTTGTACCCTAGTAAGCTAAGTTCAGTAAATATCAAAATCACAAACAAACAACCGACTCGTTTATGTGGACACAGCTGGTTGGGTTCAGCCAATTAAACCCCAGGAAATACGTCATGTTTTAAGGATTGATTCAGCTGTGGAAAAGCCTAAGTTCAGTGTCAGATTAGGAAATGGAGAGGCTCCAAAATGTATAAAATAGGATAGCCACTCGCTAGAAAAAAATTACGTCAGAAGGTCTGACGAAACATGTACACATGTTTGTCATAATATTTTGGGGGTCTTTGCGGATTGTGAGGTCATAAACTGTAGTTTATTTAGCTTATGCCTAAATCCGGAACAGCTCAGGTGATGCATATAATTTGATAAACAGGGAAGAGGGTGTGATCAAAGTTGTAATGAAAAAACAATTCTCTTTAGAAAAATTTGAAAAAATGTTAAAGCAAGATCATGGGGTTTCTGCATGAAATTTGTTAATGGCTTGATAGGAATTTTGTCTTTTACAAAGATGAAAGCAGACAACGAATTCACATGCTGGGAGTGTCAGATTGAACAACAACAGCAACAGAGTTAATCGTAATTTTATTATGTTTAATATCGCGATTAAATCTCATTTAAAATTTTGGGTCGTTTAACAGCTTTTTTTTCAATCACCAAGTCGGAGGGATGTTCAATTATCTTCTTGCTAATATTGTCGAGTTTCTCTAAGTAGTTTTCAGGGACTTCAAATGAATACTGTTTTTTGAAAAAACGAATTAATGTAAATAAAAAGAGAAAAGAGTAAAAATGACCGGAGATAATTATGATAACTATCTAAATGTATTCGTCTCTCAGGTAATCCTTTATGGTATTCAAACAGTGAAACTAAAAATAAACAAGCAAACAAAAAAATAAACAAACAAAAAACAAAGAAGCAAACAAACAAACAAAGTTATATTTAGCAGAATGAAGGACACAGCTTTTTCCCGTTATACAGAGGGAGCCACTTATTCTGATCAATTTGAAACAGGGTCTTTTTGATACCTGGCTGATGAGATTAGGCAAAAGATATACAGAGTGAAGTGACCGTTTATAATGATCACTTTGAATAAATGTGTTTGTGATGGACTAATGTATATATATATATATATATATATATATATATATATATATATATATATATATATATATATATATATATATATATATATATATCAATATATCAAAAAATTTTCAAAAAAATTGACCAATCGTGGCAAAATTCAAAATGGTGGATTTGGAAAAAAAAAAATTTTTGGAAATGTTTTTATACTTTCAACCGATATCATACTAGAAACTCAATGGCCATAGTGTGACTTGATGATTTTTTTTCAGTAATTTATAGCTTACAAGGTATGACTTACAATAAAGCTTACTTTTGTTGTCCAAAGGGGTAAAAGTTTGTCGGCAAAAAGTCTGGCAAAACAAAATGGAACTCATTTGCCAGCTACAGGAATCGAAATACGGTTTATATACTGTGGGTTGATTTGTAAGCCCACAGGAACTTTTTTTGTTATTAAAAGCATGAAATTAAGGTTATTTTATGAATCTTTAATATAAATAGGTTTTCGAAAGATGTGTCACCAATTTTTTTCTCTGGCTCGGTGTATATAATTTTGAAGATGGTGTCCAAGATGTCCACCAAAAACTTATAATGCCCATTATCCGTTCATTATTCACTCTGGATCGGATTTTCAACAATTTTTTTATAGTATCAAGTATGATCAATAACATATTAAAAGTCTGATACAGTCTGACCACAGGAAAGTTAGAGTTTTCGAGACGGCATACAAAGGCCTTATTACAAACATACTTCATGTGTTCTAGAGCAGTAAGCTCTATGCTGACAAATTGCTGAATCTGCACCCTGATTCAATCGTTTCTTCGTGGCCCAAATTTTCCACAAAATTTCGTTGGCGTTCATAGAGAACCTTCGGAGATATCGTATGGGAAGGCAAGAGAAAAATACTGAAATCTATGAAAAAAACTCCCTCAGTCAAAAACGAATCTTCGGATCCGCCCTCAAAATAAATCAAATTTTTCTTGATATGTGCTTTACCCTTCCTTAAAATGTCCGTATAATTCATTGGGAACTTTCAGAAACATCATGTTGTCAGACAGGAGAGAATGCTGAAATTTATGGGGGAAAATGCAAGAATATCTCTCAATCAAAAACAAATACCTAGATCCATCGCAAAATTTAATTAACCTTCATGCACAATATAGCTCACCCATCCATGAACTTTTGGAGATAGACAGACAGGACTAAATACATGAATGTATAAAGTGCTGAAATGGAAAAATATCTCTTAATTAGAGACGAATTCCTGGATCCACTCCAAGATTTGATTACTTCATTCTTGCCCTGTTTCTCACCCTTCAAGAAAAAATTAATTGAAATTCTTCGAGAACATTAGTAAATATCGTATGGAATTATCTTGATTTTCCTTTATTTGTCATTGGGTAATACATTCGATACTACCTGTTATGGAAAGCATTAGGAAAAATATGTGCACTCGGTCAACATAATAAGTGAAAAGGTTGGTCAGTGTTTTCGCCCTTGGACAAACATTTTTTCCGTAATGTCTTGAAGATTATTGGACGTGTACAAATGTTCCAGTAATTGAGTCTAGGCAAGAGAAAAATTACAATACACTGAAATGTTACGGGTGCCTTTAAATCATATTGCCTGCTAATAGTTATCATCGAATTTTTTTTGTTATTTGTCGGTTAAAAGTGTGAAAAATGAAAAAGAAAAACGTTAGAAAATTGCGTTGAAAACATGCTATTTTGGTATTTTGTCCACTCCCCCCCCCAGCTTGACCAAAATTGTGACATCTTTGAGAAGCTTCATGCTATGGGCGTTAATTTTGATTTGTGCATTTTTTTTCATTTAATGTGAGTTTACCCCTTGAGAAGGTATTTGAAAAATGTCGGTATTATCCATTTTGAACATGGGATTCCTTTTGTTTGTTTGTTTTTACTATTTTTGGTAAAATACCCTACCTTACATCTTGGTCTATAACATTTTCTTTCCAACAGATATCGTTCTTTAGGCTAGTTTTATTATTTTTATCATCAATAAGTATCCATTTTATTACAATAACATTAATTCTTATTTTATCAACTAAAGCTACGTATTTACAGCAAAGATGCCTGAAATCTTTGTTACTGAGTTTCTTTTTGTGTCTATTTTTTTAAAGAATTGTAACATTCATTCTCTTTAGCTTCATTTACATATATATCGATTAAATTCAACCTTACTGACCGTCCGGTTCTGCATGGGGCAGAGGTAAGATGCCAGCGAAGGTTTCGATCCTACCTCGTAGTACTGGATGGGATGATGGATAGTCTATACTGAAGAGTTGTATTACAACAAAACAGCTGTCTGTGTATGACACACTAATTAACGCCCCCTAATTCAGGGTTGAGCACTCTTTAAGTGAGGTAACTCTTTCATTATAAGCTTACGTAATGCTCTTCCAAATTAGGAATAGAGCATTCTGATGGATGGGGAATATATGCGTGAGTAAATATATCGTTTAAATTCAACCTTACTGACGACACAATATATATATATATATATATATATATATATATATATATATATATCAGGTTATTCAATATGAAACGAGGATTTTTTTATATTAAGATGAGGGATGATACAAAGACCCAAAACAGTAGACCCGATATATGACCTACTTTGAGCAATAACCTTTTCTAACGAGCCTCCCTCAAATGATAATAATATACTGTGTTGTTTTATGGCATTTCCATCTGATATTGAGCACGATTCTCTCTTGTGCACGTTGCATGGTTCTCAGTTTTAGGAACAATCTTTTGGTTACGTTCCACATTTCAGCTCCATATAGATGCATTTGGTTGTACATCCATCTTTTTAAAGCTAATGGGATTTTTTTGTTCTTGAAGGTTGAGCTAGCTCTACCGAAAGTTTGCCGACCTATAATTATTATTTGCCTGATTTCTTCTTCTTATGAGAGTTGCATGAAGATTTGTTGCCTTACAAGTAGATGTAGTGATCTACTTTCTTCAGCTCTGCATTTTCGTTTCTGATTGTTGTGTTTCTGTCCCCTACATGTTTGTTGTACATGAAATTCATGTGAAGATAAACTTTTTTGCTTTCTTCATTCAGTTGGTCCAGCATTATTTGGTGATGATGAAATTTTTTCAGCAAAAAAGGACGATGTCGTCAGCAAATCTAAGGTTACTTGGATATTCGCCGTCTATTCTGATTCCTTTATTTTCCCAGTGCAGGTTTCGGAAGATCATCTCAAGGCAGGCTGTAAAAAGCTTGGGTGAGCTGGTATCACCTTGTCTTACCCCTTTTTTTCGTACTGAAAGCGCTCTGAGTCTTTATGTAGCCTTATAAAGGAACTGCTGTGTCGGTAGATATGTTGTAAGACTGACATATGCATGGACCCCATATATGTCAGAGACTTGCAACATATCTTCCGACACAGCCTTTATAATACGTCCTTTTAACTCTGTGTCATGCGATGATTCATGCTATTACTGCTTCATTGGGATAAAAACAAAGTGGATGAATTAAAGAAAAAGAAAGAAAAACAATGATATTTAATCGTAGCAATAACAAGAAAAGTAGCGTATCCTTTAGCTGACTTTAACAGAAAAAAAAGAAAGAAAAAACAGAACAAAACACCACTGAGATGGAGTAAAAAGTAGATTTTAAAAAAAAGATAGAAAGTGTTCTAGAAAGCATTACAAAAATACCAACAAATAAATTTTGCTTGTCAGAAAGGCCATCTGTTCGCTTTGGAAAATATACTCAGCTGGTAAGTCCTGCGACTATTTGTTCCAAGGAGGGAACTACAATCCCCACCAAGTCCCCTACAGGCCCGTGGCCGAGAATGGGAAATCAAGAAAGTGACGCGTCGGCATTTTTTTTTTTCTGAGAATGAGATAGATTTTTGTTGAAGGGAGTAATGGTGGCACAGGGAAGTGGGTTACAATGTAACATCCAAGGGGTGCAGAAATTATATACTAGTGAGCTTTTTTAAGTAAAACGGTCGCTTAAAGTGATGATGGGCCTTACCCACCAACACGTCATGGGCCAGTGTGGTATGGTAAGAACCATCTCTCCCCTTGTCTTACACTTACAACAACAGACCTTGGGGAGCCCTATGTCCAACAACAGACTAAACTAACAACAGACTAACTAAAGGCTGATAATGATGATAGTGATCACATATGTAAAAGAAACACTTCTATCCATCCTTACATAATTAGGTTAGTGCATACACAAATAAATACTTTCATAAATTTATTCGTGTACATTGACAAAAACATGAAATATGGGTGTATATTTAGCACACAAATATAAATGGAATTCACTCACACACATACTTATATGCATACATATACATGTGTATATGAGTATGCTCGAATACATATGAACATAAATTAGTGTGTGTGTGTTAACACGTTCTCTGCTACCTTGTAACATACATATAAGCAAGTCCTCTGCTCATTGTCGCAAGGCAGAATTTGTGTCTACTGGCGCTGAAGAAGGATGGATTCATGACGAGAATCGAAAACAAAGAAAGCTGTGTCTACATCTTGGGCAGCCTACAATTTCTCAGCCTAAATGGGATCTATGGAAGAAAGATATTTTAATTTCTGTTTGGAGGGATTCAAAGAGATTTCTTTCCTACGAGTTGCTGGAACATGAACAAACTATGACTTCAAAACTATATAGAGAGAAATTGGCTAGTTTGAACAAGTCATTAAGAGATAAAATACCTTTTTTCTCGGCGAACAGTAATTATGCTGCATAATATATCTCACCCTCGGTTTGCAAATGCGATAATGGAGCAAGAATGTGAAGTTTTTCCACATGCAGAATACTCTACAGACCTATCATCATCATACAATCATTTGTTTTATTCTATGTAGCCCCCTTTTTCTGGCCTGGGGTTTCAACAAGTTCAAGATAACAGAAACATTCCTCAAAGAAGTCATCGAATAAAAGCCTGAATTGTATGATGGAATGCACAGTTTAGCTGAGAAATGGCGTGATTTTTATCGAAAGCCAGCCAAAATACTTCGAGGACCGAAAAATGACGCTATGAATTTACATGAATGAGATATATTGTGAAAAGAATATTGGAAATATTCGCATCAACCTAATATCATGTGTAGGTGTTAACGCATGCATATAGAATATTATCTATGTTTCGATAAAAACATGTATATATGCATGTATACTCACACGCTTATATATATATATATATATATATATATATATATATATATATATATATATATATATATGTATATATATATATATATATATATATATATTGTGTCATCCACAAACAGCTATTTCGTTGTAATACAACTCTTCAGTGTGGCTATAGACTATCCATTATCCCGTCCAGTACCACGGAGTAGGATCGAAATCTTAGCTTCAGACCCGGAGGCTGGTATCCTCTTTCTATTCCACGGAACTGGACGGTCAGATTGGCTGAATTTGAGCGATATATTTATCGTATACATTCCTCATCCACCAGAGTGCTCCAGCCCATGTTGGAAGAGCATTGCATATATATATATATATATATATATATATATATATATATATATATATATATGGGAATAAGTATGTATAGATGAACGTGTTTTACGCACATATACACATTCACACAGCGCGCACACACATATGTACACATACGTAGATGAGTTCACATATATGAGTATACACAAAAATATCCATCATGCATCAACATACACTAATATACATCGTTATATACGTGTGTTTGCAATGGTTGATAGATAAGAACGGATGATTTACTTTGTGTGAAGTTTCGTTTTCTTTGCAACTGAAATGGTTGTAATGCTTTGAGAAGCTGTTAAGGGAGAAACTCTAAGTAAAACACGAGTGTAACAGTGGTATTCGAGGTTCCAAACCTGCTTAAACGTAACTTGAAGACCAACCATGGGATGACCGACCTACGACAAGCCGAAACGGCGAGAATCTGGATGGAGTTCTCCAAGCAATCAAAGAAGATAATTGTCGGATAATTTGAACTTTTATGATCACTAAAGCTAACGAGTCGCCATGTCCATCGGTTGTCTGCTATTCTTATGATATGGCCAGCCCATTGCCTTTTGTGTTTTTTAATGGATTCTATGACGTGCCTGACTCCTATCTTCTCCCGGATGTCTTGTGGCCTCTCCATGTGAGGTTGAGCATGATTCTTTCACGTGTGCGTTGCATGGTTCTCAATTTGCAGATCTGTCTCTTGGTTAGGTTCCATGTTTTAGCTCCATAAGTAACTATCAGGAGGATGCATTGGTTATACTCCTTTCTTTTTAGGATTTAATGGGATATTCTTCACATGCACAACCGAAGCCAGCAGAGTATTCGATGGAGAGACGAGCTAGACAAATTCAGAAAGTACTGGCTACGTGACGCCCACGATAGAGAAGTATTGCGAATCCTGGGGAAGGTCTATGTCAAACGACTGACGCTAAAAGACTGATGATTATGATAGTGATGAAACCTAACTAAATTTCCAGAGGTGGCATATAATCATAATAGGATCGTTGAAAAGGGGTTATTGTTTCAAATGGGTCATATGCTGATTGAATATTCACCGTTCTTGGTTCTTTATATGTGGCTTGCTATTCCAAGCATCATTTATCTTACTATTGAACAAAAATGACATTTCATATATATATATATATGAAAACTGATATCTCCACCCACTTATCAAAGTTTGCGCGGGAAGTTTCCTATTCGAAAAGTGTCACAAAATGGTCGTTGGCGTCATGTAAAGCAAAGTGTCAATAAGCCAACGCCATCAGAAACGTAAGTAAAGAAAAGATTGAACAAAAACTACGGCTACACCACGCATCCAAAAGCATTGCATACATCTTTTTTTGCTAATTTAGAAGCACTTAGAATCCATCAAAAAGCTCAAATGGCAGTGGGCTGGCCATGTTGCACGAATGGCGGACAGTCGATGGACATTGCGTCTCACGACATGGATCCCCCGAGATCACATGCAAAACCGAGGCCGGCAGAGTATTCGATGGAGAGACGAGCTAGACAAATTCAGAAAGTACTGGCTCCGCAATGCCCATGATAGAGAAGTGTGGCAAATCCTGGGGAAGTTCTATGTCCAACGACAGATGTTGAAAAACTAATGATGATGATGATGAACAGATGTAATCCTGATATTCTTTCTTCGGTGCTGAGGTTTGAGGTTGGATGAGTGGCATGGGGTCCTTTTCGTACATGGTTAACTTCTTCCTATTTCGCTTAATTCAACGGCTGGATGATCACTCAAATACCTTGACTTCAAAAGCGGAAATTTTTGTAATATGTACAAAGTTCATATGCAAGGATATATTTATGGTTTACTGATAGAATTCAAGCATTAACCTATGCGCTGCCACAGACGAGAAAACTTGTCTTAAAAAGTATGTAAGGTAGCTTTTTGTGCAGATCAACGTTTTACGATATTTCATATTAGTTTAAATTATTTCAATACCTTATTTTAACACATTCACGCGAATATCACATTTAACAGATATTTTACAGTGCATATTAGTAGAGTTGTATGAAAATAAAACCGTTTTAAACACACAATTGAGACTTTCTAATTTCATCCTTTTTTTCCCCGAAAAAAGCCCATACAGGAGTTGAAACGTTTGAAAAATATATTTGGCAAAAATCAGGTCGAAATGGTGGAGATAACTAATACATAATCTAAACTCGATATTCACGCATGTACTTTTAATTTAGTCTAAGAAAAAAGTAGGTTCCCAATTCCATTCCAATGCACGTTACAATTGATTCATTTAGAGGGAAAATTGATTTTCAAAGCAAAAATGTTTTGTTTTTTTCTTTGCAGGCAGTCGAGTATTTAAAGAGCTTGGGATACCCAGACGTCGTAAATGATAACACATATGCTCCTACGCAAGGGTATATGCAAGAAACAAAACTCAATACTTATCAATTGAATATTTACTTTGCTGTAAGACGATCAACAAAGAAGATCAATCATTCCCTAGCCTGACATAGTTATTAGCTGAATTTTGATCTTGAGTTTTCCATTCATAATGTTTGATCTATGTGATTAAAGGAACATACACTGTATTGAGTGCAATGTCAAGGATGGGGATTATGGTGAAAAAACAAATATGTGTTCAGCAAAATAAATGCGTTTTTCATAATTAAGCAACGGACTTATTGATTTGCCACGTAAATAGTCGAGAGGGTGGTTCATTTTTGTTTCATTTTCGTTTTTGCAAAAGAAAAAACGAACCACTAACCGGAGACAATTTTTTTTGTACACTCATAAATCGTTAGATAAGCTGAAACGTCAAGATCTGATTCGCTACTATCCACGCCCAGTACTGTTAAATTACGCAATATAAAAAAACCACAGGCAAGCAAACTCTGCTCAGCAAATCACACTCTCACTTACACATACGCGCTTTATATACATACTTTATGTATACATACTTTACATATACATACTTTACATACACATAATTCATATGCACATATATATAATTTAGATATATATAACGCTCCCTTATTCCGGGTTGGGCACTCTTTAAGTGAGGTAACTCGTTCATTATAAGCTTATGCAAGCTTAGGAATAGTGCACTCTGGTGGATGGGGAATTCTGCGTGAATAAATATATTGCTTAAATCCAACCTTACAGACCGTCCAGTTCTGCGTTTAGCATATGGAAACTTATTTGAAATGATCTCCCATCTTTACAAGGTTGATATATTATTCAATTTAGACAACATAATTGGAATAAACAATTAAAGAAAATGAGGCTATATATATATATATATATATATATATATATATATATATATATATATATATATATATATATACACACACACACATATATATATATATATATCAGATGATGTGTAGTATAAAATAACATATATATACAACACATTATGATAACACACAATATAAAAAGCTATATATTAAAATAATAGCTGAAAGGGGGTGTTTAATCAACACTGGTGTCATGTTGATATAACTGTTCTGTTTTTGAAATCCCCAAAACGGTTACATGGTAAACAACAGATGATTCCAACACGAGAGAATTTTACGCATATTATCATGATAACAAAGTAGATGTAAAACATTGAAAAAAACACTAAAGAAAATTACATATACTGCATAAACAGATATTGAGAAATAAGTGACTGAAGTGACGAAAAACAGTTTTGAAAAAGATTTTTTAATGTGTCAAGTGTTTATAGCTGTAGTTTTTCTTGAATATATATATATATATATATATATATATATATATATTACAAATACAAGCGAAATGTATTCTGAGCACAGACAAATAATTCTGTCATGTACAATGTAAATTTTTCATCACCCTCTAGCTATTCCGTGGTACAACAATAAGCAAAGTTCACCTCGCCACACCCGATATTATTAAGGAGTAATACATCAGGGTTTTTGTTTTTACCATACTCCGAATAAGCTATATAAGATAGATAGATAGATAGATAGATAGATAGATAGATAGAATAACCTTTGTGAAGCAATGATTATTGTTTGGGGAGAGAGCAGGTAAAAGCCAAGATTTTGAACGTTGATTTATAATCAAAAGAGATCCACTCCCAAAGTGATCGACACAATATAGGATTGAATAGGATAGGAGAGAGAGAGGGGGGGGAGAAAGAGACAGAGAGGGGGGATATTTTGACGGAATATAGTTAAAATTTCTTTAGTGAGTGGAAACTTATCCCCAAAACATATCACACTTCCATCGTCCCAAGTGTTCTCTAAATCGTGCATAAGATTCAGCTTTTTTTTGCAGAACAATTGATAATTATTGGGGTTTTTTGTTTGTTTGTTTTTTTGCAGAACAATTGACTATAATTGCTGCTCTTCTAACCAAGGATAATTGATAAATAAAGCATAATTAATGACGTTTTACGACTGTCATGATGAGGGATTCTGTTTTTCTATTCAGGCTTCCTTTGCATAGCCATGTCCATGATCGCCTGCCAACGATTTTTTTACAATCTTTTGATTGAATCCCTCAAGTAGCTTTTTCTGTTTCCATTTTCCTTCCTTGCTATCTTCTTTGCTGCTCCTCGTTTTCAAGCCTCTTTGTTGTTCGTTACACTGCTTCGGGTACCGTGCAGATAATTTCACTGCTTGCTTGTACATACTTTTCTAATCTTGTTTTTGACCATTTGGACGCAGTCTTCTGTGCTGATGAGTCCTCTGACGTCCACTGTCCTCTTCACATTCAGTATAAGAGTTATCTTTTGGATGTAGAGCCTTGTGCATTGTCATAAGTTGCCTCGTTCATTGGCCCATAAATTGGAGCTCATCCGTTATTCATTCAAGGAATGGACCTGTCTATCTTACTACTGATACTGTTTATGTTTTCATTCTTTTTTTTCTGCTGTTCAGCTTGGTCTCCAATATTTTTCTGGTCTTCCTAAAGTATCTCTTTTTTATTTTCTCTTTAATCTCTTTCTACTTTATTGAGAACACCTTGTTATGTATATCGGTCCTGTGTGATTACTGCTCCAATTTCTATGCTATCCGGTAAATCGATTTCTTCTACTGCTATAAGCCTCACTCAGTGCATTTACAATTAGCTCACATTTTCTTATTACGGAATTCTTTCCGGTGTCATCGTTGTATTCTTTAACTTTGTTCAACATTTCGATCCCAGTCGTGTTCTTTGCAAACTGCTTTTTGTCATCCATGTACATGAAGTGGTTCACTTTTTCCTTTGTTTTGGAGAATTGGTATCCTTTTATGCCTTTCAATATTCAGTTTAGTTGTATCAGAGTAAGTACAAATAGTAGCAAGGACAGAGAGTTCCCCTGGAATATCCCGTTTTTATACTTACCTCTGCTAAGTTTCCTCCTGTAGCTGTCAAGACTACTTTCCAGCTTTTCTTATAATTGGCTATGAATCTCATCACTGATCCGTCGATCTTGATTATTCCGAGGCATTTGAATATTAAGCTATGTGGAATTATGGCGTAAGCTTTTTTTTTTGTTATCAATCTATCGCATTGCAACATTTTCCTTCTTTTCCTCACCTTTTTTTTAGAATCATCCGGTCAATGTAGAGCAAGTCATTTGCTCTTTTCGTTCTTTTCCTGCATCTTTTCCATTCTTCAAATGAGAGTTCGTTTCTTTCCATCGATATACTTATTCTCACTGTCTTCTATCCAGTCAGAATTTTCCCCCATAAATGGTAGGCACGTGATTGGTCTATAATTGCTTACCTGGATCCTCTTTCCGGTGTCCTTTTGGTCTCTGGTCATCGCTTTAATCTAGGCAACTTTTGAGTTGGTAGTGAATTTCTTGATCTAATACCCATGGATCCCAGCAGGTCTTGGTATTTTCCAGTTGGCTATTTTTGGAAAGTATCCTTCAGTGTGGTTGTATTCAATTATTCTACTTCTTCAAGGCGTGGACATATTGAAGTATTGAAACCATAAGTCTGCCTTAGACGCTAAATAAAAGGGGAAATTAAAGGAACCCTTAAAAGTTTGGGTACTTATCAGGGTCGATTGTCCTCTCACTTGGTTAACTTGCAGAGGATAATTCATCCTTGTTCAAGAACTTAATTTATTTATTTCCTTTTTTTTTTTACTCCCAGATTCGATGAGAACTTACGTTTTCCTTTATTTGAATGTTTAAACTAGCTGTAACTAGTGTTTTTCACTAGAGATCAGGTGACAATAAGTCTCCTGAATACTCTAGGACTCACCTCAATACTCTCCTTGTGGCCGACTTCAGTTATCCTGTGGTCTAGATAGTCTCAGTTCTTCCCTGGATTCCAATTTACTCTACTCATTTTGCTAGATCTTTGAAGACTTTTCCCGTTTCTCCATCCGCTATTAGTACTACGGTCGCCCTGATATTCCACAACTTCTTCAGCTCTCTGACAAAATCGAGCTATTTATCTATCTTTTCACTCTCTTTGAGCTTCCCCCTGTGGTCGGCCGGGATAGCAAAATCTACCATTTGACGTTCTTTCTTTCTTTATTCACTACCATAAGATCTGATCTTTTGACCCGGATTCGTTTGAATCTCGAAGTCCTAGAGAATTTTATTCGTTTTGTTCTCTAGGACATATTCTGGTCTGTGTGTGTACCATTGGTTTATGTGGTCGAAATTTAGCCGCTTGCACAGTTCGCAGTGGATCACCCTCTCCATCCAGTCGCACCCGCTCTAGTACTCCCTATGGGCTAGTTTGCAGCACTTGCTTATTTTATAGTATGAATGTTCAAAATCAATAACAATCGATACGCAATTACTATTATGCGTTGAAACCTGAAACTTGAAAAAAGATTTATCAAAAATCGCTTATTTATTGAACTTTGATAAAAGTTTCGGTATTTTTATACGAAGTCAGAATTTTCATGTGATTCAATGGTCATAATATGAAAAATGCATCCGCGCTGATTTCTGTCGTTATTTTGGTATACTTTATAATGAACAGATATTAATGATTTTATACGCATGATGAATATTTCCGTAGGAATGTAAATTATGTTTAAATTTTTTTTCAGTCGATCCCCAGGATCAATAAAAAGAATGCTTTCATTGTGAGTAATACAAAAAAAAAAAACAAGAAAAAAAAGTAAAATACTGGTGTTGTTGACAAATTTTCATTTTGTAATTCAGCTTAACAATCATACTTATTTTCCGTAAAAAAGAAAATTAAATATATAAATATATATATATATATATATATATATATATATATATATATATATATATATATATATATATATATATATATATATATATCTTTGAAATTCCTTTAAAAATTCTTCCAATGTACGCACAAGTGCGGGATTTTTTAATAAAATAAAACGAAGAAAAAAAAGTTTTGAAAAAATCATGATCAATTTCGATCTGTGCGTATTTCAATTTGATTCCTGTTGATTTTGCCTGTCACACGATCGGTTAAAACGTGTTTATGGCAGCTACAAACAACAGCAATACTTATTTTCGCAGCAGAATTTTTAAGTGGAAAGACGTACTTGAATGCAGCTAAAAACGGTCAAGATGGTAGGTATCTCTTTTCAAATAATTTTTTTATCCACTCACGTAAATTATATCAGATTTTTTTTAGTTCCTATTAATGTTTTTTTAATGTGAGTTTTATGCAAAATTAAACTTCCTAGGGTTGTTAAAAATTAAAATCGGATAAATTTTCAAAAACACATGTGTTTTTTGCGTCAAGTTTAATTTTTTTCGATTAATGTTTTCGTTCTTTCATCGTGCAGTTCTCCTAAAAGAATTTTTTCTTCCTATTCTAAGTGTATAATCATTATAAATTTGTAACTTTTTAGAAAAATTGTATCGTATGATTTGTATGCGATATTTGTATTTAAAATTTTCAAATTATTGTTATTTTGATATCATGGAAATTGAAATTACTTTCAAGCGTTAACGTATATTAAGAATTGAATTTCAAATTTTGGCAAAAAGTACATTTTTTTTTCATTAGATATAAATGTAACCCCCTCCTTCGTTATTTCGGCTGTTATACCCCGCGGTCGTCTTCAGGTGATGTATGGGTGTATTTTTGACTATTTTGCGGCATCTCGGCGATCACTTATTTTTTTAACCATCGAGACGCCCCTCCCCCCAAACACCCATCGACAAACGGCTGAAGACGACCGTAGGGTACAAGGGCCGAAACGTTGTGTTCAAAAATTGAGCCACGACGAGGACAAAAGTCCGAACATAACTTTACATAATGATATTTCCTCATCTAAAAAATCAGACAGAAAATATGAAATTAGTTTGTAAATTTGCTCTTCTTTTTAATAGGCAAAAGTTTGATCTTTTTTTTTTCCTTTTTAGCAAAAACAATAAATAACTACAGAACAGCATTTTTAAAATTTGAAATGCATTTTTTAGATTGGGTATCGAAGAATTTTTAAAAAGATGCACAAAAAGTGCGTGCACATACCTATATGGTTAATCGTCTCATCTTTATTTCCTCGCTGTTCCCTTGTGTTTTTCTATCTTAGCCCTCATATATCTAGTTCTCATTGAGTTCTTGAGTTTTCGGTTTCCCTCTTTGGGTTTCCTTTGCATAAACATGTCCTCGTTGTCTGGTCTGCATTATCTTTGGTTTAAGTTCTGAAATGTTCAAACAGTTGTTTTTCGTCCCACTTTTTGATTCTGGTTTTTTACCTTTCCTGGTTCTTTATCCGCCCCCCTGGTTCTATTGCTGTTTCTGGCTGTTGTAATTAATCTTTCCTTACTCTGTCTAATATAATCTTCTTGTCTCTTAATTGCTGAGTCAACGCAATCCTCGATGCTGATAAGTCCCTTTCCTTTCTCGTTTCTTTTCACATGCAGTCTATCGACATCGTCTCTGCAAGGTTTCAGGCATTGTTATCAGTTTTCTTGTTCTGTAGTTCATCTTTCTGAGTTCCTCCCTTGTCCAATCTAAAACACTGATTTCTTGTAATTTTCTTGTTTGTTTTTTTTCTTTAAGGTACTCAAGAAACAGTTTATAAAAGTGAACCAAGTCATCTTGAAAGAAAAGGTTTTACTTAGTTCTTTCTGTCATCCGTCGAGAGATTAGTGAAAAAATAAGTTGTTTATGTCAGGTTGCAGGAGCAACTTTTTTTTCTTTTACTTTAAAAAATATATGTATTCAGCTGTTGTCTTTCCATGTTTTATCAGGGTTTACACCATCCTAATTATCCATGTGTATGTGTTAATATATACGCATCATATGTACGTGTATGTATGTGTATGTGTGCATGAAATTTAGGTATATATGATCACTTAAAAGAGAAATCATTTGCATAAACTCTTTGATTTGGATAAAATCTTACCGCTATAAGCCCCAACAGGAAAAAAGTTCTTCGAAATACGAATTCCAAGAACATTCTGTGGTTTTGACGATTCCCAGCTTACGTTTTTGTTTAATACTCAATTTACATGCGAGTATTTCACCTAAATACATAGTCAACCAACGTCATTTAAGTGCGCTGTTACCAATCGCAACTGCTACGTAAGCACATTAAAGTCTTTGAAATTTACTCTCACTACATTAGGTTTTGCAGATTTTAGAAGCAAATCGTTTTGAGAATGCATTTTGCTTTTTATTTGACGAACTGCTCGATTTGTAACATTTAAAAAGCTATGAAACTTTTTTATGAAAGGGAAGGATGAATCTTAAAAGCAGAGTAAACTAAAGCTAAGTTCTTGAGACTCGGCTTTCGACTGATAGTGTGGCGTTCAAATTTAAAAGCCGAAAGAAAGAAGTACAAAAAATAGAAAAGAGTAGGAAAAAAAGAAAGAAAAAGGAGCAGAGAAATTAACAGATATGTTGGCGAGAAAATCATGCATAAAACAATTAATGTGTCTGTGACTCTTATAGTATCAGTAGCGGTTGTCAGCCCACTTCTTTCCTACCCTTTATTTAAATTATCTAACTTTCTTTTCTCTCCTATATCTTCCGACCGTGTCTGTCGCACATAAGTATAATTTGCAGCCCTCCATCGAGCCGGATATTTTACACTCATGTTATCAGCAAAGCCATGGGTCATGAACTACTTATACTAATAAGAAAGAAGGAGAGAGTAAAAAATAAGAATGAAAATATGTGTAAAGATAATAAACTGATGGTGGATTAGAGAAACTCAGAATCGGAAATGAATGAAAATGAAAAAAAGTGGCGAAGGAAACGAAGGAAGACAATGATTAATAAACAGTATGTCGTAATTACGAAAACCTTAAATGAAGATTTACAACCGAAAGAAAGTTACTAAAAAGAGGAGAGTTAGGAAAATTAGAGAAAGAAGAGGTGAAGAAAGAATGGTGTAGATGAAATAAGAGATGCTCTAAAACCGCTGTTAATTTATAGAACTAAAGAGACAAAATGGCATCAACTACGAGGCACAAACTGCCTACAACGCCATTTTCTTGTGGCATAGAGTACATAGAGTACTTGCTAACTAAAAAAAAGTGGAGTTTTTATTGTTTTTCCAGTACCTTTTTATCCATAAAAGAATACACTATATTTTTCATCTTTTTGTTCCAGACATTCGTTTAACGAAATTGTGCACATGTATACACGCAACCCCCCAACACGACGTATAAACACAGATCACATATACATATATATATATATATATATATATATATATATATATATATATATATGTGTGTGTGTGTGTGTGTGTGTGTGTGTGTGTGTGTGTGTGTGTGTGTGTGTGTTTACATGATGTATATATGAATATATGAATATGTGTGTGTTTGTATGTGTGTGCATTTTTACATATAACTATATGTGCTTAGTGCATACAAAGACACATCTACACTAAAACATACACACCAAAGAACGTACACTTGTATGTGCACGTGCACAGACATAGATATATACTGATTTACATATATATATATATATATATATATATATATATATATATATATATATATGTGTGTGTGTGTGTGTGTGTGTGAGTGAGTGTGTGTGTGTATGTGTGTGTGTCCTCATTTTGTAATTCCCTTTAGATGAACCACTTTTAACACATGTTCCATTCAGTGCCTGTCTATAATAGGGGAGCTGAACCAACTTGAGGTCGTTATTTTTTTTTTCTCTTCCTTTCGTCTTTTGGAACCACAGTCAGATATTTTGTTAGTGACGATATCTATAGTACGGATATATTGCTCAGTCAACACTACACAACACAACACTTGAAGCATCAATTTCCCTTCTGTTTCCATACACTTAACATAACAGATATTATCGAACAAACTACAAAATCTTTAAAGAAATTCAGTCAAATAAAGCATAGCTTGCTATTTTGTTTTTTTCTTGAGCATTGAATTACCAAGAAAAAACAAAATAGCAAGCTATGCTTTAATCGACTAAATTTTTATTGCCATTTGAGTTTTCTGCTGGATTTTATAATGTCTCGGACTCCTGTTTCCCCCCAACTCCATGGGCGGTTGAGCATGATTCTTCTATATGCAGGTTGCATGGTTTTCAATTAGAGGGTCTGTCTCTCGATAAGGTTCCATGTTTCAGCTCTTTAGGTGATTATCGGGAGGATGCATTTAGCTGTAGACTCATCTTTTTAGGACTAATGGGATCTTCTCGTTCTTGAAGGTTGAGCTTGCTCTACCGAAAGTTTGCTATCCCAGAGTGATTCTTATTTTGATTTCTTCCTCTTTTGAGGATTTGACGGAGATTCGTTGTCCAAGTTAGATGTTGTGGTCTATTTTATTCAGCTTTGCATTTTCTATTTTGATCATTATGTGTTTATTTCCGACGTGATTGTCGGACCTTTGTTTTACTGAAGTTCATTTGGAGGCCGACTTGCTTGCTTTCTTCATTCAGTTCATCTTGCATTAGTTAGGGGTCGTGGAGGTTCTCTGCAAAAAAGACGATATCGTCTGCAAATCTGAGGTTTCTCAGATACTTGCCGTCTATTCTGATTCCTTTATTTTCCCAATCTACGTTCTGGAAGATCATCTAGACAGGCTGTGAAGAGTTTGGGTGAGCTGGTATCACCTTTTCTCACCCCTTTTCGTAACTGAAAGGTCTCTGTGTCTTCCTGAAGCTCGATAAAGGAGCTGCAGTGACTATATATATATACGTTGCAATGCTCTAACGTATACAGGGTTTGCATCTGGTAGAGTGATAGCCTCAATGACCGTGGGGAATTCCAGCGAGTCGAAGACCTTCTCGAAGTTGATAAATGCTACAGCAGTGGCATTTTGTATTTTGCTGCTTTCTCTTTTAGTTAATCTATCAAATGAGGGTAGTATAGGGTCGAGTACCTTCTTCTATAGCCAGCTTACTCCCTTGGTCAGTTTTCCATCCGGCATTTTGATGATTCAGTTGATAATAACTTTGGTGAAAAGTTTGTAGATACAGTTTAGTAGACTTATTGGTCTGTACCGATTGCAGTCTTTTGGGTTTCATTTCCTTTATAACAGCATTATGATTACCGTGTTCCAATCTTCTGGGACTTCACTTTGTTTTCTGCGTATGTTGAATAGAATGGCAAGTTTCCTAGTGATGGAGTAGATCGATAGTAATCTTATCTGGTCCTGGAGCCTTTCTTTTCTTCGTTTATTTCATGGTTTGTTTTACCTCACATGGCGTTATTTCTTGGAAATCTTCGAACTGATTGCTCGCGCCCTCGTTCCTTGTTCATTATTTCGTGTTCCTTGTTCATTATTTCGTGTTCCTTGTTTGGAGGAGTAGAAATTTGGTGGAATTATTGGACAAGTTTGACAGCCCTGTTTCTGTCTGTTGTTAAGTCTCCATTTTTCTCGATTATTCTTGTTTTTTTGTTTTCGTCTTGTACTGAGAGCTTTGTTTATAGCTTTGAAGCCCCGACCTTTTTCGAGAATTGTTTCGATGATTGCCTCATTTGTTTTCTCTTCGTCTCTTTTGGATAGTTTCATTTAGTTCGGTTGCTTCAAATTTTCTCTTTTGTCGTTGTTTGTGGGTTAAGTTAACTGTCATTTCCCATGAGATTCTTGGTTCCAACTGAGATTTCACTGAGCTCTTTGGTTTAAACATAATGGTGATTTCAGTTAGGGAGGATGCTACTTTGTTGTTGAAATTCGTTGATCTTGGTGTTGGTTTCTTCTAGTTCGGTAAAAATGTTATACCTGTTTTTCAGTTCAAGCTTGAAGGATCGAGTGAGCTCTTTTGGTACGTTTAACGGTTGCAGTTTGGTGTGGAACATTTTCCTGCGTTCTTCGTCGGTGATAATTTGCATTTTACATCTTACCATTCTGGGGTCTCTTCCTAAGTTGACTTGATTTGGACCTGGATGTCTTTGACGCTGTCGCTTATGTCCGCTAGAATCTAGTCTATTTCGTTTTTGGTTTCATGATCAGGGCTCTTCCAAGTCCATTCTCTATTGTGTTCATAGTTTTGAACCTAGTCGCGGTGCCAAAGTTTTCAAGATCTTCATCTCTCTCGTTCCGAACGTTATATCCGAATAATATTAACTACTCTGAATTAAAACCAGCTGAGAGGTTGACAATGGATAGCTCAGGGGATTCGTCCCGAAATGTATGGTTAACGGGCCTCTCGGGAAGCTTAGACAGACCAAGCAAATTGGAAATGGATAATGATAAATTGCTAAATAAAAGTAAGATAAAGGAGAATAAAACGGACAGACAAAATAACACAATCGCCGTCCTGACCTCTCTAAGAGACCTAGAGTACGAGTGAAAGGTTTTTGAAAATGTTTTACTGGTAAGCTCGTCTGTTGTTGTATTGTTTTTGACATCACTGAATTTACCAAATACTATATATATATTCTCTGCTAGTTTTCTTGATTTTTTCTTCTATTCAGAACAGTTGGGTTTTAAATGATGAATTTCATGCCAGATAGCCTCACACACCAAGGTGATTGTAGATGTCAAAACTGACTTGGTCCAAGTCAGTCAAAATTCGTTGATAACCCGGATCACCTTATCCTCTTTTTAAATAACATTTTATCAAATCTTGACAAGAAGAAATAAGCAATTCAAATGAAGTCATCATCTTAACGAAATCCATTTTTCCTTTTTAGCTGCTAGAGATCGAAGGTGCAAGTAGCCTGAAGAGTTAGTGACAGAGAGAATTAAATCCACCGGCGAACCTATTTCGAATTCCGATTGGTACAATTGGCTTTCACTTATGCCCTTGGTAAATGCATGAATCCACTTCGCCACCAAGCAATGGGTAAATAGCAGGGCAGTTGGCATCTTTTAGCCCTGTAAGACAGTCCACCCTCGGCTTGTATCCCGACCCAGTGAAAACCCACAATATCTTTAAAAAAATGGATGGGTCTTTCGAAAAATAGAGACAATAATCACCTCGTATATCTCACATACGAAAATAACTGGGTCTGAGTCTTAGTCCAGAAATCAAAATATTGATTTTGTAGGGTTGCAATTCGCTCATGTCGAATCTTAACTGTTGCATTCAATTTCCTGTGAGGGAAATTACCATCGGACCTTCCAAACTATGAAATTTCATGAAAAAGTTTCAATTGAAATGGCCTGCATGTAAGTATTTGATAAAATTAAGCCTTTATTGCCACTAGTCTATCATGCCTATTATTATACTCCTCCTTGGCCAGTTTACTACATTCGCTGATTGTGTGGTTCACCGTCTCATATCTTTTCCCACAAAGGCAGCATTTTCCAGTAATAAAACGATGAATTTTAACGCAGGAGATCAATTCAAATTGACTTTCAGTATGATTTTAAGAAATTTATAATCATTTCTGTTGAATCATTGATCCATATCTTAATAATATAATTGTCTGCGTTGAAAGAAACAAATAGAGCAGATATAGACCGTGAATAAACAAAATGAGAATTTGGAGCTAAAGTAGTTATTTGGGTCTTTGCTTTAGCGGCGGCTGTTCAGCTCAACAGTATGTGTAACTTACGTTGAAATGGCCACCTCACCGGTCGCAGGTTCGATTCCTGCAGCAGTCCCATTTTCTTTCATTGTTTATTCTATTTACGTTGTCTAGGCAAAATGATACATTCACCGTGTAATAATGGGAGATCATTACAAATTGAGCTTCAATATGATATAACGGGATTCATGATCAAATATTTGTGCGTATATGTGAGGTACAAAATGATCTGAACAGCTTCTTTTATCGGTAAATTCAGAACGAAATGCAATAAATTACTGAATGGAAGCTTGAAAATACTTTATATTAGATGTGAAAAATCTGATAGGCCAAATGAGGACCACATTCTTGCATGCATTCTTGCATGCATTCTTGCTCCTCTCTCGGCGTCAACATATTTTGCACAACTTTGTTTACACAAATACAAAATATTTTATATGATATATATGCTATAGTTTATATGATATATATGATACATTCCAAAGCAGAGGTGTTATGTAAAACAATTCTTTTTCTGTTTTTTTTTTTTTGTAAACTTTTCGTCAATCTTTTTCCAAAAATGTCTTTTTGTCCAATCCTCTGAACTTCAGATTACGGAAATTTCGCTTGATAACATGTTTCCTATGTGCTATTTTAAAGGATACAACAAAAAGTAAGGAAATTGGGGAATTATCTCTTGCCGTCTTACTCGTTATGCCACCAAGTGCATAGCCGGATATGATGGTCTATCTTTTGTTGCTGTTTTTTTTTTTTTTTTTTTTTTTTTTGCACTCAAACATGAAATGGAAAAGGGTTGGTTTTTTCCGTTAGTTCCCACCACAGTTAACGTCAATTTTTTCAAGTACGGAAAAAAAAATCTAATTGCATTTTCCTTTTCTCGCCGAACAAAGTAATTTTTTATTTTGTGTTTAACCTCAATTCATGATAACTTGGGGTTACTTGGATTTTTATTCCTAAAATTTCTATATTTAAATATTATTCTAAAAATCATTTGTACTCTGTCTGAGAACGGGAGTGAATCCCCTGGATCCCCTTAATCTGCACCTTTGTTAAAAGCTTTGTCTTCATAACATGTATAATTTTGTAAAGTTTTCCACTCCTCTTACAGCAGAAAAACCTTCACCGTCAACCGATCCTCTCTCTCTCTCTCTTTCACTTCCTCTCTCTTTTGCTAATCTGAACCGTGTGTGGCTAAAGAGAAAAAGTTGATTATTTACCAAGTCTGTCTGAAAATGTATCCAACTAAAAAAATAGCTTACCAAGGGAATTTGAGCTCCCTCAAAGTCTCCTTCGAAGTATTCCCCTTGAGACTTATCCGGGCGTCCTTCCTTTTTTTTTTCGAAACAGTCAGCAGTCCACTTTTGGAACCATCATCAGCTGCCTAGTCTCCTTAATCTCGCCCCTGATCTTTAATCTCCCTTCTTTCAACGGCAAAAAGCCAGAAGTTGCAGAATGCCAAATCTGGACTGTTGGGTGGTACTGATAGGCCCAGAGGAGGCAATTCTTTTCAAAAAGGACGTGAAGAATGACTCACTAGGCCATGATGAACGCAACAGTCATGCATTTAGCAATTCACTGGACACTGTCTTACTGGCAATTGAATAACCCCATGGGAGATTGGCCTTCAAACATGTACAATAAGGTCCCATTTGATTTGTTTTGCAAATTATATCAAAGTCACGCAACCTTCTCCCAGGAAATATTAAAATTGGAGGGATACTTTCTAAGCAGATTATGTGTGTGTATATATATATATATATATATATATATATATATATATATATATATATATATATATATATATATATACACACATAATCTGCTTAGAAAGTATCTCTCCATATATATATATATGTGTGCTCACTCGCATACATAAGACCACTCGCGTACATATATATTCATGTCTGGCATATTTCTGAATCTAGACAGGTAGTGCGATATAATCTTTAGAAAAAATCAAGCATAGAAAGTTACATAAAATATATACAAAGAAGCTAGATACAGACTGTATGATCGTAAATCAGAGGTTCGAATTGCCTCTTACAAATCAGAAAAAAGACAGATTTACAATGAATAACGTGTTAATTATGTAGTCTATAACTTTCAAAACCTTTTCAAGCTTATACTGTTCGGTGGCAATTGTCTGTAACGGATTGGCCTCCAGTGAATGCCACCCATTTAAAGAAGAAGTGACTGCTTATGTGAAACGCTAAATTAAGCATCACTAGGCATCACTTGCCAGTTTCGGGTGTCGTTTTGGGGCGAGTTTTCTTTTTTTTTAAAAGTTTTTGTAAAAACCGGAAACCCCCTCTGCTTGTCAGTCCTTCTCATGCATGCGCCGTGTATGAACTTGCCTGTGTCTTGAAGGCCTAACCGACCACCCACGAACCTGTAACAAGCATACACCTTCTTCTAAATCTACATTCACGAAGGCAAGCCATGACGATTACTGATTGATTAGTTTTGATAGACATGAAGTTCGAGAAACTATTTTTGTTCCTTTTGAATTCTAAAGGAGAAATATTCTTTTGGCGTTGAAAAAAAATAGACGAAGAGAAAGAGAAGAAGGTATGAAGTGTCAGGGGAATAAGGTAAAGATGTTGGGGGGGGGTACTTGACGGATATTGGGAAGAAGTCAGGAGATGAAGAACGAGAGAAAGAAAAGAAAAAAGTAAATGATGAGAGTGGCGAAGAAGAACGGGGGGGAGCAGCTTGAAGAAGAAGAAGAAGAAGAAGAAGAAGAAGAAGAAGAAGAAGAAGAAGAAGAAGAAGAAGAAGAAGATAGAAAAAACAGACAATAAAAGAAATTCAGAGAAAAGAAGCAGAAGGAAACGAGGAGACGAAATTTAAAAAAAAGAGAAAGGAAATTTCAAAAACAAGATAAGATAAAGAAAAATATTTCACTCTCTTACTGCTCGGAAAAGTCTCGATATTTTAGATATGAATTTTTTTCACACACACACGCCATTTTTTTCTATTTGAGGAATCCGTTGTATATTTTTTCTTGATGCATAATATATATCATAGGATTTTGGGTTCAATCTGTTAAAGTATAGCAGCCATTAAAAGTATTGAAACGATTGTGAAATTGAAGAACGATACCAAGCCATATTCCGAGAGGCCTGTTGGGAGTAAAGGAGTCATTCGCTTTTTTTTTTTAAGGAAGTAACTATAATTGTTTGGTACAATAAACGACTCGTCACTCGTTCTTTAAGCATTTTCTTGCTTTTTATTATTATATTTTCGCACAAAAAAGAATGCCCAAAAATGAGTTCCGGGGAAGGGATTCTAGGACAAAGTCATACTCTCAATAGAGTGACACCATTTTTTCTCATAGGCTTAATGACTATTTGTCACTTTTCAATCAGCGTTAGACAATTCTTTTCTCTATCATTTCAAATCATGCTTCCCGAAACACGTCTTTTAAATTCAATAAAAAGCACTACCTATAAGGTTAAAACAGGCAAAAAACAAGTAATTTGAAATTAAACAATGTCGGTAGATAAGTTACCTGTGAAAAGTTCACGATACTGCTGTGGTTGGCAACAGAAAATATCTAATTACAAATTAAGTCTTGTTAAAGAAATTCTAGGGTGTAAATTAGCGAGTTTCCTTTTAAAATGTTGCAACCTCAGATGCAAAAATATATCAGCTTTTAGAAACAAAATTGGAACATTTCGCAGAATTCAAAAAAATGAAAGTGATACCATGTAGGTACAATCCATATTACTTTGTTACTGATGAAAATAAGACCACACGCACACGCACGTGCACACAAACACACAAACATATATATATATATATATGTTTGTATGAAGACACATCAATAAGTCCGCAGCCCAATGATGAAAAAGCATTTATTTTGCTCTGCAAATATTTATCTTTCAACATAATCTCCCTCCTTGTCAATGCACTTAATTCAGGGGCAAAAATAGATAGCAATTAGAAAATTTACCGTGAGAATATCAGTTAATATATCCGTGTCAGGCCATGGACTTATTGTTACACTCTCGTATATGTACACAGAGGGTGAGCCAAAAGTTTTTTCTGATTTCTTTTACTCTTAACTTTTGAAAATATTTGAAACATGAGATTTTATTGAAAAATTCTTCATTGGTTTAAAAGTGTTTTTTTTAATGATGAATTTGTAAAATTGCATTCATTACATTCGGAAATTAAGTCACTTTTGTCCTATCCTATGTATAAATGTGAGATGAAATCCCAAAGGACGATAGAAATATAGCAGTTCATATTGATTTCGTACCCGATTTGAGGATGAAAAGAATTTCGATTGGGATTAATTTAGACTGATATTTTTACTGACCAATTTTAGAACTCAATTTGCACGGATACCCTACCCCTTTTTGTTTACAACTACTTTGCACAACTCCAGTGATACTTACTATGGACCGTTTGTGTCCTTACAACTGTACAGATAATTGGATTCCTCCCGACAGGCGGTATTATCAACCTGTTATTATTCCTAATACATACCAACAATCAGTGTTCAAGTACAGCACTGGCCGCTATATACAAAAAAAAATCACCATACAAATTTTAAATGATATTTTCTCTCTTGGCAGTTGAATCTTAAGATAGCTGCAACCCTTTAGCGTCCTATGGTAGATTCGCTAGACCTTTCTATCGTGGACGTCGCGGAGCCAATACTTTCTGAACTTATTCAGTTTGTCACACCATCTTATATTTTGCCAAGCACAGTTTCGCATATAATTTCTCGGGATCCACGTTGTGAGTCGTGATGTCCATCGGTTGTCTAACATTCTTGCAACATAATCAGCCCATTGCCAATTGAGTTTTCTAATGGATTCTATGATATCCCCGACTCCTGTTTTTCTCTATCATACTGAGCTGTTTTGTGAACTCTCCACGTGCACGTTGCATGGTTCTCAGTTTAACTGTCAATCTTTTGGTTAGGTTCCGTGTTTCAGCTCCGAAGGTGACTACTGGGAGGATACATTGGCATTAGACCCTTCTTTTTTGACACATGGGATTTCCTTACAAGATCTACCGAAAGCTTGCCATCCTAGAGTGACTATTCGCTTGATATCTTCTTCTTTACAGAATCTTATGGAAATTCGTTCTCCTAGGTAGAAGTAGTGGTCTATTTTCTTCGGATCTGCATTTTCGATTTTGACTTTCGTGTTTGTCTTCAACATGTCCTTGAAGATTCGAATACTATGAAAACTAGTGTGCACTATCATACTTCTCCTATAATAATTCTGTTGATTTTTGTGACCAAGTGACTTTCACTGTATCATCACATGATTGGGAAAGAAATCAATACACTAGAGAAAGCAATATTTACTCGAGGAAATTACACCATAGAGTTTTGGATTAAGGCATGAGCAAAATAAGCTACAGCCGTGGGCGTCTGCTGGAGGGCAACAGGCTATTTGCTCTCCCTGGATCTTCTCACCGAGGGTGAGGGGGGGTTAGAATTTGAACCTTACAGAAAATAAACGATAATGGTGCCGCACAATTGTTTTATGTAACCTCAATTTAATATTCCCTTATAAAAAAGACTTTTATTATTCATCGGGGCTCACTCACTCTGTCGTGCCACTCCAGGGTCAGGTCATTCATCTCCGTCAATGATCAAGCGCATCATCTGGCATCTAGATAATACAGTGTGTTATACTTGTTTGCTCTACAAATGGCAGGTGGAATGCTTATTGTGTAACTATAATCGCCACTTAGATGTATTCCGAATATAATCTTTTGTCCCCCATAACCCCTATGCACACACACCATTGGAATTTTTTAAAACGGCATATATGTTTTAAAATTTTGTGAGACCCTCTGAGACTCTAAGCGTTATATAGCGTAGAGCCTCAAGTAAAAATTTGACTCTGACAGCCTCCACTCTACCAAAACAAGCAATTTTCTTCATCCACTCCTTAATACTGAATGGAACAATAAACTATTTCACTCTTTGCAGTATGGTAAGTTGCTACTGATGTCAAGTCATATGCACACCACTAAACAAAATTGTTAAATATACATATATATAAATGTTATACATATATATATATATATATATATATATATATATATATATATATATATATATATATATATATATATATATATATATATATATATATATAACTCTAGTTGGTGTAATTAAAATAATGTCCACACGAAAATATATAATTGATAATAATATCAATTAATATCTACATCCGACCGTTAAAAATAATGAATATTTTGATGTGCGGTAATGTTGTGTTATCTTGCCCCCTACAGACGAAAATATAAACAAATTACACAAAAAAAATCCATGACTACATGAATTGTCCTACATTGTGTCATTTCCTTCTTGCTTGAAAAAATTAATTGAATATGAGTGATTCACTGTTTGCATAAAACAAATCTCCCAACTCTGGGTTAAAACCTTGAGATTATATAAAGTTCAACGTATGCCTATATTTAAGGATGATGAAACTAAAAGGTTTTTAAAATGTGCACTTTTGCCTTTGTGAAGATTTTTATATTGTTTGATATAGGTTGTCTCCCATTTTTTCTCTTGAATAAAACTTTGGGTTTGACTTAATAACAATAAATCAAAATATTCTGATATGTGGTCTCCCCAGACCAGATCACATGATATTCGTAATGATAGAAACAACATTGTAATTATTTATTATTATTATTATTATTATTATTATTATCATCATCATCATCATCATCATCATCATCATCAATAGAAGAAGAAGAAGAAGAAGAAACTATCAACCAAAACTGTCATGTCAACATAGGTTTCTTCAGTTTTCAAGATGGTTTGTTGACTGGCTGCACAGTGTTTATTGCCAAACAAAAAGTGGGAGAAGTAACTTTTCCAATTTTTTGATTGTTCACCCCTAATACATGTGATTCCAAGAGGTCATCGGATGATTTCTATTGAGCGACTAACCAGTCCTATTATTATTATTATTATTATTATTATTATTATTATTATTATTATTATTATTATTATTATAATAATAATAATAATAATAATAATAATAATAATAATAATAATAATAATAATACCAGTTGCCTGGTGGTCATTGCTGAAGGCTAGATGACAGTAAGTCTTCTCAGGTCACAGGCCCTCATCTCAGTGTCCTCGCGTATAATAGCAAGGCTGTGATTTTTACCATACCAACCTTTCCCGGGTTTTTGGAAATTCGTTGTTTGTTTGTTTTTGGGCATCGCCATATGCTGTTCCAGACGACCTTTGTGGCGTCTGGTTTAATGTTCTATATCTTCCTCCTGATGTGTGATGGTCATCGCTGGAGTTTTTTCTTTGGTTTTTGAGTGACATCCGAGTATCTTCCATAATATCATTTTGTAATAGCTAAATTTTTCAGTCTTTCCAATTTCACCCATTGTTCGGCAAATTTCCTTTTCTTTTTTTCACAATGACTAGATCTGATTTTTGGCGAGGATAAAACTTTATTTTTCCAATGATCTAGGACAGTTTCTGGTTTATACATATACCATTGTCTTGAATCCCAAATTCAAATCGTTTGTGCAATACCCAGTTGACCACTGTTCATACCCAGCTATGTGTATTATTGTATTCCCTTTGAGCTAATGAATTACGTTCTTTTATTATGTGATTGACGATTTTAACTTCTCTGCACAGGTGACATTTATTATTCTGTCTTCTCTATCTTAGCTTTTATATATTTTGGTTCAGTACACGTTGCCTATGCTACTGTTCAAGTGCCCTCTGCGTAAAATGCTGATGATATACTGTTTGTAATTGCTCTTTTGTATTCTGAAATATACAGTGAGTTACTTTTCCTTACATTTTTAGTACTTCTTATTCCATATATGTCCTTTCGCCAGCTGTGCGTCGCTTTTAGCTCCCATAACAAGTCCCTCTGTATTTTTCCTTGTGTAAATTTACCGTTTTTTTCTAAATAGTAACATGAAAGATGAGATAGACAACGAAAACGGTAACTATTCAATCGAAATATGACTGATTTGAGGCAATTGCCTTTTTCCTCCGATATTTTAGTGATGATATGCCATACTTTTTGGTTTAGTGGTCACAAATTGAGTACAAGTACGTATTATGGCTTCCCTCTAACTTTATCTCTTATTACGAATATGAAGTTGAAAATGTTCGAAAGGAAGATAATCTATATGAGAAATACTGGGCGAATATGCAGGTTGTGATAACGGGGTAGTCACTCAAATACTTTTGTATTCAATAACCATATATTAAATGCAAAAGATACACTTTTCAAACTATTTCCAAGTAAAGGTTTAGCCGAATTAGGGCAACATCAAGGAACTCACCCTAATTTTTAATACCATATATGAGGACATGTAAGGTGGGTATTTAATTCTTTTTAAAACGTAAAAATATTACGATTCGTCCAGTGCGCTGGTATTATGGCATGGGGCCTGGGGACACTTTTAAGGCTTGAATGAGTTGCAGTGAGCGATAGACCTCCAAACAATCTGTGAACTATTCGTCTCATAGCCCTGCGTATGCAGTTTCCCGAGGAAACGTCGTGTCATTTGGTCTTAACCTATAAAGTAACCCGATAATCCTAACGTGAATAAACAACAGCCACAACAGCAAAAGAGATTACAACAATAATAGGTCTGGTTAATCACTCAATAAAAATCCGTCACATGAGCAATGTATTTGGCAGCATACTATGCTGGGGTCGATCAATTAAAAAATTGGGGAAAAGGAGTGATTAATCGATAAGTTACTTCTCATGCCTTTTTATAGTCACCATCAGTCTTTTAACGTCCGTCGTTTGACATAGATCTTCCTAAGGATCCACCACACCTCTCTATCATGGGTGTCGCAGAGCTAGCATTTTCTGAATTTGTCTTGTTCATCTCTCCATCTTGTATTCTGTCACCCTCAGTTTCGCATGTGATCTCTGGGGATCTATGTTGTGAGTCGTGATGTCCATCGGTTGTCTTTCATTCTAGCAACATGGCCTACCCATTGCCATTTAACTTTTCTAATAGATTATATGATATCTCTGACTCTCGTTTTTCTTCCTGATCTATTGTGCTGTCTTGTGATCTCTTAATGTAAGGTTGAGCATGATTCTCTCATATGCACGTTGCATGCTTCTCAGTTTGCGAGTCTGTCTCTTGGTTAGGTTCCATGTTTCAATTTCATAAGTGACTATTGGGAAGATGCTATGGTTGTATACTCCTCTTTTTAAGATTATTGGGATCGTCTTGTTTTTGAAGGTTGAGCTTGCTCTGTCGAAGGCTTTATGTCAATACACGCTTGGACCTATTTGGTCCATTAACTCACAAGCACTTTTGAGGAACACATTTCCATTGCTCTCTATTCTACAGTTGCGATATAAAGACTCTAATGAACTTATATCTCCAAGATTCTACTGACGTTGGCAGTGAACCTGAAGCCCCGTTTCCAATTAAGCCTGACAGATTTTCTAAGATTGGTTACCAAAGCCTACAAATGCTGGTACTTGAAGCATCTGCGATAGTGCAACGGTAGTTTTTCAAACCATTCACAAGTTCATTCCACATTATATGCTCCGTGAATATTTCATTCTACCAAGTAATCTAACAATAGAAATGTAATGCCACACAATACACTCTTTGTTGAATAATAGATCGATGTGGATGCAGATGTGGTAAGGTTTTACTCATTTAGGATAGGTCGTTGAAGAATCATCAAGGATCTGACAAAATCACAGCCTTGTGTCAACTAATACAGACACAATACCATTGTGACCAGCTGGTAGCAGGGATTGCCAGTGTTGGGAGGAAGTCGACGTTTCTATGATTTTAGGGGGAAATTCTTTTGTCAATATCAATCTTCCGATTTATACATTTATATCTAGGTACTCAGCGTAATCTGGCTGGCTTTTATCTCTTTCTTTCTATTTTTGTCCCTACACATAGCAGTCGCCCACACGTGTAGACGTTACACGAAGACAGAGTTGGAGGCAGTGAATCAAGAACTGCCAATCTGAAAATACATGCTGTTGGCCATTCGATCTTTTTTTTTTTTTTTTTGCCATATTTAGTTGCTCTTGGAGTGGTTGAAAAATCAGCTTCCGGGTTCATAATTTGATTAAGTCTGTATCATTTCACACAATGCTGTGGTTCCGTCAAATGTCACACTTGACGTCACCGTATGCGGTTATCTTAACAGTGGTCTCTTCTTTTCAACAAATTATCTTTCCTGTACTGGAACACCTTTTCCACGTCCGCCTCTGAATCAATCAAAGAACGTATTGTTTTGCCTTTCATTTCTTCAAAACTGTCGTAATTTGCCAAACGAGATATTTCTTTAAAATTTATTATTATTTTTCTAAATCTATTCACGGAGCATCTCATGTGGATTCAACTGTTAATGGTTCGCAAAACTACCGCTGCACTGTTGCGTATGCTTCGGTAACCAGGGTCGGCCTTAAAAACTGTGGGGTCTGATTGGAAACATTTTTTGCAGGGCCCTAGGGCCACATCCAAGATCTATAGAATCTTGGAGATATCATCATCATCATCATCATCAGTCTTTTAGCGTCCGTCGTTGGACATAGACCTTCCTCAGGATTTACCACACTTCTCTATCATGGGCGTCACGGAGCCAGTACTTCCTGAACTTGTCTAGCTCGTCTCTCCATCTAACATTTTGCCGGCCTCGGTTGCGCATGTGGTCTCGGGGAATCCATGTTGTGAGTTGTGATGTCCATCGATTGTCTGCCATTCTTGCAACATGGCCAGCCCACCGCCATTTGAGATTTTTTATGGATTCTATGATGTCTCTAACTCTTATCCAAGGTCTATAGAATCTTGGAGATATAAATAATATCTATCATAGACTTTATATCTCAGTGGTAGAATGGATAGAAATAGAAATGTGATTTTAAAGGAGTGCTTGTGAGTTCATGGATCAAATGAATCTAAACGAATTTTAGTACAAAATTGCATAAATGAAAACCCACAGTAGAAAAACAACAAAATGTGCACATTACCTTTGGAAAGTAGAGTAACAAAACAACTTTTTTCAGTGGCTCAAATCATTCATCAAAATATTAATGTACTATACAGCATTGTATATGTTGCAATATTTCAATGTGTGCACTGGAGAAGATTAAAGTACATTACCTAGCACTGGGCCTCTTGGTCACTGGGCCTGATTGGGGCAACCGATCCTGTCGGAGACTAACAAGTGCGATAACTTCTTCAAAGCCATTTTGATCATATGAAGTGTATTTTGCATCTTTGCAATCTGTCTCCGTCGTTGTTGATCGTTAAACTTCAGAAGAGAAGCTTAGCCTTAAAACTAAGACTATTGTGCATTTTATGACAATTATGGCCATATGCATTCAAAAAATAATTTAGATTTTGAGCCATCATGAATTTTGAATATGACCCCAGAAGCTTGAAATGCTAATGATGGTTCCATAGATGCATTTTAATATTATTTCATGATGATGATGATGATGATGATCATAAAATGGCACATAAAAAGGAATATTGCTTTTGCAAATATAAAAAACGTACTATTCAAGATGACCATCATGTGAGGGGTCAGATGTTGGTGTCCACATTAGAACTTCCTTCACTGAGGGATACTATGAACCTTTCCGGGCGTGCCGATCGGATGCAGGGCAGTTTAGCTATGTCTACTGCGAATGTTACGTTCTGCAGTGCAAATGCAAAAAGCTCCCTTTGACTGCTTGGACTTCTATCACAATGAAAAGGAATGCCGAATAGACTTTCCTGCGATCGATCCGTATTGTTATCACATATTTGGGGTTCAGATTTGTGTCAGGTCACCATCTTGAAAATGGAGGCTATCTTGGATGTTAAATGACTTACATGAATTAAATGGCTGCCATGGTCGACATATTGAAAATTCATGATGGCTTAATATCCAAATTAATTTGAATGCCTTTGGCTATAAGAGTACAAAATTATATACTTTTTATCACAAAAATGCACAATCGTTTAGCTCGACTGCTCCATCACTTCAGATATTTGTGTAAGAATACTAATATTAAGGTGTTGGCGCTGAACATTTTTTTGAAGAAAGCAAGCTTTGTTAAATCTTGCTAGATTTTTGTGGGCATATGTTAGAATGGAAAAGAAGTCAAATGGCAGCAGAACGCCCCAGCAAAGATACTCATAAAATTATATTACATGTTCATGATTCACCGATTTTCCCTGCTCACCGAAAATAGAACATTCCTATGAAAAAAAACTTTTTCAAGCCGAAGTGGTGTATAGAATAAAAGCAATTACCATAAATTTTCATGGGGGAATTCTTCTTAGCATTTTCAGCCCCCCCCCCAAAAAAAAATGGTGAAGATATTAAGTTAGGCTGAGTCATCGGTGGTCAGTGCAGTGGAAAGCAAAGGAAACTAAGTATAGAAAGGAAGAGGGTGTGCGCTTCCTTTATAACGGTTTACTATAAAACAAACACTGGACGCTATTTTTGCTTTCCACTTTTTGTTGTAAAAGCTGATGTAGAAAGCTTGAACAAGTGGCGTATAGCGAATTTCCGAAGAGCAGGGGGGGGGGTACCTGTACACCAACTTTCAACCTGAAGATAAAGCGTGTCTATTTAAGAATTACAAGAACATATCCTACGCGTTGTTTGATTTAACGCAGAATTCAATCGACCAAATGCCAGAGCCTAGAGAATTGATCTAATTGCAAAAGTCAATGATCCGTGGAATGTGAGTAATACACATGATTTATACCCGCAGATCTGTTTGGAAATGACTTCTTGATTATCCTTTCTAGTTGTTATATTACATAACTCTATTTATCAGTTTTTTTGACACGGTCATTGCCACACGTTCACTAAGTTTTGTGTAGTGCTTTGTATTTCCTCAATTATACGTCCATTCCACGGTTTTATTTCATCATCATCATCATCATCATCATCATCATCATCATCATCATTCTCTTAACGTCCGTCGTTTAAGATAGACCTTCCCCAGGATCCGCCATACCTCTCTATCATGGGCGTCGGGGAGCCAGTATTGTCTAAATTTGTCTTGTTCATCTCTCCATCTTGTTTTTTGTCGGCCTCGGTTTCGCATGTGGTCTCCGGGGATCCATGTCGTGACTTGTGATGTTTTTCATTCTGGCAACATGACCAGCCCACTGCCATTTGAGTTTTCTAATGGATTCTATGGTGTCTCTGACCCCTGTTTCCTTTCAGATATATTGTGCTGTCTTGTGATCTCTCCATGTGAGGTTGAGCATGATTCTCTCATGCGCAAAATAAAGCATAATTAGTTTTATATGGCAATTTCTAATGATAACTTTAACAAAAACATTGATGGTATTATATAATGGTTCAAATTTTCCAAAGTTGTAGAGTAAGCATTAAAAGAATGAACGGAAATCATTAAATCCATCTATATTATAATGATCCTATTTCTATTTATTGGTTTGTTACCGTAACACAGCGAAAACAACCACATCGTAGCAAGATTTATATAAAAGCAATACCGTTAAAATGCTATTACTTGAAGAATAAAGCAATTTCCTGTACAATTTGAAACATTACATTAATAATTTGGGTCTGCATTCGTGTTCGACGTGATAATAATGGTCTAATTTTTGTACGTATGTGTATTTGCTACAAACGCTGAAAAGAGAATCATGCCAAAATCGAAGGATGAAATGAAATGAAAAGAATATTGGTAGCTGCATTAATTGGTGATATCCCTTAAATAATGATGAATTAATTTTTTTTAAGTAATATTTTTTAGATGATTTTATATAAGATTATTCTCGTTGGGAAAATGTCAACGACAAAACCTGTTTCTTATTGCTTTCTTTAATTGTTTATTATATTTACATTGTCTACGGCGAGTGATACATTGACCGTGTAACGACGGGAGATCATCTTAATCATTTTGCGTGTTAAGAATCACCTAAAGAATGAAATGTGTTATTTTTCTCTCTTACTGTAGTCTATTCATTTTTATACAGATATCTTTTTTCAAATAAGGTTTAAGAAGATAAATATTATGTGAGGAAACAGCGTATCTCCTTAATAAATCAGAACATCGAAACAGAACAACCTATGTTTTCTGCATCCATGAAATTTTTTTTTTGATTGACTTCAGAAGGTAGAAATATTCAGGCATTCGTTATTTTTAATCTCCAATGTCACTTAGAACAGTCAGCTGGCTGAGTTGCACTTGTATAAAAAAAAGATAAGAAATAGAGCATTTCCGTCCACTCTAAGGAATGTTGATATGTTTTTATTACAAGTAAATTATTGTATTAAGTTGTTATATATGATGTGTCAGGTTTTTTAATAGTAAGATGAAGAATTATATAAACAATAAAACGGCAGATATTCATTGAAATATGACCCATTTGAAGCAATAACCTTTTTCCAATAATTCTCTTATTATGATATGCCATCACTATAGAATTTTAGAGTATTAGTGGTCACACATTCACCAAAAGCACGAATTATGGCGTCCCTAATATTGAATCTTTTACTACGGATATGAAGTACATCATGCTTGAAAAGATGATAATGTCAGGAAATATCAGGTTAATATCGAGAATGCAAAACTTCATATTCCAATTCTCCAAGCTTAGTTACAATTAGCTTAGAGGTGTGAAGTCTGGCAGCATCATAGAACTTTTTATAAAGCTCATGTGACATCGATTTTTTTAAGTTTTCAACCTTTCCCATTACATTGAGATGGCGTAATATAGTCACTGCTGTAGTTCTAAAGTTTCCAGAAATACTTCAAACCGTTGTTCATTTGCTGGTGGGTACTATTGTCAATAACTCTTCATCATTTAGAACAGGTTTGGACTCCCCTTGAGGTTTATTATTGGTATCCACATTTTCAGACCAAAACCTACTGAACCAATGCTGAACAGTTTGCATTGTAGTACTCTTTACTCAAAAATAATTTGTTGACATTATCAGCAGCTTGGGCAGCAATATGTTCTAAACTTCAGATCTATACCCCGCTTAATTATCAGGTTTCCTTGGCCGAAGAGGTTAAATCAAGGTTTATGGATTTTTGATCCCTGAAGAACAGGGTGCGAGTTGAAGTCTCGTTGGAAACTTAATTTCATTTCCAATTTCATGGTGTTTACTTTTGTAGTCGAAGATAGTATCAACCAAGAGTATTGTGATGAAAAATAAAAACAAGCTTGGTTGCGCAAGGGTCAAACTACCTCGCTTCGTTGAAATCTAAAAAGGTGAGCAAAACAGAATTCCCTCCTCTATGCAAAATTATTCCAAATCTGTGAATCCCATTTCAACTCATTGATTTGTAGTTCCAATGATAAAACGTCAACCTGCGTTAAGAGAGTGAATTTGTCATCAATTTTTGCGTAGGCAACTCTTATTCGTGCCGTTATGACGTCACTGGTTTTGGGGGGAAATCACTGTCATTGTTATGACAAACGAAAATAAATTCAAAACTCAATGGTATGAGTTGGCAAATTAAGTAGAGGAAAGCTAATATTTTTAATAACCTAAATGAACATTTGTAGAGAAATTTTCATGAAGTAAACAAGTTTTGACCTTCGTCCAGTCATTTTCATAGCTAATCCATTTGATGTTTGTTTACGTACATTTACAATAATACACACATATAAGTATGTATTTCGAGTGGAACCTGTAAGATGGCGTCAGACTTATATGTAAATGGGCGTGTGTATGTGTATGCCTTTGTGTGTCTATTTCTGTTTCATTTGGAGACAAAAAAGGAGAACGAGAACGTGTGTCATGGGCATTCGATGCTGGATTCTGAAATGTAACGATGAGTCAAGCCATTTGGTCATTCACTCCCGTCTTGCAGACTCGGTATCATTCAGAATCACATGAAGAATAAGAACGGAAAAAAACTGCATTTTCTCAATGATTTAATGGGATTGATAATTATTATATTACAGGTATAATTGACTCTAGTTATAAATTTTCATAAATTAAATGATACCATTTCCGCAGATATAGGGTAGGTAAGTATTTGATTGCAATCATCATCAGTCTTTTAACGTCCCTCGTTGGACATAGACCTTCCCCTAGATTCATCACAATTCCCTATCATGGGCATCGCGGAGCCAGTATCTCCAGAATCTGTCGAGTTCATCTCTCCATCTTGTGTTCTGACAGCCTCAGTTTCTTATGTGATCTCCAGGGATCCATGTTGTGAGACGTGATGTCCATCGGTTGTCTTTTATTCTTGCAACATGGCCTGCCCATTGCCATTTGAGTTTTTTATTAGTTTCTATGATGTCACGAACACCTGTTTTCTTCCTTATATACTGTGCTGTCTTGTGATCTCTCCATGTGAGATTGAGCATGATTATCTCATGCGCACGTTGCATACTTCTCAGTTTGTAGGCCTGTCTCTTGGTTAGGTTCAATGTTTCAGCTCCATAAGTGACTATCGGGAGAATGCATTGGTTGTATACTCTTCTTTTCAGGATTATTGGGATCATCTGGTGCTTGAGCTTGCTCTGCCGAAGGCTTGCCACCCCAAAGTGATTCTTCGCTTGATTTCCTCCTCTTTTGAGGGTCTCATGGAGATTCGATGTCCTTGGTAGATGTTGTGGTCTACCTTGCCGAGTTTTGCATCTTCTATCTAGACAGTAATGTTTTTATTCTCAACATGATTATTGCACATGATTTTCTTTTTACTGAAGTTCATGTGTAGGCCGACTTTCTTGCTTTCTCTGTTTAGATCATCTAGCATTAGTTGGAGGTCGTGTAGGTTCACTGTGAAAAGGATGATGTCTGCAAATCTGAGGTTGGTCAAGTGTTCGCCGTCTATTTTGATTCCTCTATTTACCCAGTCCATGTTCCGGAAGATCATCTCAAGACAGGCTGTAAAGAGTTTATAAGTGCTTTACTTCCTATGGTGTAACTTCGGGGAAGTCTTCGAACTGATTGTCGGCATCTTGTGTATTCTGGTTGTTGTTGTATTGTCTGTGTTTTGAAGAGTTCCTGGTAAAATTATAGGGTGCGTTCAACTATTCTGTCTCTATCTGTTGTTATGTCTCTATTTGCTTCGAGAATGCTAGTTATCTGTTTCTTTTCTGTACTGAGAGCTTTGTTTATTGCTTTAAATCCTCGACGTTTTTCGAGGTTGGTCTCGATGATGGCTGCCGTATACCTTCTTTTGTCTTCTCTTAGTTTTTTCTTTATTGTTTTGTTCAGTTCGATTTCTTCTATTTTTCCCTTGTGGTCGTTGGTGATTTGAGGTTTCTGCGCTTTTCAATCAGTTTCCTGGTTTCATCTGAGATTTTACTAATGGTCACTGCGTTTCTTGGTTTGAACATATTGGCTGCTTTTAATAGAGAGGTTGTTATTTTGTTGTGGAGTTCGTTGACGTTTGTGTCGTTTTCGTCGGTAAGGATATCAAATCTGTTTTTCAGTTCTAGCTTGAAGGCTGGGGTGAGTTCATTTGGTACATTCAGTGGCTGCGGTCTGGTGTGGAACATTTTCCTGCGTTGTTTGTTTACGTTTATTTGCATCTTACATCTTACCATTCTATGGTCGCTCCCTACGTTCACTTGGTTTAGGACTTAGATGTCTTTGATGGTGTGGCTTTTGTCCATCAAAATGTAGTCTATTTCGTTCCCGTTGAGAATATTTACTTCAAAATATAGTTAATTGTCTTATTTCCTGTCCGGTAGGGTAGCCAAATGTGATTGCCTTATTCATATTAGCACGCAAAATCGTTCTCCTTTTCTTTTATATCTGAATCTCTAGTTTTTGTTCTACTTAATTCAAAGATAGACTAACATATGACTTGTATTTGATTTAAATACCTTAAAAGGTCCAATTTAAAATTTCATTTGCTATAATTTTCATTGATAAGTGTTCATACGGATTTTCATTAAGAATAATAAGCGGTTTGTTTCAGAGACTTTTGTACTAGACGTAAACTTAGGATAAAATCATATGAATTCAACTCAAGTATGTGAGACCGATGCGACAGTTTCAGTAGCTGCTTGAGCATTTGATTTAATCCATCCAAACTCCTTTGAAAACGATACAAATTCATCAGACCCTCTCTTGGGGCGTAGGTGAGGGATGGAAGCGATTTTAAATTGCCCCGGGCCCTCAATGGAACAGCTTTCAAGAGTTTTATGAATAAGAGTTCACCTCATGCATTTACACATACCATCGCACTAAATGTTGGAGGAGGGGGTCCCTCAAGATGCCAAGGCCCCGGTCCCCCAAATCTCAAGTTACGCTCTAGTTCTCTCGATGAATATGAGCTCGAATCGACTCTGCAAAAAGATACTCTTGTTGAACAATTTCTAATTTCGTAACAGGCACCCTCTTCGACCTACAAAGATTTTGATAGATTATCTGCTTGCGGTAGGTAGACATTCTATACCTCAAGTCATGTCATGTAGATGCTTCAAGTCGTGATAGAAGCTAGCCCTGTGACTTGAGTTACTTTATTCCATCTGTTAGAAGTAGCCTCCAACTCCGTCGTGCCCACTGAGTCTACAACTCACTTACACAGATCCATTAGAGTGTGACTTGATAAGTGATAATAAGGAGCGAAAATGTCTTTCATTTTATCATCAAAGATTTATGTAGTTTTATTCATTTTTCAGTTGATAGTAACGGACTCCATTAACCACAAATACGTTTAGACATAATTCAAAGTGTATCAAACTGCACTTTGAAAAATAATTACGATAAAAATGATTTAAAAAATGGACAGTTTTGCATATGATCTCTAGGGATCCACATTATGAGTCGTGATGTTCGGCGGTTTTCTGTCATTCTTGCCACATGACCAGCACATTACTATTTAAGTTTTCTAATATATTTCATGATATCTCTGGGTTTTTTTCTCTAATATACTGTGCTTTTTTGTTATCTCTTCATGTTAACATGATTCTCTCCTGTGCACATTGTATGATTCTTAGTTTTAGGGTCAATCTTTCGGCTAGGTTCCATGTTTCAGATGCTCTGGTTGAATACCCTTCTTAGGATTAATAAGAGTTCTTGAAGGTTGGACCTACCCTACAGAAAGCTTGCCGGTGATTCTTCGCTTGATTTCTTCTTCTTTCAAGGATTTTATCGTAAGTATATATAGTGATGTACCTTCTTCAGCTCTGCATTTTCTATTCCCGTTGTTGCGTCTTTGTCCTCTACACGTTTTTGTACATGATATTTGTTTTACCAAAGTTCACTTGGAGGCCTACTTTCTATCTATCTTCATTTGATACGTTTAGCATTCTTGTGGGTCAGCAAAAAGGACAGTGTTGCCAGCAAATCTCAGTATAATTGGGTATTCGTCGTCAATTCTATTTATTTCATTTAACCAGTTTAGGTTTCGGAAGATCATTTAATGACAGACTGTGAAGAGTTTGGGTGAGCTAGTATAGTTCAGGGTCTTTATGTAGCCTAAATACATTGCAGAACTCAGACATATACAGGGTCTCCGCCTAGTATGATAGCATCTATGACTTTAGGGATTTCAAAGGCCTTCTTGGAGTCAACAAATGCTACAGAGAGTGGCATCCTGTCGCTTTCTCCCTCAGTTGATTTACGGGACGGAGATGGTCAGTGGTAGAGTAGCTTCTTCTGAAGCCATACTGTTCCTATGATTGGTTTTCATCTAGCATTTCGGTGATTCAGTTGGTGATAACCTCGATAAAACGTATGTAGATGCAATTGAGTAAGCTAATTGGTGTGCAGTTGTTTAGATTTTTCGGTTTCTTTTCTTATATGATAACATTATGATTGCAGTGTTCCAATATTCTGTTACTTGTTTAGGGCATTTGTTGAACAGAATGGTTATTTTCCTCTTGATAACTTTTCCAGCTTTTTGAGTAGGTCGATGGTGATGTTATCTGGTCTAAGGGTCTTTCCTTTTTTTTCTCTTCAATGACTCGTTTCACCTCCCACAGAGTAACCTCTGGTAAATCTACGAACTGATTACCTGTGACATGTTTATTCTATCCTTTGTTTTGTGTACTTTGTTTGGAGGAATACATTTTGTGGAATTCTTGGACGCATTCGATAATTCGATCCCTATCCTTTGTTAGGGTTCCATTTTCCTCGAACACCTAAGTTACTTGCGTTCTTCCAGTGCTGAGAGCCTTTAATAATTTTAAAGCCTTAAAATCACAACTTCTCTTTAATAGAAGCCAATGTATTTAAACCAAAGAGCAAACAAACCATGTGTATACTCTCAGAGGAAACCAAAAATCCCATTGAAAATGCAGAGACCTCAAGCCACCGACAAGAGAAAAGATTGAAGCAACTGAAATGAAAAAAAAAAAAAACATCCAATAGAAGCGAAGAAAAGACATAAGAAGTCACTGAAAGCATACATGTATGTGTAAATACTCGTTTGGGTCCCCGGCGTTGCCTGTGAAAAAACTTCGAATCTAATAACACAGGAAAGCAAATGATATTTTTTTTTAGAGATCTAATAAAATAGAATAACGCAAGTGTGCGCTGGATCCCTCACCCCAAAAGATCTGCACATATTCCTTGGCAGAAGACAGATAAGTCAATCCTTTCTTCGTGATCTGCGTTCCTTTCATTTGTCGTAAAAATAGCAAACGAGCGAACAAATAAACATTCGGCTTTTTTATAGTATCAGATGTCTAATTCTGGTATATCTTCCTTAAAAGTAGTTATTCTTGCTGAAGTAGTCCGAGGAAAGTTTGAGCCAAAGCCTTTTAAAAGTTATTCCTGCAAGTTGAACAGGTGAGAAAAGGCCACTTTCTTGCATTTCCAAAGCGAACTAGATTACATCCATACTGCATTTATTTGTTCGTTTCCCAAATTTCACCACTACACTCTGAATTAATTGAATAATAAATATACTGAGTTTTGGAGTTATCACTCGTTTTGTGTCTTTTCGAAATGGTTGACAATTATTTACATAAATGGTGATTTGAAATGTGTAAATCTTAAAATAGTATTTTATTATGACTATGTTTTGATATTTTATTTTTTTACTTAGAACAGAGAAAGAAAAGGTATTCATTAACGTAACTAAAGACTTTCTCGTTTATTTGTTTTTTTCTTTCTTTTTTTTTTTGCTTTTAGAAACATATAAGTGCATACAGAATTGTTTTGGAATCGTGGTTACCGGTCGGATTGATAATTCTTCTTCTCCTATATTTTAATGGATTTGAAATTAGAGATACGGGCGTTGAAGACAATTTGAGACATACTTCCCACAATTTGTACCAATGAATCATCTGTAAAACCATACGACTGTAAAAGTCTTTACGTTTCATTTAAACTTCTCGATATCTCGTAATTTACACCACTTGAGCTGTGAGTGTGCGATTGGGCCAGTGGTGATCGCTAGGAAAACAAACAAGACAGTCTCACCACTTTAAAATGTTATATCAAGCAGATATTTTGTAAAAAGCACGACACTCAAACTTCTTTATGCATTGTATCATAGCAATGCATGTTACGATGAGCATTGGTTATGAGTACAAAACGGATAAAACAATATGACAACTATATATACACACACACACACACACACATATATATATATATATATATATATATATATATATATATATATATATATATATATATATATATATATATGTGCATTAATAATAGCCGTAATAGCAGGAATATTAGTGAGCATATTTGTGCACAGATGAAGTAGAAGTAGAAAAGAAGTAGAAGAATACATACATATACATAATATCTATGGATGGATAGATACATTGGTAAACAAAGATATATATATATATATATATATATATATATATATATATATATATATATATATATATATATATATATATATGATTAATAATTGAGTCATCCACAGACAGCTGTTTCATTGTATTACAACTCTTCAGTGTGGCTATAGACTATCCATTATCCCATCTGGTACCACGAGGGAGGACCGAAACCAGCACTTCAGACCCAGGGGTTGGTATTTTACCCCTGATATATACAACTACATATTGTTAAAAAATTTTAGGGGACTGAGATATCTATGTGCTCGATATCGGGGATAGAGCAGATGTAAATAGGTATACAGTCGGACGATCGAAGGCACCGCGAAAAACTGAATTTCCTATGTACACTTATATATATATATATATATATATATATATATATATATATATATATATATATATATAGAGAGAGAGAGAGAGAGAGAGAGAGAGAGAGAGAGAGAGAGAGGGGGGGGGATAAAAAGATTGATAGGTATTAACCACAAAGGAATGATAGACTGGTGAACGAAAATGTTTCAACTTGTATTGACATTTCTTCTCTTTGCACAGAAGAGAAAAGATCAGTGCAAAGATACCCAAACAATTAGTCACGAACTAAAATGTTCAGTCAGATGTTGTATGTTAATCTTTGAACCCCAGGCGCTATAAAAGTCCTGCTTGTTCAAACCAGCTTTGAAATGTATTAAATCGAATATATGAGCAATTATGGCGGAAACGTTTTCCCCTGTACGAATGAAAGGAGTGGTAGAGATCCGTCAAAACATTCAAGTCAACCACACCCTCATGAGAAAAAAAAAGATATCTGTCTCACTTAAACTCACTCACATACATTCTTTGTTTGATACATGTACACACACACACACACACACACACACACACACACACACACACACACATATATATATATATATATATATATATATATATATATATATATATATAACAACCCGAAATCCAATCTCTGCGACACCCGTCATTTTCCAAACATTCGTCCCACTTAAGCTGAATAAGCACATGTTTTTCATATTCCAGTTGGTCAACTTTCACCGACTGAGAAAGAAAACCGTTTCAGCTTCGTCTCCGCTCTTCCAAACCTTAACAAGAAACAAGAATTCTATCCGCAATTTTCTACCCCGTTTTATTTTAGCAGACGATAAGTTTACTTTCGTGAAATATCAAGTAAAGAACCGTCTAAAGCCGAGAATAATAACATAAGTTGCAGTTTCGAATGAACAGAATAATTTGGCTTCCGATTTGTCTCCCTAGCAGTGATGGAAATGGGAGGATACGCAGGAGTACGGCATATGCCTACTTTTCAATTTCAAGGTTTTTTCGTATGTCCCATATCTATTAATGGAGTCATTACCATATCAGTTCCAAAAAACAAAGCTTATCATATACTTATTTCTAAAAAAAAACATTTCCATCACAAATATAATGGAATAAACCAACTTACATCTACTTATATAGTGAGCAGTGCCACTTTGTTATTTTTTCTGTATGTAACAATGGACTCTTCAACTAAAATGTAACAATTTTACTGATAAAAAATATCTCCTATCACCATTTGGAACAATTGACGCTTGCACTGAAGCGAGTTAGTTCCCTTTTTTTAAAAAATAAATCATCACGTAGAGATTGAATTACACCCGTGATTTTTTTTTCACCGGAATTAATTAGTATATACGACTCAAATTCAACCAGAAGCAACAGTCTGTCCTCATTTTGCTTTTTTACAAGAAAATATGATATTTAATATAAATTGCAAACGCAAAATGGGCCTCTGTGGTCTTTTTTCCCCCATGAAGATGCAACAAAAATAGTTTTATACCTAACAGTTGGTATTCATCATCAGATGAGCCCCGTGAACTGGGGAATTTTATAGAGACCAAGGCAAACCCGTCTTGCAGACTAGTATAGTTAGTTCAATCCTCATTGGATTTCTCCAGTCGTATTCTGGACTAAGCTATGCTAAATCATCATCATCATCATCATCAGTCTTTTAACGCCCGTCGTTGGACGTAGACCTTCCCCAGGATTCGCCACAATTCTCTAACTTGGGCGTTGCGGAGCCAGTATCTCTTGCATTTGTCTAGTTCATCTCTCCATCTTGTGTTCTGTCATGTGGTCTCTGGGGATCCCTGTTGTTAGTCGTGATGTCCATCAGTTGTCTTTTATCCTTGCAACATGGTCTGCCCATTGCCATTTTAGTTTTTTAATAGTTTCTATGATGTCTCAGACTCCCGTTTTCTTCCTTATGTACTGTGAACCATCGAAAAGTATGTGCAAGTGGTCCTGAGCATCTTCCTCGCAACAAGTTTATTCACTACGTTCTATGTTAACGTTATCACGATGTCACGTTAGCCAAATATCAAAGAGTGCTTTCGCTTTCAATGATATCGAACAGCGTCGTATTCTCATTTGTGGTATGGTGTTATGGTCGCAAGTTGCTGGTGTGTATCGGAAGTGAGGGAACATTTTCTGGGTAGGGAACGTCTTTCCATCTGGGCAAAATACCGATTATAGAATAGTTCCTCTAATTATAAAATTGAATCGATATAAAAAAGTTACTTGACATGGGGCTTAATGGCCTGCGAAGGCAGCTTCTGAGCGAGTCGATAAAACAAGAGAAAATAACATAAAAAAGAAAGCTTCACGCCAAAATACACGACCGTTGCAATTGTTCTACGTACAGCTAACATTATAACAAGGATGTTGTTTAATACCGGAAGTCGTTATTGAAATGAAGTATATAAATAAATAACGATTACACCGATTTCCCATTCAGCAAAATTGCACAAATATGACGGATATATCATCGAGAAAAGACATTTTGAATTTTAGAAAAAGAAACTGAAATATATCCAGAGTCAATGTCAGAAGGTTTGTTTTTGTTTCTGCTACTTGAATGTCGCTGATTTTCATAAAATGAAAAATTAAACAATGACTAATATAAGCATGCAAATTTAAAGAAAAAGCAATAACCTGAAGTTCGGACCTGCGTCAGTTACGTATACATCCAACACTTTCACAAGTAAAATACAGAAATCGGATTCCAAAAACTTGATACACTAAGTATGCACTTCTATTATTTCTGAAATAGTGATTATCGTTATGTCTAATACTTGAAAGAGTGCCAGATTTAAGCAGATGGTTAAACCTCATAATCCGTGCGGTCCTCAAAACATTTAAAAGGTATCTCAAGTTTTGTGAGACCCTCTGACGTATTGATTTATGAGTAGGTTCGAAGCTTTATATAGCTTAGAGCCTCACCAAAGTCTAAATTTGGTTATACCCCAGTTATTAAGATAATAGCTTTTTTTCTTTGATAGGGACGCTGTCTATCTCTATTACTCTCTCTTCACATTTAAACATGAACGCAGAAAAAGCAACACATTTACGGACTTCCTGCAGCTGTTATATTTTTAATTATATGTATTACAGTAATTTGAATATCTTCCTTGAAATTTTAATTTCGGTTTTATTTGCAAGGGAATAGCACAAAGTTGGTTGCAAACGAAAAAAGAAAAAATGCTTTTGCGTTTTACTTACTTATAAATTACTTTGGCATTACGACTGTAAAAAATCTTCCTAAAATTAAGTAGGCATCAGAAATTTGATTGGAAGAAAATTAGTTGATTTAATGATTAATTGGCTGGATTTTGAAAACACTTGAAAACTCAGCGAAGATTACGCATGTTTACTACAATGTAAAATGGAATTATTTCGAAGAAATTTTATAGTTTGTTTGTATTTTTACATTTAACAGCGAAACAAAAGTCTGTAGGTATTTTTTTTTTCAGTTTGTAATATCAACATTTTGAGACTATAAACATGCAGATTCGTAAATTTTAAAAAAAAGAGGTAAGTTAACAAATATCCTTTGGACAAAAAGTTTTTTTGGCGAAACGTCCGTTGGCGAAGAAAACTGTCGGCGAAACATTCTTTCGGTTAAAAGTGTTTGGGCGAAACCTTTGCCCGACGAAACGTCTGTTGGCTAACTGGCATTCAGCGAAATGGCCAAACAGGATATGACATATTTTGTTTACGATGAATAGAAGGTCTTCCGGCCGGGGATGGGTAATCTGTTTCAATTTCAAAGTCCAAAAGAATTTTATTCTTTCCATTCTCTAAGAACGCTTCTATTTTTCGTAACCTGTTATTATGCACGTGTGCGTATACGACCCTTGCACTTTTTAGCTTTTATTCATTCTCATCGTATCTTTCATCTTTTCACTTCTCCTTCCTCAAAAACCCTTTCAATGTAATGAACAAGAATAAGAAGGGAAGATCGTGCTTATTCTTGAATAGGAATAAAAGGGGCCCAACATTCACTACGATAGTCATTCATTGATAACTCCTCTCTCACAAGTCTGAAGAGTGAAAAATTATCTTAAACCACCGGTATGTGAACAGAGAGATGTGACAGTCAACTATATAGTAAGCGCGGGTAGCAAACTAGCCCAGAAGGGATTCAAAAACAGCAAACCGCAGAGTGAAGCTGAGGGGTTAAAAATCTGGATAAGTATCTGGACCTTGTCAGAGAGCCTGAGAAGCTGTGGAATATGAACGTGATAGTAATGCAAGTTATGGTCGAAGCCCTGGGAACAATCCCCCAAAACCTAAAAAAATACTGGTGGAACAAGAAATCTAAGGAAGAACCAAGTCTATCAAGATGGCAGCACTACTAAAGTCGGCCAGAACGATAAGATGAGTCTTGTAGTATTAAGGAAGTTTGCTGTCACTCGATCTCCAGAGAAAGCCACTGGCCACTGCTGGTGTGAAAACTCAAATAATAATAACTGCGAAATAGAGTAAATACGAAATAGACTGAAAAGCTAGGAAAATACCAGGACCTGGCAAGGGAAGTAAAGAAGGTGCAGAACATTTATCAGGGTAGTCAGAAGGTGCAGAACATTAGTCAGTGCACCTACTATTACTGAAGTAATAATGGATACATTTGAAACCGTACCAAAGGCACTGAAAACAAGATTGGAGGAACCGAGGATAAAAGGAATGATTGAGACTATGCAGGTCACAGCACTACGAAGGACGCTACGAATACTGGGAGAGAGTACTAGAAATGTGAGATCTACGACCCCTAGCAGTTAGCAATGGACTAACAGCTGGGAAAAGGGCATAGTGGAGACGGTACAAACCACGGTACTGCTGTGAAATGTGTGGACAATATGAGAGAAGGGCTGAATACGTGAGGAGACTCACTGTCACTCAGCTTGCAGTTATATAACCACCGGGTAACTGATGTGAAATTGTAATCCACAGCATTACTGTGGACAGTGAGAGTGCAAAGAAGAGGGCTTGAGACTTGGGGGTAATTACTGTATCTCAGCCTCCAGCTGTGACCACCAGGTAACTGATGTGAAAATGCAAACAACAGCAATAATAATAATAATAATAATAATAATAATAATAATAATAATAATAATAATAATAATAATTTGTGCCAGTCATAGTGGGCGCACTGGGAACTGTCCCAAAGACACTGAGGGTGAGACTGGAGGAGATCAGGATAAGGGGAAGGATTAAGACTGTACAGACCACAGCACTGCTAGGAACTGCGCGGATACTGAGGAAAGTGCTAGAAATATAAAGACTGCAACATTAAATGTTAATAGTGACCCAACAGAGGAAGGGAAATGAAACTGGAAATGTAAACCGAAGCACTGGCGTGATAGGCGAAAAAGAAGAGATGTTGGCTGAAGACCTGAGGAGACTTATTGTCACTCAGCCTTCAGCAATGACCACCGGGCAACCGGTGTGAAACTGTAAACTGCGGTATTACTGCGACCTATGAGTACTTGGAGAGAAGGGCTGGAGACTTGAGGAGACTTGCTGTCACTCAAACTCCAGCGGTTACCACCAGGCAAATGGTGTGAGATTGCAAATAATAATAATAATAATAATAATAGGCTCGTGTACCCTTAATGGCCTTCAGGAGGGACACAGTCGTCACATAGCTACTGTTGGCCAAGACTCATATACCTCTAACGACACCCAGGGAAAGCGCGGTCCTCTCGGAGTGACTGCTATAAAAAACAAGAGAAAGAGATGGACAAGGGAGGAGAATAGGCTAGTTATGTATTGTTACTTTAAAAGCAAGCCTTCAGTGCGATCTTATAGGGAGCGTATGCTCCAAATATGGAGGGAAAAATCTGATGTGGAAGTATCGAACCAACGCCTTGCTGACCAAGTAAAGCAAATTCAAAAGAAGAAATGGCTGTCTGAGACTGAACTACTAGAGATTCGCATTAATGTAGAGAGAGGTTCAGGTGACACATCTGAAGAATGCCCCCCCAGCACAATTAGTACCAATAACAAAACTAGAATAACTCCCCATGAGACCCCCACAGTAAGCTATGTATCAGAGGGTGACGACGAGGCACCAACGGAAGAAGAGAACACCAAAATACAAGCTTTGAAAGAGATCATGCGAGGAGAGAAAACAACACTCCCCTCCCTAAGAGACAAAGATAGAAAGAAAGTCGGAGAAGTGACCGAGCAGGTCAACTGCCTCTTACAGCACATAGAAACAAACACCCTCCTAGAACTTAACAACCTAATTTACGCAGGGGCGAAAATGGTAGCACAAAGCTTTACAACACAAGATAGGAGCCCGAGCAATAATAGGGAAGGGAAACCCAACTGGGAGAGAAGGTTACAAAGGCAGATCTCCCAACTACAGAGAGATGAAGTACTGCTTAGAAATACACCACACACAGACAGACCACGAGTAAGACTTTATAACAAATACAAGGTAACGCAAAAAGGCATCGCCACTGTAGTCGAAGAGTTACACCAGAAAAGACTAGCTAAAGAGGCAAGACTAAAAAGATACAGACTAAGAACGGCCCAATACACACAAAACCGCACATTCCAAAACAATGAGAAAAAGTTTTATCGAGATTTAAATGGGGAAAGAAGGCAGGACATGAAACCAGATGCCACAGAGGCCAAGAACTATTGGAATAGCATATGGGGGCACCCAAAAAGACATAACGTAACACCGCAATGGTTAGGAAACATGAGAAAAGAACTAGGAGATATAGACAAGGGAGAACCAATAGTACTGAATGAAACCACATTGAAACATACTCTTAGGAAAGTAGCCAACTGGAAAGCACCGGGTCCCGACGGGATCCATGGGTATTGGTTCAAAAAATTTACCACGTTACACGGCAGACTCACTCACCTACTCCAAAATTGTCTGAATGAAGGCAAAGCACCAGAATGGATGACTAAAGGCAGAACCACCCTCATCCAAAAAGACCTGGGGAAGGGGAACATAGCAAGCAACTATAGACCAATCACTTGCCTACCACTTATGTGGAAAATCCTGACCGGGCAAATAGCAGAGAGAATATACATGTCAATGGATAGAAGGGGGCTACTACCAGAAGAACAGAAAGGGTGTAGGATAGGAACCAAAGGGGCAAACGATTTACTCTACATAGACCAGATGATCTTAAAAGAAGTAAGGAAAAGGAGAAAGAATATCGCAATGGGATGGATAGATTACAAAAAGGCATACGATATGATTCCACATAGCTGGATACTCGAATGCCTTAGAATGTTCAAAATTAGCGAACCGGTGGTTAAATTCATTGGTAATTCAATGAAAAACTGGAAAGTAGATTTGACAGCCGCAGGGGACAAACTAGCCGAGGTAGGGATAAAAAGGGGAATCTTCCAAGGAGACTCGTTGTCCCCACTATTATTTGTTCTAACAATGATACCGCTTAACAGAATCCTGAGAAACAGCAAAGGATACCACTTCTCTAAAACAAAAGGTAAGGTCAACCACTTAATGTACATGGACGATATTAAATTGTTTGCAAAAAACAGGGGAGAGCTTGAGACTCTGTTCAACGAAGTAAGGGAATATAGTGAGGACATAGGAATGGAGTTTGGGATAGAAAAATGCGCAATCATGGTGATGCATAAAGGAAGGCTTTCAATGACTGAGGGAATTGAACTTCCGGACAACAACAAGATTAGGGCATTGACTGCACAAGACCGATACAAGTACCTAGGTGTCCTTGAATGTGACACGATAAAACGGGAAGAGATGAAGGAGAAAATTAAGAGAGAATACCTCAGAAGGATAAGGAAAATATTAGAAACCAAATTAAATAGCAGAAATCTAATAAAAGGAATGAACACCTGGGCTGTGTCAGTAGTCAGGTATACAGGACCATTCCTAGGATGGACAAAGGAAGAGCTCCAATCAATGGATAGGCGAACAAGGAAACTTATGACGATGCATAAAGCATTACACCCTAGGGATGATACAGATAGACTATACGTTAAGAGAAAAGAAGGTGGTAGGGGGCTCATCAGCATAGAAGATTGTGTCCAGAGAGCTAGAGTAGTCCTAGATAAATATGTGCAAACAAATAGTGAAGAAATCATAAAGAGCGCGAGGGATAGTGCAACAAACAAAGTAGAAAGCAATGGAACGGTACAGCAAACTAGAAAAGAAAAGTGGGAAGGGAAAAAATTGTACGGCGAGTTTAAAAGACAGATAAAAGATATAGCAGACGAGAAATCATGGACGTGGTTACGAAAGGGAAACCTTAAGAGAGAAACAGAATCGCTCATCATGGCAGCCCAAAACAAAAGCATAAGGACAAACTACATAAAAGCTAAAATCGACAGAACACAGGCAAACAGCAAATGCCGCATGTGCGGTGAAAGAGATGAGACAGTAAACCACATAACTAGTGAATGTAGTCAACTCGCCCAGAAGGAGTATAAGCATAGACACGATAGAGTAGCAACGATGATACACTGGGAACTAAGTAAACAAATGGGATTCAACCATGGGGAAAAGTGGTATCAGCACAAGCCAGAGGCAGTTTTGGAGAATGACAACCACAAACTACTGTGGGATTTTGACATCCAAACTGACCACCTCATCCAGGCAAGAAGGCCGGACTTAGTAATAGTAGACAAAAAAAAGAAGGCCTGCCAAATAGTAGACGTGGCTGTGCCTGCAGACCATAGAGTAAAAAAGAAGGAGGGTGAAAAAAGGGAAAAATACCAGGACCTAGCAAGGGAGTTAAAGAAAATGTGGAACATGAAAACCAGGGTAGTACCAGTCATAGTGGGAGCACTAGGAACTGTCCCCAGAACGCTGAGGGAGAGACTGGAGGAGATCGGGATTAGGGGGAGGATAGAGACCGTACAGACCACAGCACTACTGGGAACTGCACGGGTACTGAGGAAGGTGCTAGAGATATAAGTACTGCAACGAATTGTAGCTCTGTCATGATATGCGAAAGAGGGAGGAGACGTTAGCTGAAGACCTGAGGAGACTTATTGTCACTCAGCCCTCAGCGATAACCACTGGGCAACCGGTGTGAAACTGTAAATCGCAAAATTACTGCGATCTATGAGTACTAGGAGAGGAGGGCTGGAGACTTGAGGAGACTTGCTGTCACTCAAACTCCAGCGGTTACCACCAGGCAACTGGTGTGAGATTCCTAATGATGATGATGATAATAATAATAATAATAATAATAATAATAACGATAGAGTAGCAACGATGATACACTGGGAACTAAGTAAACAAATGGGATTCAACCATGGGGAAAAGTGGTATCAGCACAAGCCAGAGGCAGTTTTGGAGAATGACAACCACAAACTACTGTGGGACTTTGACATCCAAACTGACCACCTCATCCAGGCAAGAAGGCCGGACTTAGTAATAGTAGACAAAAAAAGGAAGGCCTGCCAAATAGTAGACGTTGCTGTGCCTGCAGACCATAGAGTAAAAAAGAAGGAGGGTGAAAAAAGGGAAAAATACCAGGACCTAGCAAGGGAGTTAAGGAAAATGTGGAACATGAAAACCAGGGTAGTACCAGTCATAGTGGGAGCACTAGGAACTGTCCCCAAAACGCTGAGGGAGAGACTGGAGGAGATCGGGATTAGGGGGAGGATAGAGACCGTACAGACCACAGCGCTACTTAGAACTGCACGGATACTGAGGAAGGTGCTAGAGATATAAGTACTGCAACGAATAGTAGCTCTGTCATGATATGCGAAAGAGGGAGGAGACGTTAGCTGAGGACCTGAGGAGACTTATTGTCACTCAGCCTTCAGCGATAACCACTGGGCAACCGGTGTGAAACTGTAAATCGTAGAATTACTGCGACCTATGAGTACTAGGAAAGGAGGGCTGGAGACTTGAGGAGACTTGCTGTCACTCAAACTCCAGCGGTTACCACCAGGCAACTGGTGTGAGATTCCATAATAATAATAATAATAATAATATGCATCTGGACAAACTTCATCGACAGAATCCAAGTAAACAGCAATTGCCATCCATGTGGAGAAAGAGATGAGACTGTCGTCCACATAACCAGCGAATGTAGTCAATTAGTCAAGAAAAAGTACAAAAACTAACCCGGCAGGGTAGCAACAGTGATACACTGGGAACTGAGCAAACGAAATAGATTCAAACATGCCAACAAGTGGTATCAACACAAACCAGAGTCAGTCCTGGAAAACAGAAGCCATAGATTTTCTCTGGAAGCTTGACATCCAAACTGACCATCCAAGCGAGAAGACCGGACCTGGTAATTGTCGACAAGGGAAGGAGAACCCACCAAATAATAGAATACACTACGTGACAGGTGGGTACGACAGGGAAGGAGGGCTGGAGACCATAGGAGACTTACTGTCACTTAATCTCCATCGATAGCCAGCAGGCAACTGGTATAAAACAGTAACCTGTAACACCGCTGTTAATTGCAATTGCATTTGCATGTTTTCATAATTGATATAGATATATTCCATAAGTAATAAATTACTTTGACAAAATTATATACTTTAATTGCAGAAATATCCACGCGAGAATAATGATGATAGCTTAATTGTCAGCATTCCTGGTATTTCCGTGCGCTCAGCAAATTGGAATTTCAATCCTGGGTTGTCCTAGCAAATTTAACTTTTCCTAATAGAAAATAATCGTTATTTTTTTTGTACTCGGTGTGCACACCATTAATGTGTGGTGGCTTCCACAAGAGATCAAGTGACAACAAAGTACCTCACTATTCTGGCATTCTCCTCAGTATTTCAATAAATTTTAATAATGTTGCTGTCTGGGCGATTTCGAATATTTTCCGTATTGCTAATTCTTCTAATATTGGTGACCATCTGTGGGGATCAAATGATAGCATATCTCCAGCACTGCCATCAGTATTCTCGCCGATTACGTCGGCGTCATTGTCACAATTCTCCTCGAGGTTTCTAAACTATTGTAATGATCCGTGGGGCTGTTTCCAGTGCATCAATGATTATATCTGTCAACTTGATACCCGATAGCTTTCGTGGGAAAGATCTTTGTGCTTATCAATTTGTTCACTATCTTTCAGATTCTCCCTGTCGTCCTCAGAAATGGTTACATTTACTATTTTCCTTTGGTGTTATTATTCATTTATTTGCGCCCGTAAATCTTTCATATCCTTTGTATCTGATGGTTCTTATTAGAGATCAAGTGACAGCAAGTCTCCTCGATAATCCGACACTCCCCTAAGCGTTCTAGTTGATTTTGGTAATTCTATCGCCTGAGTGGTTTCTTCGGATTTTCAAGTCTTTCAATCTTTTTGCAAGGCTCTTTTGGAGGAGATACAATTGTCACCTTCATATCAAGTACTTTTAGTCCTCTGGCAAGGTCTAGATAGTTTTCCATATTTCACTTTTCAATTTTACTCCATGATCTGGTGGAAATACGACATCCACTACCTGACAGAAAAATTGTTCTTGTTTACAATGACTTGAACTGGTTTCCTAGTCTGGATTGGGTAATCCGTTTGAAATCTTAGAGAATTTTACTTCTATGATTTAGGACAGATTCTGTATTGTTCTTATATCATTGGTCTGAATAGTTGACTGCAAATCGTTTGCACTATCCTCATTGGATTTCTGTTTCTACCCTGCCATGTCTATTTTATAATCCTTCTGATCTAATTTGCTACATCTACCTTATATTCTATTGATGGTTTCATCTGGGTTCCTTCATAGTATCATCATCATCATTATTATGAATTATAACTGTATGATATCACTGGTAGGATTCGTCAACATTTTCATTCACTCTAATGATCATAGATATAGTAACAGTAAATTTTGACGATAGAGAGAAAATGGAACAATACATATAGTCGTATTTTAGCGCCGGCAGCATTTGAGACCATTACACATGGACAAGGTTTTAGTTTTTCTAATCAGTATCTACTGACTTTACTGCTACTCCAGTACTCTCTGTTTCGGTTAAGCTGTTCTATACACCGAAAAACTAAATATTTCCGGTGACTGGGGAAAATAATGACCAGGCACCGATTTTTTCAGTTTTTACTTAAAATTTTGTTTTATCATGTTTTGGCATTGAAAACATAAGGGATCATCAGCAGCCAGGTATTAAGACAAGTTGCTGGCAGAATATGGCTATTATGGGTATTTATTTAGCATAATTTTCATTATGCAAACCATGGGGAGTGGACATCATGTCTTACAACATGAATCCCCAGAGATCACACGAGAAACCGAGGCTGACAGAACACAAAATGGAAAGATGAACTAGACAAATGCAAGAGATACTGGCTCCGCGACGCCCAAGTTAGAAAATCGTGGCGAATCCTGGGGAAGGTGTATGTCCAACGACGGGCGTTAAAAGACTGATGATGATGATGATGATGATGATGATGATTTAGCATAGCTTAGTCTAGAATACGACTGGAGAAATCCAATGAGGATTGAACCAACTACACTAGTCTGCAAGACGGGTTTGCCTTGGTCTCTACAAAATTCTGCAGTCCACGGGGCTTGTCTTCGTTGGGCCTCTCCGTGTCTTCCTCTCCGTGTCTTTCTCTCCGTGTCTTTTCAGTGTACTCCCTGATCATAGCAACAACACCAATCGTTAACATCCTTTCCATTAAGAGATGATTTACTTCCTGCTTCGACTGCGGGGTCCTTGTGCGGTTTCCCTTTAATCTGCTGACCGGTTACTCCCCATTGACCATCCACTGTGGGTCCCGCTTAACAACATCTTAACAGAATTCATGTATTCTAATGAATTTGACTATCTTTGCAGGAACGCACTAAAAGAACGGCCGTTTTTTAATCGACTGTTTTGAATGGCCAAAAGTGTTTGTTTTTTTTTAGGTTAAGATTGGATAGATTTCATTTCCAGGTAACTGTACACATTTCGAAAAGTCATACAAAGGCTCCAAAAAGTATAAATATACAAAGAATCGATGAGATAACGTTCAAATCATGTTATTCTCGATATAAAGGTACTGTTCTTCATATAAAGATATTTATTTTATTCAAGCAATAGAAGCCTTGGACATTGATAAAGGCCTACGATTTTCTGAATGAAAGTAACATCTCTTGCAAGTCTATGTAAACCTAAAACTGAAATTGAAAAATTTGTGCAAATATAACACTATTGAACGAATGTCCTTTGCTACATGAAAAAATGTTAGAAAGAGAGAACAAAAATTGTAAAAAAAAAACACATAAAAACTCAATTCATTTAATGACCATATTCGACTGCTGTCATTGTAGAGAGCATGTTATTTTCAAAATGAAAATCGAACGAGCCATGAAGATATTTGCCTTCTATCGCCACTTTCTCAGATCAATAGCAATAAACTACATACAAATCAGTTGAAATGTTGTCCATGTTTGTTCTCGTATCTTGCCTCTTGATTATTTTTTTTATCATCATTTTATTTTATTATTTTTATTTATTTATTTTTTTTTTTGTGGTGGGATCAGTTTTGAAATATGCCGCGTAATTGCAGTATTTTGTTCTATAAGTTGTTTGCTGTTTACTATATTTAGATCATGCACTCCTGACGGATTCCACTTGTTTAAACTTCTTTGTTAAAAAAAAGGTTTTTCCTCTGTTTTTTGGGGGGATAGTTCTTATACATTTCCTCTGATCATTGTGTAGAATATTGATAGAGAACATGACAAATATCAATACATTGTCCCAAGCCCAAATCGTTTTATCTGGAGGTTTTTCATTCATATTGAAGCTTTAAAACAAGAATTTTAGCTATAGTTTTGTGTATTTATTCATTCACATCTTCATTCCCTCTTGATGATAAAAACAGCACACAAATAAAAAGAAATGAGTGAAATTAAGAAAGATTATCTGCAGTAACCATGATAAATATTGACATATTGTAAATAAATATCGATAATTGATGATTTAGAAATGATACTCGAAGAGTGGTAATGCAAATAAATAATATCAAACGCTACAAATTGAATTAAATAAATTGGACTAAATTTTCTACGATCTCGGAAAAATACTGCTTCAAAAAAAAAAAAAAAAAGCCAACACAGAATTGTGCATTGACTCCTCCCCCTCCAGAAAAACATGTTTGGAGGCTGGTTTTGAAAAACTTTTTTTTAAAAGAATATTCATAAATATCTTAATTGAACTGTACAAATTTTCTTTTATGATATCGTAAAGCTTCAGGAAATGAAATTCTGGTTAGTCACTCAAGAAAAACCGACTGATGTCTTTTGGCAACATGTTGTGTTGGGGGAGATCAGTTGAAAAATTGGAAATAAAGGGGTGATCAATCAATGAATAAGTTACTTCTCTCGCTTTTTGTTGGGCAGTGATAACAGAAAAAAGTCAGAATTAAAAAGAAAAAAACAAAACAAGCGTGACATAAACTATGAGACCAATTTAACATAAACTTTAATTTCAAATTGAAGCTCCCTTCACTAAAAATCTATTTAGGACGTAGGGGATTTTTCTGGACGCAATATTTCGTGAATATTTGAATTTTCAGCCCTCTAAGGTCCACTGGTGTGGCCTATACGCACGATACATACATAGCCTGCCAGCCAGCCTGCCAGCCAGCCAGCCAGATCAACTTCAAAACTGGAAGTATAGGTGGACGGTTTCTAAAAAGCTGACACAAAGTTATACCCCACATCCAGCGCTAGGAAAAATACATTTTGAGTGCAGTTTTCAAAAATAAATTTTCTGAAAATTTTTCACATGGGCACATAGAAAATTTCATACTGAGATGTTGTGTGGTTTTTATGAAATTTAGATAATTTTTTCACGATCTCGGAAAAAATATCTTCGTTCTTCTTTCAGTACCTCTCTAAACAAACAACTGTTCTCCCTCTTACTTTCCTATCCTCTCAGAGATGATACGAAGTACCTTCTCATCCAGCTATTTTTTCAGCACCTTTCAAGCGGCAGCTGAAAGAAGCCGGGCTCAAAAAATGTGTCAAACTTAAATTAATTTGAATTGACACCCCCTCTAAAAAAATAAACATTGCTTGCTCAAAACCAACCCTAGAGCCCCTGAGATACATACAGAAAATCTCATGGATATATGATGTGCATTTTTTTTTTTTTTTTTTTGTGATACGAGAGTAAATACGTCGCACGAACATTTTCTGAATAATCAGTTACAGATTCTTTGGTTAAATGTTTGATTAGTAACAATCAACTCTGTTCCTTTTTCTACAATCGTAGTCTATTCTGTTAATAATTGAAAGTTTAGTGGGCATAAAGCAAAAGAATCCATTTTGTTAGCAAATGATATTCATGCATATTGAAGTTACATGACAATAATTCAGATGAGTGTTTCGTGTCAGCTTTTATGGATAAGATTCAGGTAAGATGATGAAGCCGAAAACCATATTAGAAATGTGTTCCCTTTATCCAAATCTTGACTATTTCTACTTGTTTCTTTTTTTATACATATAGCAAATTATGCTTAGCAAATGATGATTCAAGGAAACAGGAATCTGTACTTTTAAAATCTTTTTTGTACAGTGAAGATTGAAACAAAATGTTCTAAGTTTTAGTTTCAAACAAATATGATCCATAAGTCTTGTTCGGACAATTTAAACTTTTCTTCTCATCTTCGATGTAGTCCAAACGTTTCAGTGAATTCATTCTACATAGTCATATAGTTATTGAGAAAATGTGATTGAGTTTGTGTACGAGCAGGCCATTTGTTTCCCCATGAAATGCATGTTCAAGGACGAACCAAAGAGTCAGGAATGAAATGCACTTAGCAAGGCAGTTGTATCAAATGTTCCAGAAGAGGAAATCTAGGTTATACAGTTGATTGTGTTAAATCAGATTAATTTCACGTCTTACCAGAATAATTCCTCTTGACTAAAGAGAAACACCGGTTCAACTGCACATCTATTTAATTTATATTCATTTATATTCGGGTGGAGGTCTGAGTCCTTTGGAGCATATGTAGTTACCTTGAAATTAAATCTCTTCAATTCTAGTCATTGGGGTGGGAGACTATAGCCACTTTTATCTATTCAAAATTAACTGAATGCCTGCCGAGAGGAAACATCGTCAACAACTATACAAGTAAGGAAAAGAACACATGGTTTCATATTTTATTTTTCATATTAATGGGGCATGTATTTTATTTATTCAAGATGTAAAAAAAAACTCTCCATGCACAGAAAATTGCGTACATTTTGTTATAAGATACTGAATGCAAGGGAGATAACCACATCATTTTTATGTATCTCGGGGAAAAGAGCTCCTATGGCACATAACAGCAAAGTTTTCGTTAAAACGAATCGACTCCCTTGTGAGTCAACTTAATATCTTATACACAGTAAAAAGCATGTTTCATTTTTGTATAAATTAAGTTTCTGGTATCAAAAAAGTCCTATTGTTGACTGGTTAAAAATCTATTGAGTCATGTGTATGAATTTGGGTGCTTTATGATCAGGCAAATGATAGTACGCCTGCCTTGATTAATCATCATCATCATCATCGTCATCATTATCATCATCATCATCATCATCAGTCATCTATCGTTCGTCGTTGGATATAGACCTTCCCTGGGATTCGCCAGATCTCTCTATCATGGGTGTTGCAGTAGCAATACTTTCCGAACTTGTCTAGTTCGTCTCTCCATCTTGTATTCAGCCGGCTTGGTTTCGCATGAGATCCCTAGGGATCCATGTTGTGAGGCATGATATCCAGCAGTTGTCTGCCATTCGTGCAATATGACCAGCCTATTACCGTTTGAGTTTTTTTTTAAATTTATCTTGGACTCCAGATTTTCCCCTAGTATAACGTGCTGTCATGTGATCTCTTCGTGTGAGGTTGAGTACGATCCTCTCATGTGCACGTTGCATGCTTCTCAGTTTGAGGGCCAGTCTCTTGGTTATGTTCTATCTTTTAGCCCCATAGGTGACTAACAAGAGGGTGTGTTGGCTGTAAACTATTCTTTTTAGTACTAATAGGATTTTCTTGTTCTTGAAGGTTGGGATTGTTCTACTGAAGGCTTGCCATCCTAGAGTGATTCTTTGCTTGATTTCTTCTTCTTTTATGGATTTCATGTAGATTCGTTGTCCTAGGTAAATGTAGTGGTCTAATTTCTCCAGTTTTGCGTTTCTGATTTTGATTGTTGTGTGTTAATTTCCGATGCGATTGTTGCGTACGACCATTGTTTTCCTATAGTTCGTGTGAAGGCTGACTTTCTTACTTTCTTAATCCAATTCATCTAACATTAGTAGGAGGTCGCGAAGGTTCTCTGCAAAAAGGACGATTCCATCTGCAAATCTGAGATTCCCCAGATATTCACCTTCTATTCTGATTCTTATATTTTCCAAGTCTAGGTTTCGAAAGATCATCTGTAAAGAGTTTGGGTGAGCTGGCATCACCCTGTCCTACCCGTTTTGGGAACTGATAGGGCTTTGAGTTTCCATCTAGCCTGAAAAAGGGTCAACTGTGGCTGCATTTATGTTGCAGTACTCTGTCATATACGAGATCTACACCTGGTAGAGTGGTAGCCTTATAGACCTTGAGAATTTCCACTGAGTCGAAGGCCTTCTTAAAGTCGATTAATACGACAGTGAGTGGCATTTTGTATTCTGCTGCTTTCTCTTTTAGTTAATTTATCGAAGGTCTAGGATCGAGTAGCTTCTTGTAAAGCCAACTTGCACCCGTAGTTGGTTTTTATCTTGCGTTTTGGTGACCTGGTTGGCGATAACTTTGGTGAGAAGTTTGAAGATACAGTTGAGTATTGACCTGTAGTTGTTAAGGTCTTCCGAGTTTCTTTTTCTATAAAACAGCATTTTGAATGCAATGTTCCAATCTCCTTGGGGAGGGGGGTACTTTGTTTTGGGCATAAGAATAGCTTGTTTTCTAGTGATGATCTCAACAGCTATTTTGAGCACATCGGTTGTTATATTTGCCAAGCCCAAAGGCCTTTCCTTTCGTCTGATTGCTTGTTTCACTTCCCGTGACGTAACTTCAGGAAAATCCTCGAACTGGTTGCCTGCATCTTGCACATACTGTTCGTTTGTTGTGGTCCTTGTTTGAAGGAGTTTCGTAGAAATCTTGGGCACGTTTGACGAACCAATCTGTGGTTGTTGTTGGGTCTCCATTCTCTTTGAGTATACTAGTTATTTGTTCCCATCTATTTATGCTTCTATGAATGTTTATAGATACAGCAATACCTTGATTAGTGCGAGTTTTGATGTAGTACGGTTATGGTATTGCTGTACAAATTAATATAACCTAGTGTAAGCATGGGAAATTTTGGATCGAATTGATTGGCAACCAGGCTAGGTGATAGGCAATTCAAACCAGGGAAGTCCACAAGTAAAATAAAGGAGAGCAGCAACGGACAGGCAAAAATAATGTTACCGACATCTCTAATCAACGATACTTCGAGTACAGGGGGAAAATCTTCAAAAATTGAGAAAACAATATTGAAATCTTTCACTAAATGACATAGAAATCTCAAAAACAGCTACACTACCGGTCAAAATAAGAGAACGATTTGTTCAGTTGTAGTTCTTATTATTAGTAATTGTCGGTGGATCATAGAAATCGTAGGTCTTGGTATATACTTCATGAACGAAAAAGATTTTATCAAAAGTGGTTATGGGTAACAAAAATTATTCAAGAAACGCCTTCATGCAAAAAAGAGCACAGTGAACAAAATAATGTACAATACATTTTTTATGATGAAGTTTATGAATTAAAGATAAAATAAAGATTGATCTTTGAGTACAGAGACCTTTATTAGCAATAATATAATGTAAATTTAATGAACATAATAGTATAACTATTCAAAGAACATAATGGTATAATGATTCAATTTTGTCCGTGCAATCAATATGCGTATATTCATGTATGTTTCAATAATGGATTGTTTTGTGTATGTATTTTATCAATCACAATATCTATCATATAGATCTCCTACATGAGTGTCTAGGCGCATATATGTTGCATTCATATATATATATAAACATTCATAAGTTTACGTTATGTGGCGATTTAATCATATATATCTAAGGCATATCTATATGTGCGTTCATATATCTATTTATTAGTAATTGTACATATATGCACTTTTCAAGTGATATGGTAAGTAAGCGTGTGTGTATTATCAATTCAAATAAGTGTATATTATGTGAATCAGAATGTGTGTCGTATAATCTTGTACATTAAATATTTATGCATATGTCATTGAGGTTGTTTTTGGAATCACATATATTTATTTATCAATGTATTCATCAATATTCATGTGTATAGCCATATGTGTTTAAAAACAGTGGTTCATTTTAGAGTTTGTCTGTTGTTAATTATGCTAACCACATGAGTATATAACTGCATAACATTAATTTTAAAGAATATATTTTATTTATATATATATATATATATATATATATATATATATATATATATATATATATGTATATGTGTGTGTGTGTGTGTGTGTGTGTGTGAGTGTGTGTGTGTGTGCACGCGCGCGTGTGTTTATATATATATAGCGAGAGAGAGGGTGGTATACCACTTTTCAAAAGTTTGTTTTGTGCCACTTTTTAGAAAGACGAAGAGAAAATAGACCATGGTGCTTGTTTTGCTGTATGCTGTTATAGTGGTAGCGCATAACATCTTCCTCTCTCTCCTACAATACAATCTCTTGTACCTCCCACCACATTCAATAACTCAGCCTAACGAACTATCATCACCATTTTGAAGGTCTGGGAAGGCTCGATTATACATATATAATTAATTCTAGTATATGAATAAGTACGGCCGGTCGATATGTTTTTATGCAGTGAAAAAGTAATAATTTCATTTTTCAGGAAATAATAAGTGCATGTGTGCGTGCACACACACACACACACACACACACACACACACACACATATATATATATATATATATATATATATATATATATATATATATATATATATATATATATAATCAAAAGTAAAAACTAACCCTTTTTTTTAATTATGTAAAATTATACCATGATACATAATTTCTTCAAAAGAATATAACCTGACAACAATGCTTATTACGCGTCATGGGTGTGTTATCTTGTTAATTAACCAAGCTAGATGTTATCACGTTATCTCACGCAATTAACTTCTATGCTTATATTTGTGAAAGTTAATAACTATGTTCGCCTTTTCCTCCCAAACTGTGCATCGTATCCGGAGCTAAAGATTCAAGGTACATCAAAAATACGCAGGATCAAAATGTGCAAGAAAATCAGGAGCGGTTTGTAACATTCTAAGGAGTTTTGAAGGGGGTCTATTTATTACATGACTATATGGTTGAAATGAACCCCCAAGTTTGTGTTTCTGATGTAGAACGCCGTGATGTCATAAATGATATTCATTCTGACCTAATTTGTTCTTCGGGTGATTTTTTTTTTTACATGACTTCATATTCTGACGACCTTTTTTGTGAAGTTTGGCCGTCAAATTCGGTGTCGAAAATTTGGGAAATTTTCCTCCCTCTTTTAGATGTCGAAATTGAGCAGGGGCTTGTTTTCCACTTATAGGGATAAAAAATATAATGGGAACATATTTTTAGGAGTCAAAGTCATGACGAGGTAACTCTTTTATAATTTTTATGGGTACAAATCGGGTTGAATGGAAAAATTTTCTCTTTTAGGGGTCAAAATCCGGGGAGATTTTTTATTCTATTTTAAGAGATCAAATTCGTACGAGAAAATGTTTACTCTTTGGTATCAAAATCGTAGAAGAACTTTTTTCAACTTTAAGGCGTCAAAATCGGGATCGGGGAACTTTTTTTTGTTTACACCCCTCAAAGAATTACACAAAAAATATAGAATAACCAAATATAAATAGGGACAGCACTTTGGCATTATAGTTACATTGTACATGGACCCCCCCCCCTTCAAAAACCGTTTAATTTTTTTTTTTTTTTCTTCTCTTTTCAAATTACAAGTAGGCTTACGAAATCTGGTACTTTTTATTGCATGACAGTCAAACACAAACTCACAGACACCTGTATATATATAATTATGAATTGTATTATACCATATAGAAATTCTGATCTAAAATCATTTCAAAGTATTTAGTTAAAGTTAAAGTAAAGCTTTAAATAAAGTGAAATAATGGATTCGCTACACGAACATGTGTATTTTTCTAGCTTCTTGGAGATTTTTCAGGCAAATGTTTCGATTTATTAGGATCCCTATTTAGGATCTTATTGGGGGTGGTCTATTTTTCGGGTGGAGAAACTTTGTCTCATTTCATTTATATCCTTTTTTTTCTTGTTCAGTTTTTAATCTCTGTTTGTATTTCATCTTCCATAGGGGAAGTGAATTCCTGGCTAGTTGTTATGAATTACCTGAAATGTTTCAGACGCTTTTTTATCAGCATGTTGTTAATCTATGAGCTTTCGTAGTGGGTTTTGTTTCAGAAGACACATTTTCCTACTTTTATCTGTCCCCTCCTCCTGTGTTAGGGTTCACTTTTACATGACCATAGTCGTTTACATTTAATTCTTCTAATATTCTTGGTTGGTTAGCATCTATATATCTAAGATAATTATGAGAAGGTAATTAGGTTGTGCTTATAGTGGCTGTGGGTATAATGATACTTATAATTATATTTATAGTAATACTGCCATTACTACTAATAATGATAATGAGAAAAATAAGATAGCTATGGTGGTTGATTTTTATATGCCTGAATGTAGGGTGTTGAATTATGTTTTTCAATAGAGATTTTGAGCTGTGGGGACACTTTGCAGCTACTTCATTTTTTCTCTATTTACTAAGTCTGTCTTTTTAGCAAAGATGAGAATCTCTAATTTCTCATTTAGGCATAGGTAGCTTGGGGTTTCAATGTTCTGCCATGTGTGTGTATTTGTTTTAATATTTTCCATTTTACTGTGGGTGTGAGATTGCTGTCTTTTAGATCCAAATACAGGGCGGATAGTGATAAATCGTTTTTATATTTTTCATTTGAAAAAGATAATGTATGATTGGCTAATCTTAATTTAAAGGGCGTTTTTAAAATTCCTATATAATATCTCTTTTTTGATGGTTTCTCTAGGGTTGATATTTCTGCTTTGTAAACAATACTCAATTTGATACCTTTGCAAAGAGCACCTGTTGCTATTTGTACAATTGCTATCTGGGTTATCTATATCATTTTCTCTACTAATATTATTCCTTATTATTTTATTGTTATGCTTTTTTTATCATTCTGTAGAAATTGTCTAGAAAAATATATCTAATTTTGAGTTTGTCCTTGTTATGAATAATGTATATCTAGGCCGAAATCATTTATTTATACATGTTTGGTTGAATACAACTGACAAGGAATATTCTGTTAATTCTATATTAAATTTTTCTAGTTTCTGCATAAGAGAACATATGTTTGGATTCATAGAGCGTAATAGTTGTCCAAAAGTCTAATCACACCAAGTGCTTTGAGCTAAACACTCTAATAATCAAGTCAAATACAGCATGATTAATATAATTATGGAATCATCAAAGACTTTGAAAATAGCTAGTTATATCATTTCAGTCACTTATTTCCCAATATTTGCTCATGTAATTAATGTAATTTTCTGCAGTGTTTTTTTTTTTTAAATATTTTACATATACTTTGTTATTATGGCACCATGTATAAATTTTCTCTTGTCAGGATCATCAGTGGTTTACCATATAACTGTTTCGGGGATTTTGAGAACAAAATAGTCATAATAAACAATGGCACCCCAGCAGTGTTGATCAAACACAACCTCCCTTACAGCTATGATTTTAATGTGTATCTTATGTCATGCATGTAGTTCGTCATTTCATAAATGGCATTATCATAATGTATTGTATGTGGATATTATTGCATACTACACATCATTCAATTTCTATTCAAACATATATATATAGATATGTATGTATATTTATTCTAGAGAGCTTTTCAGCTCTAAAAACTAAACATTAAAAACCTTTTTCAATTCTGCACCAAAGCTGTGTTGATTAAACACCACTTCCATTTCTTGATGTATAGTTTATGTCATACATGTAGTTTGTCATTTTATATAAGGTACAATGTGTATTGCATATATATATATATATATATGTATATATATATATATATATATATATATATATATATATATATATATATATATATATATATATATATATATTGGAGGCCATGATTTATTCTATAAAAATATTAACTCATACTTCTGTGGGCTTCAATCAGTTTTATCGCATTGTCTTACATTCTTTGAGACTTCAAGTCTGTTAATAGTGTAAATAAACATTTACAACTTATCAATTTCCTCTGAGGTTTGAATTATGCATTTCAAATATCTTCATTTTCATCTTTCTGCTAGTGAATCTATTACCTGGCACAGGGTCTTATTGGCCAAGTTGAGTGTTATGAACCATGTCACATTAGTATGTCACTTCTTAATAAAGCATCCCTGATTTCAGTGTTCATACAATATGGTATTGATACTCTATCAGAGAATGATGGTGCCGCGAACCTCCAATTTACACCACTATCCTTCTTTTTTTAGAAACTATCAACCAAAACTGTCAACATAGGTTTCTTTAGTTTTTAGGTAGGTCTGGCTATATGTGTCATGCATACAGGCCACACCAATGGACCTAGAGGGCTGAGAAATCAAACATTTACTCCTTATTATGTCTAGGAAGTTTGTTTTCGTTTTTCCTTTAAACCCTTCCCTAATTGGTTTCTAGTAAGGGGTTTCAATTTACAATCTAAATTTATGCAAAATTAATCCTGCAATTTGTCTGGCAGCGTTCATGCTCGTTTTTGAAAATTCAGACTTTTTATTGATTACCACCCGTCGCTCCACGTTCATCGCTATAAATTCACTTCAGAGAGGGTGGTGTTCTATTCTCTAGCCCCATAGTCTACTGCGATTGCAAAGATAGAAATAATTGAAAAGATAAATAAGCATTCGGCAGATAGACATGCCCTGATTCACACTTGCGGCTAATTGCAATCCACTTTAAAATGATGACTGGTTATGTGCAACACAAATTATTAATTAATGTGATCTGTCAACCAAAACTGTCAAAGTAGGTTTCTTCACTTTCTTAGTCGATCCAGCTGGTTGGCTGGCTGGCTGGCTGGCTGGCTGGCTAGCTATTTACGTATGTATGTATCATGCGTACAAGCCGCAACAATTGAGCTAAAGGGCTGAAAATTTAAACATTTACTTATTATGTCTACAAAGAACATTTTTTTTTGTTTTTTTTTAACTCATCCCACAAAATGGGGGTTTGGGGGGGCGGGCGATTTGCAATGTAAGTTTAAGCTAAATTGATCCCTCATTTGTGTCCAGCAGCATTCACGTTGAGGTTTTTCTTGAAAATTCAGACTTTTTTAGTGATCACTACCCAACAAAAGGTGAGAGAAGCAACTCATCCGATGATCATCCTTTTTTTGCCAATTTTTTAATTAATCACCCTCAACTCAGCATGCTGCCAAAAGATGTTGGTAACCTGATGATTTTTATTGTGTGATTAACTAGACTTGTTAATATTTGAGTTATGTTGGAATATTCTGGGTCAAATCTATAAGTTGATAATTTCATTTTTATATTATAAAAATATTGCAATCTTATATATGTGGATATATAATATTCAAAAGACATGAGGTTTTGTCAAATTCCTTAACTGGGAGAAAAAATTTGTACTCTGACCAACTGATTGCCTGTTGGGAGTCTGACTGATTTAGCAAAATTGACGAGTCTCAGATAATAATGAAAATTCATCATATAAGTATGCAAAGGTTTATTTCATTCTAATAAACAAATACATTTATACAAAATGAATACATTTCTTTAAAATTTTCTTATTCATTTTATACACAACACAGAAGTTGCAGTTATCATCTTTGAGAGTTGGAGTGGAGTTTGACGCTGCAGCAACCAGTCTTGTTTTTGAATCAATAACTATATGTAATGTGAAAAGCTATTTAGCAGCTGGGATATTTTATACATCCTAATTTCAAATCAATTTCAATTTGGCACCAGAAACTTCACTAAACCTATTAATTCAGTGCATAGCAGTTAAAGATAGCAAATAAATATTCCTTACAATTCACCTTTTGATGAATTTTTCCAGGTTAAAGAAGGTAATTTACCTCAGATCAAAATTCATGGTGTTGACACATTAAAAACTGTCCTCATAACAAAGATGTGATTGTCTCCCTTACTTATTGATGGCATTGTTCCTTGATGACAAACGTAGATTCTTTTCGTCTATTGTTGATATTGAAGACAATAAGCATTGGCTATAATTATGATTTTGTGATTTGTTTAGGTGTAAAAAGCACGAACAAGGTTCTGCTTGTATCAGACATACATTAAAATTTTGTTATGATCAAAGGATGATAAGTCAGGCAGTGACTCTTTCATTAGTTATTTATAAAGAAACTAGGATAATACTCCTAAAAAATGTCTGGATTATTTAGGTATGGATAGGCACTTTTGCCTGGGATCAGAGTATTTGTGTGCTTTGCCCAGGACATTTATGTTGACAGAAGAGAGAAACATGAGATTTATAAACAAATACTAACAGTACTTAGTATCATAGGTTAAATATTCAAATGTTCTAACTATCAAGAGAGTAAGAAAGAATACTGTGTAGTAAAAAGATTTAAAATTCAAAATTTTATTACTATCTGGAGTCAAATACTGAATACTTGTGCCTATCAGGGATGCACTGATTGGATAGTGCCCAAAGGCCTAAAGCACCAAGCAGCAAGGGTTAAGGGGCCATTAACCCTGTTTGCCCATGGGCTCAGATCACTGTCAGTGCACCCCTGGTGCCTATGATTTGATTATTATCAGTGTAGGTTTTATATATGGGCTGTCGGCCTCATAATCTAAGGGGGCCGTGTCCTCCTGCACCCACCATCAATCAATTTACCATTAATTTTATTTCATTTTTAATGATAAAAACCTGGGGTATATATTAAGTTTAACAGAGTTTATGATGAGAAAATTTGTTTTGTTTTTTGAATAAATTACCAAAATGTAACAAAAAAATTCATTTTTTGTTCAACTACTGAACAGCCATTTTTACGATAGGCACAAGGAAGAGAAAATTTTTGCGTAGGGATGACAAAATATAACACTGGTTACATGATTACTCTTTGAAACAGATTTTCTAATATACAATCATCTATACACGACCCTGGGGGTGGATCCAGGCCCCTAATTGGAGAAGCTCTTTCCTAGCCCAGGGCTCCCTGTTGCTTCAATCTGGCCATGCTTATTATCAATGTTTCCACCACAGATAGATTGATAAGCATATAAATAGGTAGACAGATATTTTCTAGTCTTACTAAGATACAAGGTTTACATCCATATAGCTTTTCACAAGGACAGCCCACTACCAACGGGTTGAAATGAAAATTTGAGAATGCTTGTCAAGCGACATAACTCTACTCAATTTATAAGTTCTTATTTACATTTATTCCCCTTTCCAATGTTCCTCGATAAATAAATAGATGAGTAAATAAATAAATAAATAAATAAATGAATAAACAAATGAATTATAAAGCATTAAACCTTCTACTATGGGATTGATTTGAGAACGAGCTATTTGGAGCTCCTGATTAGGAAAATAATCATTAGCAAAAGTTTGAATAAATAAATTTTATAATGCCTTTTTCCTTTCTCTCAACAAATTCAGAGTTATTCTTTCGTATTTTTTTTTTTATCTTCTATTTTATTCAGAAAAGTCGGTTTTCATTTGAGCATATCTACTAACTCAATGAACCCTAGAAATATTTTTTTTAAATTTCCAATTCGAACAAACAAATCAAACATAATAGTTTAGGGCAGAGTTTATTCACGGTCGTCTATATTACGGCAAAGAGAGTTGCTTCCCTTTATTTAGTTTATTCAATAAAGTCTATTGTTTTATCGGTGGTATTTTGATAATTAGGTATATGTTTGTTTGTACAATATTACCAAATTACCACTAATTACTCGAACAATGACGTAACTGAAGTTTTTAATTCCCATGACAGGTTTATGCATTTTCAAGCAAGAATTTTCCCAGCTATTTTTTATGAATCTATAGGGACATATTATAAGTACCACCTCATGAATTCTAAACCCAACAATCCACAATTTTTAACAATGTTAATGTATTTGATATACATGGAAATTTTAATTAAGCAAGATAGGTAGATTGATATTCACACACACACACACACACACACACACACACACACACACACACACACACACACACACACACACACACACAATTATGCATGAAACTGTCCAAACTGGAAATGTAGAATGGAAAAATTTTTCATAATTCTGGTTGACACCCACAAGTGTCACTTCAAAATGCTATTGTCTTTGGGAAAACAACAAACCCTTATTTCTCAGTTTCACTATCCAACCAACAATCATCTGGACAAAACCTGGTTCTAAGCACAGGTCAATGACACATGGGGAAGCAAATTTCTCCAGCACAAATTTCTTCAGCAGTAATATGCACAAATACCTATGTAGATGCGTGTATGTGTGCATCTATGTATGAGTAGAGAGAGATGCCTGCAGAAAAAAGTTAGATAGAAATAGCACCAGATATTTAAACATTCTAGACTTAAAATCAATTCCTTGTGAGTTCATTTGTCACTTGGTGTGACACATTGAATGAGGTTTAGTGTTAAAGTTAACTTTATCCAACTAAGACCTATACGTACAAAGGGTGATCGATAAGTTTGTGGGCTAAATTACTCGGACATGATTTTCACAGTTCCATCTAAATTCACATGCAGACCAAGTCTCAATGTGATTATACTGAAAATTTGAAGTTAATTCCAAATGGAAGAAAAGTTCATTGAAAACTTACGACTGAAGAGAAACACTATGCCTTGGCCCAGCTGGAGGAAGGAGTTTCTGTGATTCTTGAGGCACAACAGACTCAAGTTCAAGTAAGACAGTTTATAACCTGATGAAAACTTTTGTAAACAATATTGTATTGCACTCATGGCGACATTCTGCAGGAGTTCAATCAACTTTTTCTTCAATGAAGTAGCTGAGATAGTAGGATTCTTCATCATCTCACATTTTAAAAGCTTATCTGAGTTGTCTTCTTCTTTCTCTTAGTACTGATTTTTCACTTAGGAGTGCTACATTTTATAAGCTTCCATTAGGTCATGAAGTGACATTTGCACTCAAGTATCTTGCACCCCAAAAGTCACAGAAACTCCTTCTTCCAACTGGGCCATAGCTGAGGATTTCTCTTCAGTTATAAGCTTAGGCCATCCCATGGTAGAAGTAAGAAGCACAGTTATAATGCTCCAGAAGTAGCTGAAAGTGTACCCCCAAAATTGTAGATTGAATGGTCAACAACATATCTTCATAGATGGACAGTTTTTGATGCACTGACACCAACTTTACTTTGGTGCTGAGTCTAGAGGTGTGAGTGCCTTCCAGATGAGTCCTTTCTAGCTTTTAGTTGGCAGGAAACCAAGTCCAACCTAAACACACTTTCACTTGTTCAGTTTTATTTTGCATTTTTTATGCAGAGATTTCCTTTGAAGTCACTGTATTAGGTTGCTATTTATAAAACGTTTTTTGAATAGAAAGATAAATAATGATATAAACAACAAAAAGCAGTAAATATTTAATCAAAATATAACCCACTCAATGCAATAACCTCTTTCCAACAATCTTCTAATGATAATAGGTCATCTCTATTAAATCATACGCTTGGTGGTCACAAATTCAGAAGAAGCCCAGATAATTGCTTCCCTATAATTGAACTTTTTATGGATATAAAGTTCAAAATGCTTGAAAAGATGAATGAGAAATGTCAGGTAAATATGGAGGAGGCAACAAGACTCTATATCCTAACTCTCTAAGCTTAAACACAATCAGTGTGTTAGAAATATTAGGTCTTGTACTGGAGCATTAAATTCAGTTCATGTGGGACCTATTTTAGCAACTTTTTGACCTTGATTATTGCCTTCAGATGATGTTCTCCAGAAAGTGCCTGTTGTTTATGGGTCGTTAAGATGAAGATGTTAAGGCTTCCCTTGAGGTTCATTATTGATATCAATATCTCCATCCCTAAACCTATTAAACCAGCACTGAACAGTTTGCACTGTATTAGTGATTATTCCAAATGCTTTTGTAACGTTATCAGCAGCTTGAGCAGCATTATGTCCTAATTTAAAATCATACTCAAAAATTAGTCTAACTTCTTGGATAGACACTCTTGCTGTTAATGGCTCAAAAACCTCCTATAATAGCAAATTATATTTCTATTAACATATTAACAGAGATAACCAATTTTTTCCTCGGGGAAAAATAACATAAAATATTACAACACGAAAAAAATACATTATTCAATATATTTCCTCTTACAACAAGTGAAAAAAGTGATTATTTACATTACTCAGTACCCTTGTTATAATTAACTTTGATATAATGAATTTCAACTTTAACAAACTTGTGGATCATGTAGTCTTGGTTTGTTATTTGTCCCAGCCTCTCGGCTAGTTTTGATTTCTGTAGATTTATAAAAAGTCCCTTGTCACTTGTATCAGTCAGAATTGAGATTCTACCCATAGGTTTACTCAATGTTCTAAAAAGTGGTGGCTCTATCGACTCTGGAATTCTCTGTGCATCAAGAACCCTGAAACCTGTTTCCATAATTACTCTGGTCTTTGAAATTGTGGATACAAAGCAGTTCAATATCTCCGCCTTGTAAATTCATGACAATGATTAGATACATCGCAACTTCCTTCAATCCTACTTAGCTACTAGCTTCATTCTATCTTAAAATCATATCTCCCGAATAACTATTCTCTTTCCTTCCACGTAATTAGGTCTGCTATAGTATTCATTATCTTGAGGTTTACCAATTTTTACAATTCAGCTTTAATTGTATGGTTATAAATGTCTTACTTGTCAATTCCTTAAATGTACACTCTATTTGTTTGTCTAAAAACATCTGAATCTGTTTTCATTCCTTGTTTTTAAGAACTTCCTTTGTTTGAACTTTTCATGTCCATTTATTGAAATACATGCTCTTAACAAAAGCAAGATGGCTGTTGTCAGAGACTGTTTACATCTAAAATCAACATGGCTACTGATCTGTTTACATCTGGATATGTCATGGCTGACTATTGACTTACATCTTCTTCCACAACTCCTTTTTGTGACATTGTGCACTTGGCTGTAAACTCAAAAAATGATCTTGTTTGTTCTAGTGACTTCTAGTGACCTTCTTGCATCACTGAACTATTATCATCATCATCATTATTATTATTATTACACTTTTCCTCTTGCAGAACTCCTGGACCTGCAGCTGCAAAATGGTTGAAAAAAGTTATTTTTATCCCAAAATGGTTACTGATGACCTTCGATGATTTTGAAGGTCAGTATCATCTATCCAATTGAATTTGACCTTATCCACTCAACCATTTGTGAGGTCATTAACATTTTTTTTACTTCATAGCAAATTCATTAAGCTATAGATTGCTTAGCGGGCTAAAAATGACCTATCGCAATCTCGAATGACATCCAAGATCAACCACACTTTGCTTATGAACTTTACCATGAAAAGATATGCCAAATTTCAGCATCCTAGTACAAAATTATGGCCAACTACTTAGAAAATCAGCTGAGAAATGATCAGAAATTACTTCTTGTGACTTTGAATGACCTCTGAAGTTAACTTCAAATTGCCCATTCCTTTTGTCATAAAACTTCAGTCACATAGTTGCAAGATTGTGGCCAATAAATTGGAATTTAGATAGATATGACCAGAAATGACCTCTAGTGACCTTCTATGACCTCCAAAGTCAACCTTACAAAGCCTGTGAACTTTGTTGTGGGAAGATGTACCCATATGCAAAATTTCAGAATCACTGGTGCAAAATTGTGGCCAACAATTTTTTAAAATTTGCTAGAAATCACCAGAAGTAACCTCTGGTGATAGTGAATGACTTCTGAGTTCAACCGTACTGCTTATAAATTTCACCATGGAAAGATTAACATCTATATCAAATTTCAGTTGCATTTATGCAAAATTGTGGCCAACAATATTGAAAATTGGTTTGAAATAACAACGACCCACCTCTGCTGACTTTGAATGACCTCTGAGATCAACCTCACATCATCTATATCACAAGATAATGTTTTTTGAGTCTTCCTGTTGAATATTAGGTCAATAGGTTTCATAATTATAGTATGAGAGAGGCATGGATAAGTAAGTAAACAAACAGAAGGCTCAAATATTAAAATAGATTCACATTGAATTTGCAAAAGATGCAATTACATTGGATCTACAAAAAAAGCAATTATATGATGTAGATATTTTGCAATTGTGTAAAAGAAAAAATTACAAGTAGCAACCTAATCTAATTATTTTTCGTAATGCCTATGATTAAAGTATGAGCAGAAAATTCCAGCCAATACAAATGCAGTTTAATCTGATTGCAAAATAAATAAAAAATCTATGAACAGTAAAGTATATATTTCACTGTACAACTTTTAAAAATCTTTCTTATTCCAGGATAATTAGTTAGTGCTAGTTTCTTATTGATTATGTCTAAAAAGTATAGAAAATGTTATAGTTCTCTTCAAACTCTTCTTTTACACCCATGACAATGATAATTTGAATTTTCTTAGAATAGAGTGAGTGTAGAAGCATCTAATATATTTCATAAAGTTTATTTTCAGATTCTTACACAATTTCAAAATTGGCAGAATTTGGACCAGCCATTTCTGATTTCTTAATGTAACTTTTCAACATTCAATTTTGTTCCAGTATTCTTTAGATTTTTGCAATTTTCAATCCTTTAGTCTTAATTCTATCAATTTAGAAGCTGATCAAAAATGTTAAAATGAACTTTTTTCAAATATGTCAGATACTTTTTACATTCACTGGAGTCTTTTATCTTCACAAAACCAAAATTAAAAGTTTCGAAACATTAGCAATAACTATATTAGAAATTTGAAACTAGGCAGAAAAAAAAAGAACTTTGAATATTTAGTTTTCTCACATCAATGAACAATATAGATGAGCAAAAGAAAGAAAAACAGGTCTGGTTAGAAACTCAATAGAAAACCGGTTGATGTCTTTTGGCAGCATGCCACGACAGGGTTGATCAATTAAAAAATTGGAAAAAAGGGTGAAAATAAATAAGTTACTTTTCTTGCCTTTTGTTTGAAATAATCAGTAAAACAGTCGGAATTTCCAAAAAAGAAGCATGAATGCTGCTGGACACAAACTAGTGATCAATTTGGTTTAAACTTGTATTGTAAATTGAACCCCACACTAAAACTGGGGTGAGGAGGTTCTGTAAACAAAAAAAACTTTTTTTCTAAACATGATAAAGAGTAAATGTTGGAATCCCCATCCTGTACCTGTGGCCTGTACCCATAGTACATTCATACATACATAGCCAGCCAGCCAGACTAACTTGAAAATTGAAGAAACCTATCTTGACAGTTTTGGTTGATGGTTTCTATCAAGGAAAAACTAGAAAGTAGAGAGCATATACCTCTTCCCATACCATTGTCACCGAGAATAAAAATAAAAATTTCAATTGTTCATTAGCCTATGGCCCACCCTTCCACAAATTGTCATTGAAAATAATGGAGAAATTTTGGAGATATTGTATAAATGAACAAACATGGGTGAAAACTTAACCTCTATCCAACTTTTACAGAAGTGAAAATTAGTAAAAAATTAATAATGAAAGTACTATATTTCATTATAATTGAATAAATCTCAGTGTGTGAGTGCACTATGGTTTCTATAAATTATCTCCCTTGACTTCTGCTCTTTAGTATAAATTTTGCATTGATTGCTACTGATGCCTTTTTTTTTATTCAATTCAACCAAAAAACTTCAGTTTATTTTAAATTCTACTGTTTGGAATGGACACTACACTGGTTCTAATAAATTCAAGGGAGAAAATTTGAATGTACAAATATTGAGATACCTCCCTTATTGAACTTAAAAATGCAATCAAAGCTCTTGTGACTCATTCTACTGCAGAATAATTGAAATATCTCTCAATCAAAAACAAATCCCCAGATCCGTAATCTAATCAATTCCTCCAGGGCCCATGGCCTACCCTTCCACAAAATTTAATCAAAATTCATTCAGAAAATTTGGAGATATTGTATGGATAGACAGACTGACAGACAAAAAAAAAACAAAATCTTGCAAAAAAGATCTCAGTAATGCAGACAAAATCTAGAGAAAAATATTTTAATCATGAAATGCTACTTCAAAGTAGTTTAAATTTCCATTGAATTCTCTAATTTTGACATTTTTTAAATAAAGATTCATAATCTTTATAAGGTTGAAATACCATATTTATTAGCTTATAAGACACATAGGTAGTTGCCACACATCCAAGCCCCACAGCTATCTATTTTGAACTCCAGTTGACGGGCCCCTAGTGCATTGGATGCAGTATAATATTTGTATAATTTTTAAAATTTAAATGTACTTCTTATGTTGGCAAATATAGTCAGTTCTGTTTATATATTTTGTTTGATAATACATCAATGTATTGAAATTACTGAAAATTCAACTCATTATTATGTCTACAAAAAACTTTATTTTCATTCCCCGCTGCCAACCCAAATAATTTTTTGTATAGGTGGTAACTTTCAAAGTTACACATACATGAAATGCAAAATGCAATTCATTACTTTTTCATAATGCATTGTACAAATTTTACTTTTGTAAAATTTAATCAAACTCTACATAATTCAGTGAAAAGTAAAACAGTATATTGAAAACCAATACAAAACAAGTATTCCAGGGAATTACTGTCACCCATGTATGTTGCTTCTTACCTCATTAAATAAGCTTGAGTGGTAGTAAAATTTAGTTACCTCAATGAAAATAAAAATACTACCAGTATGGGTTAAACCATTTATTAATTTAAAAAAAAACAAAAACAGGCCTGGAAAAAATAGAGGGATAAAAAAACAAGGAAAACATATTCCCAACTCATTGAGATGGATGTTATGCAAAATTCAAGTTTCTACTATGATCAGTTAGAGCTAGACTAAGTCTAGATATATATATATATATATATATATATATATATATATATATATATATATATATATATACATACATACATACATACATACATAGAGATGTCAGAACACATGAATAACCTAAGCCCAGCAACAGAGGTTAAACCAGTCTGTGGCAGGTACCATGATAATCATCAATTTATGTTCTTAGAATTACTATTAAGTGAAATTGATTAATCACTTGCTAAGAATAATTGACTCTCAAGTTTCATCATCAGCTGCAGGCTTTTAGAGTTGGTCATTCAACATACACCTCCCCCAAGATTCACCAGACCTTTCTATTATGGGAGTTGAAAAACCAATACTTTCTGACCTTGTCTAGTTTATCACACCATATTCATTTTTTGTTGGCCACTTTTTCATATATGATCTTTGGGGATCCACATAATAATGATGTCCAGCAGTTTTCTGCCATTCTTGCAACATGGCCAGTTCATTGCAATTAAATTTTTCTAGTGGATTCTATGATATCTCTGACTGCTGTTTTTTCTTTGATATACTGTGTTGTATTGTGATCTCTCTTTGTGATGTCGAGCATAATTTTTCCTGTGCATGTTGCATAGTTCCCTGTTTGAGAGCCAATCTTTTGGTTAGGGTTCATATTTCAACTCAATAAGACACTACCTGAAGGATGCATTGGTTGTTCAGCCTTCTTTTTAGGACAAATGGGATTTTCCTATTCTTGAAGGTTGAGCTTGCTCTTCCCAAAGCTTACCAACCTAGTGTGATTCTTTGCCTGATTTCTTTTTCTTCAGAGGATTTCATGGAGATTTGATGTCCGAGGTAGATGTAGTGGTTGACTTTCTCCAATTCTGCATTTTCAATGTTCCTAATTATTATGTTTGTCTTCGACATGTTTGTTGTACATGACATTTGTTCAGCTGAAGTTCATGTGAAGACAAACTTTCTTGCTCTCTAAGATAGGCAGGCTATGCAGAGTTTGGGTGAGTTGGTATCACCTTGTCTCACCCCAGATAAAAGAGCTGCTGTGTAGATAGATATGCAGCAAGACTTTGACATACATGGGGTGTATGCCTTGTTGTATGATAGTATCAATGACTTTGGGGATTTCCACCGAGTCAAAGGCGATTTTGAAATCAACAAATACTACAGCATGGGATTTTATATTCTACTGCTTTCACTTTTAGTTGATTGACTGAATAAGATGATCAATGATTAAGTAGCTTCTTTTGAAGCCAGCCTGTTCCCTTGGTTGGTTTTCATCTAAAATTAGGGTGATTCAGCTTGCAGTAGTTCAGATATTTCAGGTTCCCTTTTTTATACTATAGCAATATGATTGCAGTCTTCCAATCTTCTAAACTCTGTTTGAGGCTCAAGTTGAATAGATGGGTTAGTTTCCTAGTGGTTACTTTACCAGCTTTTTTTAGTAGGTCAATCATGATGTTATCTGGTCCAGGTACCTTTCTTTTTTCTATTTGTTTGTTAGCTTGTTTACAATAATTGAATGCGTATCTTGAAAGTTACAAAACGATTGTCTTCAAATTATTGATTAAAGTGTTTATTGTGGATAAAATTGTTGTCTCTCACATTGTAGATTGATTCACCGCTTGTGTGTGGGTTCCTTTGTTTTGAGCCTTTGTATTTGTGGAAAAAGAGGATTCCCAGTGAGAGAACAGTGCAACTATGCTTGCCTAGTAGAAGAAAAAGAAGAAAAGAAAATCCAGTAGCATCTGAGCAAAACATGAATGTAGTAAGGAACAGTCATGTGACACATATAACCCTTATTTTTGGCCAATCGGAACCCACTAAGCATGCATTCAGCTTGAGCCTGGATGGATAGGGAGACGTTACAAGCCTCGACCTTGTATCACATTTTGCTGTAATGGGACAGCGAATCAACACCCTATGTTATACTGTGCTTTGCATCAATTAGCCCCTCACCAATTGAATCACAGAGGCAGCTCACAGGGACTCAATCGGACTGGATTTTCACTGATTAAAAGTGAGAGCTATTCTCATCAGAACTCACTTAGAACCATTTATATTTTTGCCTACACTCAAAAACGAAGACCACAATTTTTCAGAGCATGTGGTGATATTTATCAACTCAGTGATCAACAAAAATCAACACACATAACTCAAAAAAGAGACCATTTTCCTCTCTGACAAAACTCAACTATAATAGTTCTGTCTCCATGGACTGTAAAATCTTATGAGAAACTACAATTTCAAAGTTGTTAAATGGAAATATGCAATTTGATATTCTGCATTAGCTCTCAATTTCACGAACCCTCTTCTCCCTCTACTATTTCTCTATTTCTTTACTTCTTTCTGTTGAATAAAAGATAGTGATTTATTGGATAAAACTGAGGTCTGTGCACCTTTTTTTCATTCATATTGTTACTGACTGAGCTGTTCTTGACACGCAGGTATTAACGGGTCTTATTCAAAATAATCCCAACATACTTCACCTCCCACAGAGTAACTTCTGAGAACTCTTCGAACTTGTTACTCATGACTTAGTTCTTGTTCATTGTTCTGTGTCTCTTGTTCAGAGGTATGGAGGCTTTTGTAGAATTACAGTTCGAATCTGGTTAAAATTGCAAATTGAAAAATTAAAAAAATACTCAACATATGAAATAAAGTTTGTGAGCATACAATTAAAACTATTGTTTAAATTTTTTTTTTCAAATTATATTTATTTATTAAAAACAATTTTAGAGCTGGAACCTCGTCAGTGTATTTAAATATTACTAATATTATTATAAACAATACGTAAATGATGCTGCCAAAAATTACATAAAAATTAAATATATGTATGTGTGTGTGAGTGCGCATGCATGCATCGTACCATGTGTCTATAGATCATATAACGTCATATGTGTGGATAATTGCGAACAACATAAGTAACAAGGGTTAAATTTAATTATGAGTTAATGAGAAATTTGATAAATTATATAATTTACTGTATTAAAAGAATAGTATATCTATTATTATTTATCTATACAATCCTGTTCCTAGAGGTATAATTGCAAAAACATTAGTAGTAGTAATCATATTATTATTTTTATAGTAGTAGTAGTAGTAGTAGTAATAATCTTTGTAAAAGTAACGTCAAGTAGTACCTGCCCAGTTGAATTAGCGATTCATCTATTTTACCTTATAAAGTGATATTTCAATAGTGATATAGCATAAGCTCATAGGAAAACGATGTCACTCATTCACAATGAATTATTGATATAGATAGTATAAAACAACGAAAATACCTTTTTGTCTTCAAAAGGTATTTTGTTTTTTTAATTTTCTGTCAACATGGTGTGTGCACTGTGCATGATGACATGACAATACTGCTTATTTTAAAACCACAACAATAGGAATAATGATTATTGCACTAATCCTAATTTATATAGATAAGTAAATCGAAGTAAAGAAGACGATTAATCAAGAGAAACAACAAAACAAATAACAATGCTCTCGTTCATGCTTGTAGTAAGAGAAGAGACCCATTGAAATTTGCTCCCCCCCTCTCCAACCATTTGAAGAAACTGCCCACTCTACTCATTTTCGTTGTTGTTGTCTTCCGTATGTAGTACCCTAGGAATTATTCTCATCTTCAATTCACAATGCCGACTGTCTAAGTCGGGAGCGCATTTTCCCCACTTAGTTACCGGTAGACATTTATTTCTTTCTCTTTTATTTTTTTTTTTTATTTTGGAAGTGACGGGCAAAAAGTAGTTTTGTGGCATTTTTTCAGCGCACAGCTAACATTTCACAGATTGAGTGCGCGTGTGTCAAGGTCACACAAACATGGCTGATAAGTGGCCCAACACGAAAGATGCCTTCGAACTTAGAGATGTCATCGGTAAGTTTATTTTTTACATCTTCCGAGAGCTCATCATGGTATTTTAAACATACTTCAAGCATTCGGCTATCATTTGGATTCGTTCAGAGCGCATAAAATTGCTATTAACCAAGTTTATTTCGTCTTCTATATCGACTACATACGCTATGCGAATGGGTCACAAACTGAGGGATCTGTTTTTCACTATCGTATGGTTATAAAATGACCCCCCACTTTTTGAATACACCTTTTAGTGCTCGTTGACTACAAATGAATATGGTATTTTTAAAGAGTTCAGACTGCGAATTCACGATTTGACTATCGTTTTTGCTATATTTCCCTGCAAGCTATGCGCTTGAGATTTTGATTGTTGTTCAGGTCTGATTGTTTGATGGTCTTCAGTGGATTATATTTTTCTTTATTCGTTCGCACCTAGGCCTTAACGTGCTATAAAAATGGGTGCTCGTATTTTAATTTATTAGGTTTATAATTGATTCCCCCACTTTTTGCCCACCTTGTATGTGTACACTACACAGATTCCATCACTTGACGTCTTTTATCATTAAGATGTGGAGAAAAATAAAATAAAACGTGCATAAATAATAAATTGAAACTAATGAACTGAAACCAAATACAAATGATATTTTATCAGTCTCTCATTTAGTGAAAGAGATAGATCGTACGACTATCTTAATTTGCATTTTTGTTCACAACTTGATAATTTGGATATTGTAGTGTATTTATTGAGTGATCTGAACAAGGGTTTAAATTGGGTGGATTGAATAGAAGCAGATATTGTTTGAAAAAAACGACCCTATCTATTTTTTGTAACTTTCCTTCTCATGAAAAAAAAACCCTGAAGATTTCATTTAGTGAAATAAAATGTTCAGATCTGACCGGGGATTTAATTTTTTTTTTTACTTTTTACTTTTAAGCAATCTTTTTTTTCTTAGCATTATGGATATGATGAAATTTCAAACTTCAATTTGATTTTGATTTAAAGTAAGATCTTTCCATGTTATAATTAAAAGCAAATGAGAAATGATGAATTTTTACAAGAAGGGCGAAACTTACAGAAGATTAACTTGAAACTAAAACGTGACAAAAAACATGCACAAAAACGGTGATTTCTTTTTTTTTAATTAATGAAAAAATCATAAAACTTCACTTATAGTGTTTTGTATAAAGCTGTATTTATATATGTTTTACATTTAAGGAGAAACATTGTCAAAAGTTTTATAGGAGACATCGTTCCACTCCTGACAAAATCTCCCCAAAAGTAACAACCAAGTTGAATAAATTGCTAGTTCCAAGGAAAAAAACTTCAATGGACTTTCCTCATACTTTATTTAAAAAAATATATAATTTTACTAATGAAGAAGTCGGGATTAGGGAATATTTTTCATAGTTAGGATTTCTGTTTTTCAAACTGGATTTGTTATGATGAACGTAACGATCAATCCTCTTGCCTTGCGATTGATACAAAGTATTTTACCAAAAAAGACCGTTTGCTTTTTGTTTATTTATTTTAAGTTATGTTATAGGTGGCATGATTATTTTTTTCTACAATTTTTCATATATTAAATGGGCTAGGATATTTGAAAATCTGGTTGGAAAAACAAAATTTTGAAGTACTACAACTTCAGTCCCATATAGTTACTACATTTGCATATATACATTATGGGACAGATGTAATAATTATTGATTTGATCAATTTTAAAACTCTCCCAAGAGATTTATTTTTCTGATTCTGTAGATCTCTCGTGTGCCAGTATCTCCTTCATCATGTTGAAGTCTTATTTAATTTTTTTCTTCTCACTATCGTGTGTGTTGGGATATTTTTTATGTTCGTTTTTTTCTCCGATCTTGAAGCTTTTTCAAATTCTAAATTGAAACTTGATTGCAATATTTGAAAAAATCGCGATATTTACCAGCACATCAATAATGATATCTACTATTACTAGCATAACAATAACATTTAGGCTTTATTTCCAGAAGGAAAGTGTGTACTCGCTCTTCTTTTTCTTCTAATCACAAGTCCTGCCCCCCCCAAAAAAAACATTCATAAAAGGTAATGAAATGATTTATACGAAAGAAACATTCGGTTCTTAGATTTTAATACAATATGTAATAATGAAATCCATAGGGTTATATGTAAAAGTCTGATACAGTTATTGTAAAATGAGTAATTTTACTCCAAATTCCCACCAGTGGCAAAGGTTCTATCTCTGCATTTGTTGTCATTTCAATTTTATTTTGTTTACTTGGGTGAAATGACCCGTGAAATCAAATTGTTGTCTAATACTTCAGTGTTCAATGTCAATTAATTATGTTTAATTTTCAAAAGGTATTTACTGGTCCTTGACTTATTAATATCTTGCTATAACGAGGCGAATCACAAGTGAGTAGGACAGCATCATGACCATTAACATTATCATCACCTGTTTTTCATTGATAACTAAACTGCTACGTACGAATATGCCTTATAAAAGAAATTGACGGCATAATTCAATCATTTTTTCTCACTTTTAGAGAAAAGAAGATTTTGGTGTAGAAAGATACTGAAATGAGAGGAAACAATTAATTTATTTTGACATCAATTTACGAAGCAACTGATCTTTTTGTTAACTCTTTATTTGGTTTTGTTGCCTGTACATCACAGTGACGCATTTCATCCTTTAGGTGTGACTATAACCTCTGGTTTAATGCTTGGTTTATAATTCAGTTACCAATTTTAATTAATTTTTACCTATGTATGATTTTCTATTATTCTATTTATTCTTTACGGTCCCAAAAACATGGTCAAAATCCGTAATCACAATATGGGACTGGGACTACAGTGAAACCCTGCTTGCCAGGTGATATGTTGACCAGTTCACATGTTTGTGATTTTTTTTTGTTTTTTTGTTACTAACTAAAAATAAAATTTGTTTACCAGAAGTTCAATTTGTGAGTTCCGAACTAAACAGGTGGATAGATTTTTTAAAAAATAACAATATGCTCTAGAAATTCATAGCTTATTGTCTTTTTTTCATAATTATTAAAAAAAATTGAAAGTAACAGAAAACCCTACACTACCTACAGAAGTCGTCATCATTTTCTTTATTGAAAACAAACTTTGTAAAGTTATTTGTTATTGAAATTTCCATCTTTATAGTCTCAATCACCTGCTTAAAGTTTGATGCATTTACGAATTGATCGAATTTACAGCGACGTAGTTCGTGATAGAAAATATGCGGCAGGCAGTACTTTTCATCTCTGTCACACCATACGTAAACGAAATTTTACTGAATTACCCCTGTCACTTTTTCATACAACTAGTTATGACAATACATGAACAAATTTCCTGCCACACGTCAATGAAATATTTCGATGTTATGAAGTTTGATATAATTGAATTTCCTTGCCATTTGATTATTCTTATTATAACAGGGATAGTTTTTTTGCATCGAAATACTTCATTAACAAGGGTAAAAAGAACTTCCCGAAAATATGGAGAAAAAAAAACCCATGCAGATTACATTCTCATTGTTGCAAATATTTTGACTGCGATAAAAGAATACACCTTTCACTCTAGTTGGCAGGTTCTTCAGAGAAATTACTTGAAAAACAAAAAAAAAACAAACAAACCCAAAAATACTCTTGAAAGAAAACTATCATCCAAATCAGTGGAGTGGAAAGTAATTTGCTTTTAGCCAGAACAACAAATATCTACCTGATTGGACTAAGAAACCAAATCGGATCTAATGTATCATTTCATTAGTCGATGCAAAAAGAGTTATGTTTATTATTTCCATGAGTTTTCTAGTACATGTATGGAAGAAATTGAAGCATTCCCGTATTGTTTCTCACATCAATTCAAGTTTGATGATAAAAGCAGCATTTTGAAATGATACTCTTAATAGTAAACATTAACATTGTCTCTGTGTGAATTCATCAGATTTTTTCAGATTGTTGTCCTTATCTCGGTCCATCATAAACCAAGCAAGGACAACTGTTCAAAAATTTATACATATTAAAATTGTTATACCAAATTTTACCTTACAAGCACTTGGTTATCATTTCACTACTATAACCTGTAAAAATTCTTCATATATTGAAAAAAATTCCTTTATTATATACTCTCCTGTCTACCTTGGATTTTATTTCCTTTTCACATCAGCCTGTGTTCAAGATTTTTGAAAACAATTGAATTGTCCAGATATTTAACGGTTTACTTTCCCCCCGAATAGTTTCTTTTTGATAATGCTGATAATCTTAGTGAAAAATACTATTTTTGATTGTTTTTCTGACTTTCGAGGATTTGTTGAAAGTTTTATGATAAGATATCAAAATACGAGTCCTGAAAAATGCCTTCTCAAAGCACTTGAGTTCTAGCTTTTACTTCCTTTCCCCTCTTTTCATCCACAAAAATCTTATATATGATGGGTGATCAAAAAACTTTGAGACTTCTATGAAAAGCTCTCTGCGTATTTCATCTAAATTTATGTCACGCACCATCTGCGATTCCTGCAGGATCTCCTCCAGGGTGTCAAAACTGACACCCTTCAGCTTGAACTTCATTTTGGATAAGAGGAAAAAGTTGTGGGAGCCAAATCCAGTGAGTTGACCTGGGGAAGAGAGAATTCATGGTGCTCAACCCTGTGAATATCAAAAAAACACGGAAAGCACATGCCTGACCTGCCTCGACTTCTTTAGTCTTGGAGATATTGGCATCCTCTACTACAAAGACTACTGTTTGGTCTCTGGGTTGTAGCTGTAGACCTGTCTTGGTGCAAGTGATCATCCTTAACATGAAGGTTGGATCAACTTGAGCCTATTCAAGAAAATCCCCCAGATGGACATAGTGTTGCTCCTGCTCAGTGTTGAGAAGCCTGGACATGAACTTGGCAGCCATACGATGCTTGTTTAAAATGGACATGAAGGTTGCCTGAACTGATCCAAGTGACACGTTGACCATATCAGCAGATTCATTGATGGTGATCTGCTATCAGACACACAATTCATCTGATTTCTCCAACTTTTTCAGAAGTGCTCATTGATGGGTCACATTGACCTCTCGTCATCGTCCAGTGATGTTGTACCTCTCTTGAAGCAAGAGTGACCCTAAAAATACCCCACTTTGCTCATAGCCGTAGGCCTGCTTCAATATTTCTAGGGTCTGCATTGCCAAATTCTCAAGTTTGACACAGAAATTGATGTTAGTTCTTTCCTCATGTTTGAGGTCCATCCTGAAATCCCAAGTGAACATGGTCACAAAAATGTGTTAACGTCGCCACATGTCCTGCTGCCTTGCAATGGTTACTGTTCCTATCCTACTGCATCACATGACTGCCTCATGGTTAGCTTATTTGCTACAGGGACTGTCTCAGAACTTTCTCATAGCACCTCATATGATCCTTAGTTATAAAACATCCCCTTCCTTGTAATTTCTGATCCACTTACTTGTTCATAATCTTATTATAATTTACCAAATGTCTGTCCATCTATATTTGACTGCCTACCACAAAAACAAAAACTCAATTTAACCCTTCAAAGTTTTCTGTGTATACCAATGTGACCCCTGAGAGGTTTTTAGCAAATGTTTTTGAAAATCACCCCCAAAATATGGGGTACTTTGGTATCACGAGGGACTGAGAGTAAGAGAAAAATAACTTAGTTAAGCATGTATACACGTATATCTAACATTTTCCAAGATTTTAAATAAGAAAACTCTGGAAGTCACAAATTTCTTTTCAATAACCAATTAAATTAAAAACTATCTGATTTATATATGTCATCTATTTTGTTGATTTTTTTTTTTTTTTTTCACAGCAATTTAACCTGCCCATTGGTGGGTATCCAGTCTAGTAATTTATTGTCAACATTATATTATATAAAGCAAAGCAGGGTGAAGTTTTGTTTGGCTCATTACTGTGGTTATTATTTTTTTCAAATGACTTGAAGATAATGATTTATGACTATTTCATTGTTGATGTTGGCAACATATGTTCACATCCAATCAGATGTTGAAAGAAAACAATTTTGATTACATTAATCACTGGAAGAATTATGCTCTTGTTCTGTAAAGGCTACAGGACATTTTATTTATTTTGTATAAGATGATTTAAATGCTATAAATTTTTCTAATAAAGTACACAAACTCATAGATAAAATTAATAATCTTATGTTCTCCCTTGTTTTTTTTTGTTATTGTGTAAAATAAATATCAGATTCTACATAATCACTAGTTATGCAATATCAGATGGTTAACTATTTGAGAATCGCAGATGATTTTTTTCAATCCCAGTAAAAGACCTGTCGAATCTATACAAAAGGATATTTTTACAGTGATGTATAGCCCTATCATGAAATCATCAGAATTGATGAAAGGAAATACCATATTTGACAGCATATGAGATCCCTTCCCTCCTTTCATATTTTTGGGGGTGGGTGGGGATGCAAAAAATGCTGCAAAAGGTGAAAGTAACCTCGTTCAACTTTTTCCCCCTCAATATTCCCTACTGAAGTCTGGAGTTATGCCATCAAATACAGTAATTATTTTATAATTCGTTGTAGATTATCATCCCACTCAGGTTTGTGGATTTTTAAGAACTACTTGAGGTGAACGGTTTTTTCATTGATGTATTAATTTTTACCCTGGTTTAAATTTAAAGACATGTAACCTTTGGATTATTGTAAATTTTATAAGCATGTGACTGGTCAATAGAAAGAGCTTTTTACCTAGGTTTTAGATTAGTTTTCGATCTAGATGATTTTATAGCAACAAGCTTGAATTAATCAGAATTTAGGATTGAACTTCAGATCTTTGAGTTAAGTTTTTTTTTTTTTTTTTGTCCATCCGCATCCATGTATATGTATTGATTTTGAGGTCTCAATTATTTCTTTTTCTTTTCATATGTGACAGTGAAACATTCAAGGTAGAACTTCATATCTTATGGACTTTATTGAGCTATGCCTATTTGTAAATGGTCATTATAATAGAAGTAATGATAATAATTAATGTTTTAAAAAATTCTGCTTTAAGTAGTGGTAGCTAGCAGAGTTTTCTATACTTGGCAGTTGTTATGATAGAAACTATTTGCTAAGCTATTATTGTGGTGGTGATGGAAATTTACTGAAAGTTTTTTGAAGAAAGATTTTCTCTCTAATATAAGTAAAGTTTTTACATAGCGTAATTTGAGTTATTCAAAATTGAGTAATTATTTTTGAATTAAACACTTTAGTCAGTGTTCTTTATTTTCAATTTGTCTTGCCTGTATGTCTTTAAAAAAAAATTAAAATGTAATTCTAGTAATTTTATTCCTATTTGGTATCATGAATTTCACCAAAACAAAAGACTTCCAAATGAAATGGCTTTATCCCTATCTGAATATTTGCTTTCTCTTTACATAAAAGAACACCTATGATAATTACCTATGTGTTTATATTTGTTTGTTTTCTGTCACACTGAAGGAAAGTGATACATGAAATAATGTGGAACTGCCGTGATTTGAACTCTGATGTGGGCCTTATCATCCTGATGACTTACCAATAGAACAAGGGTACTTGTATTGCATACAATGAGGAAAAGTGGTAATAAAGCAGCTAAAGGCCTAGATGGACAGAATTTGAAAAACAAAAAAATGTCATCTTTTATGACTGGTGTACACTAGTTGTTATGACGAAGAGTCTTACTTGGACTTAACATTTTTAAGCTCTACCTTGCGGCCTCTATATCAGTACTTTATTGTGCTATCTTTTTGGAACTTGTAGAATATGATGTAATTATTTAAAGTATTTTTAGAAAGCACTTGAAGAGCATTTTCTATTTGTTTGCATCTTGTATTATAGTTTTTTGATTCAGAACTCAACATCTTATACTCAACTTTTACATTTTTGTGTCCTGAGTAGTTTGATGTAAGTAATCAAATTTTGCCATAGCTATTTTCTGAATGTTGGAAATTCACTATGTATTTGCATGAAGAACAAATGAAGTTGATCAAAGTATAAACCATGATGAATTCCTCACATGAATATGTATGTGTCCCCCACCCCTACTGTTGAGATTAGTGCCTTCCTATGAAAACCTTTCATAAGCCATAACAGTGATAAGTGAAGACGCAATTAGCATCAATTTAAATAGGGAAATTTTTTAGCATTGCTAGACCCCCAAAATAGTAATGATAGTATTTTAGGCTGAGTTGTTGGAGGTTGGGATGGTGGAAGATGCAGGAAACTGAGGTGTAGGAGAGGAATCTGCTGTGCACTGTCTCTGTAACAGCTTGCTGCAAAACAAACACTGAATGCTATTTTCACTTTTTGCCTTTTTTTTTTTTTTCTTGTAAAAGCAAAGAAGTGGTATAAACTGAACTTGTGAAAAGCTGATACCTCTGTGTGTGTATGTTTGTGTGCAACAAAAATTTCCACTTGAAAATATTGATTTGATTATCAGTTAAATAGCATATGTTCTATACATTAAAACTTGCAGTTACAAAAATGAATGTTCAGTAGAAAATGTCATGCACACTCGAATAAAAAAAGTCTTCAGATATTAGACAGTGACTTTTATCAATGAAAGATTATATAAGCTATCAGCTTGTAAAAATATTTCTCCTTCGTTGTCTTTCATCAAAATTCGTAAAGATATTTATTAGAACAATTGTTGTATTAACTTAAATGAGTTAATTAAAAACAAGCAGATGCAGCTCCTCTTTTGATACCCCATTGAGGGAAGGCACCCTGGTTCATTTGAAGGGTGCCTTAGACTGAAAACTGTGGGAAGCCTCATGTTGCTTCTCATTGAAATGGTGGGTTAACTTGAAAATAAAGATACATATCTGATGAGCCAGCTGTTTTTAAACAGATTTTTCTGGCCAAAAAATGATTGAAAATGGCTAAGCTAGTCCAACAAAAGCTGTAGTTAAATTTGTGATTCCTATGGTCCATTTTCATTATTACATTTGTTTATATATGTAATGTACATATGAAGGTGCATACATTAAAACATAGTTTACTTTACTACTATTTTAATATTTCTGTTTTTATTTCATAACTTTATGAATAGTGAAAGAGGTGTTCAATGTGAAGGTTAATGCAATTCATGTTTATACTTGGAGAAATCCTGTAATCTTGTATTAAATTTGATGAGAAATAGACTTAATGGAATTTTAAGAATGCTTTTCTAAATAGTTTCAAAGTTTTTATATTGACTTTTAGTTCTTACTACCATATTTCACTATAAATTTTAAAAAATCTCTCATTTTTAATGTACGAAAGAATAGCCTCCAAGAATCCACCATGAACTATTTAAAATACACAAACAATATTATTGGTTGTTAAGGATTTAAATAATTATTTGCCATTTGGATAATAAAAAACAAAAAAAAACTGGCATTGATTCAAGCTTGAAAGCTGGCACCTAGACTTTTGGCAAGTCTTTCATTACTTTTCCGTATTCAGTCTATACGGTGGTGACATTTCTCTCATTTAGTCTTTATGACTAATTATGGTATGTTTATAGATATTTTGATAAGTCAGTATATCTACTTATCAATTTCACGAGACTCATTAAAAACATTCCAACTTTTGTTCAGACAATCCAATCTTCTTCCTGTCTTTGATATTGTCAACACAATGTTTCGACAGAACTTCAAAGATAGGAAGAAGAGGTTGGATTGTCCAAACAAAAGTTGGAATGTTAATTACTCTTCTCAAAATTATAGACAATCATTAGATACATGTTACAAAACTATTTTAACCTACTGTACATGAATGAAAATCATATCACACAGGATTTCATTTTTTTAGCTAACTAGTCAAAAGCAACTAAATTATATTTGCTATACAGAAATGATGTAGAATGAATTTTTGGTTAAAAGTCTAAATAGAAAAACTAAAAAATTTTCAAATTTAAGGTTTCATGTAGATAAACCACAATTCCAAAGACTGTTGAGGTATGAGCTAGAATGGATCTTTTCTTCTAAATCTAGCTGTTTGTAAAAGACAATGCAAGATGGGATCTTTTTCATCATTGTTATCAGTTCTCTCTCTTTTATTTTAATCATCTGGTACCACTTGATTATCTGCTCACCACTCATTGCATTCATCTATTTCAGCGATCTCTACACCCGCTCTCCCTTTTGTGTGTTAACTCTACGGGTTGCTACTCATTAGTATTGAACTGCAGAAACACTTTTTAATTCTATTAAGAGTGTGTTACTGAAGGATCTACTATCTATTCAGGTTGTTGATAGGGTTACTTCACTTGGGAGTTGAATGTGGTAGGTTTTTATAACTTCACGTTAAACTATCAATATAATTTCCTCGACCGCAAAACAGGAGTTAATGCTGGAAAAGCAGAATGGATGTGGAGATCAGTAAAATAAAGGAGCAAGCAGCAGTGAATATAACGAAGAAGTGCAAATCATCCTTCTCAGTGACCATTTAAAATATCCATTTTTTTATGAAAAGAATTTCTGTTGCCACAATCCAAGCAGATTTTTCCAATTCCCAGTTAATTCTGAGGCTAATACTTGGGGTGATAGATTTTTGCTAAAAATGTTCTATTAAAAACCATTCTAAGCATCCTTGATATTATTCAACAGGAAATATGCGAGGCTAAAATTGAAGCAACTGAACTTGGAATCTTTGAAAATTCAAGCTCTTCAATGCTTTAAAGAAGGATTTACTAAAAACAAAAGATCATTGGTTGAGGATTTGTTTGAAGAGAGGATTGTAATAAACTAAGTAGAATTCATTTTTTCCACAATTCATTGCATGACATGCTCAATCAGCTTATAGCAATATTAAAAGATTATTTTTATTTCAATAGTTATGATATTTAGGATATCTCCACTACTTTTTCTACATTGCTCTTCTGTAATTTTTTTTTAGAAATATTTATATTTTATAGGTATACTTTTTCAGTTTAGTACTTGATCTTTTTTGTCTGAGTAACTCCCTTTGTTCTATATTTCACACCTATCATTCTGCTGATTGTGACACAGACAGAGAAAATATACTTAATGGAAACTAAAAACTAAGAATTTTTTGAAAATGTAAGTAAAGTATCTGTTAAGAAATTGATGCAAAATGAGAGCTCATATCTATGCCAACATCTCTGGTTCAAATATAGCTACGATGCAAGGGAGATGACTGTACTTCGAATTTCCATATTTTGGACTATTGTCTTGATATTTGAAAAAATTTCAATCTGAAAAGAATTCCTGGATCTGCCCCCAAATTTAATCAGTTCCTCCTTAGCTTAAGGCCCACCCTTCCACTGATTGTCATTGAAGTTCTTCCAACTTTGTTGGCAGAGGTATTGATCATGATATTAAATGCCCAATGGATTTTATCATTTTAATCTTATGGTCCTGAAGTTCAGTTATTGAATAGATCTAATTCTAAACCTCTTTCTTGTTGTTTTGTATTCATTTACTTCTTAGAAACAAAGTAGATGCAGTCTTCAATGATTATATTATAATTTTGAAAAGCATATCTGTGCAGATCAAATTATGTATTATTATTATAGTGCCTTTGTTTAGAAGTGTTTTGTTCTTATTTCATTCACAATTTATATGAAAAGACAGGTGTGTGAAAGTCGGACAAATTTCATTAGTTATTGATTGTCTATACCTTATTAAAACATAGGTAAAAGGTTTATGGATGAACAGAACTTGTTCAAAATAGCCCAACTTATCAGTGATTTGTATTTTCTCCTTCTAATCATCCCCCTCCAGCACATACATTTCAAAGAAAGAATTTTTATTAAATTATTTCAAGTAATGATAACATCCTTATTTTCCCAATTGGACGGGTCAAAATACTCATACAAATGAATTACATTCTGCTTACTGTGTTTAAATTTCCATTTAAGGTTACTCCCTTCTAACCTTGATAGTTGAATTACAGTTAAAAGCATAACAAAGTGTCTGTATGTCTGGTGATTGAAAGTCGAACTACAGAAATGGAATTTGAATATGATATGACTGAACATAAATCAACATTATTGTTTCTGAAGTACATTTGCCAGTTTTTCCTCTATTCTTTCCCTCCTAGAATAAAGAAAGAGAAATATCAACAGGTCTAGTTAGTCGCTCAATAGAAACTGTCAGGTGACCAACAGCTTTAGGTAGCATGCTTTATGAGGATGATCAATTAATAATTTGGAAAGAAGTGATCAATGAACAAGTTACTTCCCCCAACTGTACTTGGGCAATGATCACTGAAAAAAAAACAAGCGTTAATGTTGCCAGACACTAACTAAAGGACCAATTTAGTATAAACTTACATCGTAAATTGAACCCCTACTAAAAACCTATGGAATAGGGTCTCAAAAAAACAAAAGTTTTTTTTGATATAATACTGAGTAAATGTTTGAATTTTCAGTCCTGTATTACTATTAGTGTTGTTTATTTGCATGATATATGCATAGCCAGCCAGACCAACTTGAAACCTGGGAACACCAATGGCACCGATTTCAAAAGATTGCCCGTGAATATTTACATTGGATACTAGTACTATAGAGCTATATGAGCAAGAAAAATATGATGACAGTTTTGGTTGACCATTTCTAATAGTATAACCTCTATGTGAGCATTTATTGATATTTTTTAGTAGACTAGGTTTATATACATTATTTTTCAGTCAACTTTTTCTGTTTGTGAATAAGTTGTTTTAAAACAGTATCAAAATTGTATTCTGAAAACTTTATGAAAGAGTTATTTCTTGTAATTTTGACCATAGATTATCATTATCAAAAATGAATACGTTGTGTTGAAGTTTAAAATTGTGCTGTTGTTGGTCATGATATTTGTATTGATTTTTGTTTTTATAACTGATCTTGAAGCTAGTATTCTAAAATGCTTTTGACCCTAAGTGTAAGTGATATTATCAGGATATGATATAACACCACAACCAACAATAGCACACTTTTTAAACTTCAACTCAACAGGTGTTACATCTTGGAAATTTTTTTTACTATCACGTGGGCATGTTCTGATGCATTTCTGTGGTTGCCAGCCATCTTTTTCAGAAGACTTGCAGCAGGTTTACTGATAAAACTGTGTGCTGTTTATATGCTTGAGATGGGGATATTTCTGAGTTGTGGATTGTTAAGTAGACTTATCTTAGACAAGCCTGATACTTACAGACAGATACACACTGTCAAGGGTGTTATTTTGACCTTGGTCTACCAACAGTCTCTGGGGCTCAATCAGTTAGCGTAGACCTAGCTTACTTAGGTTCTCCCATGGTAATGGGTATTGGTTCAAATCTCACCTGGGGCTCATCTCTCTATTTCTAGATCATAGCCAATGTTTTGCTCATTACCGTAAATAATTCAGTTCAAGTTATATTTAGTTCCTAAAATATCTTTTCTTATTTACACACACATACATATATATGTATGATTTTGATGGTGCAGAGGAAAATCTTTTTTGGCTGATTTATTCAACGTGTTCTTGGACAAGATTCAATCCCAATAGTTAGTATCTATCTGTATCATCGGGTAGTGGGGGAACTTGTATCAATGGAAAATTATCAAAGAAATAGAAAGAATTTTTTTTCCTGATGGAGATTGAAAAAGGGTTGATTAATCTTATGGCAAATATATCAGATTGTCAATAATTTCAAAGAAATCTTCCTAACAATACTAATGAGAACCCTATTGTGTTATTTCCTGCTCGTGGATTTAATCCATTAGTCTTGTATTCACTGAAATTACCATCAACCTTATTGCTTTATCTTTTCTTATGACCATCAAAATGCGGTTAATGTTTACCTACAGCAATCAAACAAATTTGTAATTCACAATAAGAAACTATTGTGGCTGTTCCTTTCTCTTTTGTATAGTTAGTTCCTGTTTCCTTCTGGTGTGTGCTATCTCAATTTTTCTCTTGACAAACTTGTTGGAATTGGGTCAACTTGAAACATATGTTATTTGTAGTTTTAAGATGGAGTAACATTAAAATTGTAAGACTTCCATCCTTGGAGATGCGAGTTTGACTTCTTTCTCTAATATCCGCAGTTGGAGTATTTTTGTTTGTTCTATTGTATACTTATAATTATACAGAAGAAGCCGCCTATTGTGATCACTTTGTGAAAGGGTCTCTTAGATAATAATAACGGCTAGCATTAAGCAGAGGATGTAAAACTGGAACAATTCACATTTATTTTTTATAAATTATGTTAAATTCATTGTTATAAACAACTTCACTAGATAAAAAGTTGATATGCTTATTCTAATCTAATTCTTTGATCTTTATATCTATAAATTTGGTTGTCAGTCTGTGTGTCTAAACAGCTCAAGTGATAACTTGAAATCACCACATTATTCTTTATCTAACTACTTATTCATAAAGTAGACTGTGAGAACTCAAGATATCAAGTAAGGCATTTTGCAAAAAAACAAAATGGTTGAGTAAGGTAATTTGTATAATTTGAATTTTTGCAGCTATAAATAATATTAAAGCAAATATTTTCTATCTCTTCATACAATGAATAATATACTTATTTATTGTTTAATGAAGTTGAGTAATATAAAAGTCTGAAAATGATTTTTATGCAAATAAAAAGAAAATTGTTATTGTTGAAATTTAGGGAGGTAGTACGAACAGCTCTATAGTACTAATACCCTACATGGATATTCACGGGTAATCTTTTAAAATCTTTTTCAAATTGAGAATTTTCACTTCAGTTGAATATTCATTAAAGTTGACATTTTTTGGTAATTTCTAAAATGAAACACAAAAACAATTTCCTTTTGTTTATAATTTTAAAGATAACTTTTGTGTATTTATTTTAAAAAAGAAATATTGTTTGTTAAAATTCAGTTGAAAATTGAATTTTTAGGTTTGCAAATGATCTTCAGTAATTTTTTTCACATTTTAGTACTTTTGTTTCAGTTGGATATATATACATATATATATATATACTAAAGTTGACATTAGTTCATTTTTAGAAGAAATTGACAGCTGATCTCTTGAAATGTGTTTAAATTGTGTGCGCGGACTTGCCTGGGCAATAAAATTTTGAAAATTCCAATACCCAGGTACTGAAGGTTGCTAAATTCCAATACCCAGGTACTGAAGGTTGCTAAATTCCAATACCCAGGTACTGAAGGTTGCTAAATTCCAATACCCAAGTACTGAAGGTTGCTAAATTCCAATACCCAGGTACTGAAGGTTGCTAAATTCCAATACCCAGGTACTGAAGGTTGCTAAATTCCAATACCCAGGTACTGAAGGTTGCTAAATTCCAATACCCAGGTACTGAAGGTTGCTAAATTCCAATACCCAAGTACTGAAGGTTGCTAAATTCCAATACCCAGGTACTGAAGGTTGCTAAATTCCAATACCCAGGTACTGAAGGTTGCGAAATTCCAATACCCAGGTACTGAAGGATGCTAAATTCCAATACCCAGGTACTCTAGGATGCTAAATTCCAATACCCAGGTACTCTAGGATGCTAAATTCCAATACCCAGGTACTCTAGGATGCTAAATTCCAATACCCAGGTACTCTAGGATGCTAAATTCCAATACCCAGGTACTCTAGGATACTCTAGGAGGTAAATTTGATTTACAATGTGCATGGGCCTACCCAAAGTGTGCGAGAAATTATTTTTTTCTCCTAGCTGCACCCTTAGTCCCTGCTACTTTTTAGATAGAGTTGTTGGTACTGATTGACTTCGATAACAATAAACGTTTGATAGCATTATTGGTGATGACAAGAAACCATTTCCTTCATTCTAGATCAAACTATTGATACCAAACTAGGCACATCTTTCCAAAAATGATACAGCTTTGTTACAGATAACATAATTATCTTTTTGATTGTTTTTGTAGTCAATCTCTTGAGATAGAACAGGTTGCGTGGTATCTTTAAATTCTCTATCAACATGAAAAGAAATGGTTGCATTGTCTAAGAAAATGATATTGAAAGCCATATTTTTTTGTTTTCATAACTTTTCCATGTCAAGTTTTGGGATCGTTTCAGGTAATATAGGATAACCGAACTGTCTTGTATCTATCACTAGTTACATTATTTCTTGAGAGTATATTAACCACTGATTCAGCCATCATCTAAGAGTTTTCAACTTCTGGTCTGCATTATTATTTGAATATTCAAGATTTTATCAGACTAATATCAATTTTTACTAGGGGACTCCTTTGTGGCTGAGAGTTGCTCAAGAAAGATATATGAGCTCAGGTATAAATCAGGATTCCAAGGACTGTTTTTTCAAGATACTTTGAAGGTTGACACAACATAATCTTCCATCTCTTATTTCCCTCCATCTAGTCTTGTGCCATACTAACTTGAGCTCAATAAATGTCAGCATCACTATTCACTATTATTATTTTTGATACTTTCCAGGAAGTGCTCTCTGACAGAGATATGCTTACAGGAAAATATCCAGGACCATACTAACAGCATTTTTTAGCCCTTAACCAACTTTAAGTATAACATTGAATTCTTTCAAAATAATCAATTTACAACATACTTGAAGGAAGCATTTGAACGAATAAAAAAGGATATATGCATTGATTGTTTGTAGTAGAAGTGATGTGATGTTCTGGAAAGAAATATTTATAAATCTATTGAACATAAATATTTATTGGGTTTGTAACAGATTAAAAAAAAATGAAGACTTCTATACTAATTTACCAGAATAGGATTTATGATTTTTTTTTTAATCGATAGGAACTGCCTTAGTAAATTTGTTTAATTTTATCTTTTCAACTCCTGAGAAAGCCATTTTATAATCACAGATGGTGTTATCAAAAGCAATTTGTTCCAAACACTAAATTTGAATTAATCTAAAAAAAATTTAAATTGTAAAATAAATTCCATACTAATCTTCTCTAATGTTGAGTTGTTTATTACAATGGATATTAGTTGTTCTTATTTTTATATCCTTTGCTTAGTGTTATCGTTCAGTTATTGTTATCTGAAAGACCCCTGTCCCAAAGTGATCATAATAAGCAGCTGCCTCTGCACTGAACAAGTGTCATTGCCTTAGTTTTTGATTCATATGATACGGAATGTTTTCAAGTTGTTGGGTAACCACCTGTTACTACTAGAGCTTTGGTGACAGTGGTTACTAAGAGTTTGTTTGCATTCAGGTTTTGTGGTGTATAGTGAATACAATGTGCCGATTTTGATGCCTAGTGCTGTGATTTATCTTGGCTCAAATTGTGTAGTTACGCTACTCTTAGATGGTAGCTAAATCAGTGATTATATTTTATGATGGATTAAGTTGGTTACTGTAGCTCATTTGGGAAAAAGAAATCTATTGTTCTACAATAGAAAAAAAAAACTTTCACTTTCAACCATCTGTCTCATTTTCCAGCATTGGCCTCGCTTTGTGTGGATATCATGAATTCAACTTCAATGATAAAAATCTTTTGAAATCTTTGATTTCTCTTTTAAGGAAAGTTAAAACATCATTTTGAATTATTGCATGCTGGTTATTAGCAATATTAGTCTGTTTGTAAGATTCCCAAAGTGGGCGATGGAAGAGTCAATGGTGCGGTCGTAAGTCAAGGTGTGATGAGGGGGCGAAAGTTAAAGAATATAAATTGATAGCTCCTATGCATAAAATCGTATATCTAAAAAGCTGATTTTACAGTAAGGCTGTTTGAAATTCTGATATTTATTGTTTTATTGATTCAATTAATTCTATTAACTTCATCATTGGACTTATGGTATCACTATTAAATCAATATAAATTCATTGTGAAACTAAAGATGTACCATTGAGCTTCAAACATCTCAAGTGCAAAATCAGTTTTTCAGACATACAACTCCTTTTTGGGCAATTGTAGTAAAAAATACTAATTGTGTTTCCATTATTATTTTTAGTTGAACATGGATTTAACTATTGACATAAAAGTAACTATTTATAGTGAAATAGATACTTGAAAAAGGGTGGTAGTCAACGAAATGTAGCTGGATGCATTAGTTGACTTATTTTGCTCACATTCCCTACACTCTTATCCATTTTAGATTAGATAGACAAAAATTGTCCCTGTAGCTTCCTTACTTATCTCTAAAGTGAGCCTCCACTCCAGGCCTTCATTTTTCTGAATCATTATTAACAGTTGGTCAATGCATGTCACCTTGCTTATATGTACAAATGAACAGGAAAAAAATCTAGGAAATTTCATTACAATACATTAGATAGAGTAACTAGAGAAATGAGCTATCAAATTGAATTCCTAATCTTATACAACTGAGAAAACTTCAGACCACAATATATTACTTTTAATATAATATGTTCTGAAGTTTTTATCAGTTCTAGGAAGCTTTGGAATTGGTCAATGATCAATTAATAATCACATACTTCATACTTCGGCATGGGTTTGCAAATAGTGATGAAACACCACACCTTTGCATTTGATTAAAATAATGTACCTCTTTTCCATCGGAGATGACAATAGATGTCTGCTGTAATCTTACCATTGACTGGTAACTGCTCTAAAGTGGGCCTTATCTAAGGAATACCACCAAAAACTTACCAAGTCTCTCCTGGGATTGAGGTCCTTTTGCCTCCATTATGCTATTGTTTTCACTGCTTTATATTCCTTTAAATTATCCACTTTTTTAATAATCAGTAACTAACCAGTCCTGAAATAATGAGATTTACACACTTAAGTGCAGGGAAGTGTAGGTGTCAGTTCTTGCTTTACTGTTGCTTTCTGTCAAATCATGGGATCTCATTTTTCATGATGGTGAATCTTTTGAACTCATTTTTGAGCTAATTATTCAACCTTAAGAACCATATTTCTATCAAGTTCAGACAAAGCCAGGTCATCATCAAACTTAACAGGATCTCTCTTTAGCACATCTCTGAAATCACTTTTTCTAAAGCTTTCTGAAGGAAACTGGTTGTGAATTTCTCTTTCTCTCCGTGCTTTATACCAGTATGGCTGGATATTTTTTTTTCTTTTTCAAGGAATCCGACCCTACCTTGACAATGAAACATATTTTTCTTAGAGCAAAAACCCTTACCCAACGCCAAAAGTGAGCATAAGAATTCTCAGTTGAGAGAAAAATTCATTTTTTTAAGGTTCAAGGATGGATGACTCTGACATGCCTAGGAGTGTGTGCAGGCCTGACTGTAGAGAAGGGTATGTGCACCCCTCCCCTTATTTAATTTTATGAAATCCCTCTAAAACATCATTTGCTTCCCTGTATTATACCTAGGATTTTTTCCCCAAGCAATGCTGAGTATCCCTGCTAGTAGGTATGGTTGTAATTGGTATAGGTGAAGGCCTCACCTGTTAAAAGGAAAGGCTGTATTATTTCGAAGTTCAATTGGTTTCTATATCGGTATTCATTAATGTAAAATTATTTTATTTCTATGTTTCATTTTATTGTTTCATTTCATTGTTTCATTTTCTCAAGCTCGAAGTGTATGATTTCTTGGTGATGGCCTTTTCATGTCATTGCTGGTTACCATTAGTTGAGGAAATATTTCTTTCTTAATTTTTTTTTTTATATAACATTATCTGAGGACAAAGGGACTCTAGATGCATTGAATAATTCAAATAGTTTGAATTTTGAAGTACTCTCTTGCATTGGATTTAAAAAGTAAACCTTGAAATCTATACATAGATTATTTTAATAACTAAATCCCCGTGAAAAATATTTTTTCATATATTAGAATTTCTATGAGATGATTTTTTTAAAAATTTTTATAAACTACTGAACTTGTTTGAGTGGGAGAGCACATTGTTTGAAATGGTAGGAGAAATTTTCAACAGCAAAATTTTTACCTTCAAGTTGGAGAGTCCATTATTACGGATAGAGAAACAGAAAAAGTCACATTGTTCATTATATGAATAGATTCATAGATTTTGTCATTTATTTGATACAATTGAAAATAGAAATATTAGCCTTGATTATTTCTTAGGATTGAACTCAACAATTATTTCATTCCGCAACTATAACAGAAAATAGCACAGATGTAAACATTTATAGGTGCAATAGACTAAAAAACCAAAATTTCTATGTAACCACTTTTATAATTTTTTTGATACTTATAAGCCTCTAAAACCAACTATGTTTGAGAATTATGGTCTGAATGAAATAACTGTTCCTATTTTATCTTTGGAGTTGGACAAATTTGTGCGTGGTCAGTATCAGATCAGCAATCATTTGGAAACTCTTGGAAATGTTTATAAATCAACATCTCTTGAGATTTAATGTATCATAAAATACATTTTCTGCCTCTTACTCAAAGCAACAGAAATTGAGCAGTAATTTTTTGGAGTCAGCATGCTACATGATGTCATGCTGTGAATATTTAAAACTGTTAAGCACGTATTTGTGACCATATTCATCTGCTCATTTACAATTTGAGGATGGACCTCCATCTTGAGCGGAGAGCAAATATGAAATTCTGTATCAAATTGAGAAATCGGCAATGGAGATGCTTGGAATATTGAAGCAGTCCTATGACAATGAAGCAAAGAGCCAAGCAAGGTGTTTTCAGTGGTACTTGCACTTCAACAATGGTAGAACATCAGTGGACGATAATAAGCGGTCGGGAAGACCTTTCAAGGATCACTACCCCCGAAATTGTTGAAGAAATTGGATGAATTGTGTGCCCAAGCTTCTCGCCCATCACTTTCATATTGAGTATTATCACCCATGACGAGATCTGAGTCTACTGAAGGGTTGCCGTTTTAAGACCATGATGAAGAACAAGCGTTGATTGCACATAGATGTTGCATGAAAGGCTTGAAGAGCAGCACTTTTAAAGAAGTTTTTCCAAGCATGGCAGAAGCCAGGGTTCCAGACTCACTTTTTTCACCACCGTTGGATAAATAATTTTGAGTGTTCCGAAGGAAATTTGAATCATCCCAAAATCAAAATGTTCTTTTTTTATTCAGTTATCATCATCATAGTTGTTACTAGCATGGTAAAAACACCATTAAAATGTTGAAGAAATAAATAATTATATCAGTGGTAGCGCAAAGTCTGCATTTCCCTGCAAAAAATTTTTTTCTATGTATTTTTCAAAGGAGTGGAGCCAGAAATATGCTGATCACGTCAAACTTCATCACTTTACTTTAAAATATAAGAGATTTGACGAGAGTACAAATAAAATGATCATAATAGTCCTAAAGTTCAGGAAGAATTCTCTCAAGTCTTGATGCCTCTAACAGGCTGGCATTATTTAAAGAGTTAACCTTTTAAAAGTTGAGTATAATTGTTTAGTTCATCTATCTGTGTGAACGTATAGAAAGGCGTATGCTGGTCCCACTGGCCACCTCTGATTATATTTATTCGGCTGCATTCAAATAAATTGGTCTCAAACAAAATTGACAAGTTATGTAAACTGGAGAGCTGCATCAATTAAATGATTAGTTAACTATTGGTTTAATCACCAACATAGTTCTCTATGACAGTAAAATGAATATCCTTGGGTTTTTAACAAAACAAATCATTTGATGACTTCATTTCTGGTTTTGGAAAACAGTAATCAGCAATTTTCACCATTTTCTGACAATTTATACAACATGTTGAACACATTCTTATGAATAATTAGTCAGGAAAATAATCAACAGATTAATAGATAATGAAAAGAATTGTTATTTGCAGCCTAGGCAAAGTGTAAAAAACACAGAATTAAGAACAAATAAACTGGAGAACTTATTCTGTGTCTCACTCTCAGTTCTCATTGCAATATTGCACTACACTCCTGAAATAAGAATTTATTCAAAGTTTAGCTTACCTCATTCAATTGTATATTTCAAAGTCCAAATGTAAGGGTCCTCAAAACTCCTTCAATCCTCAGGCATGTACAAAAATATTGCTAATGATAATGATTAAGTAGCTTTAGACATGGTTTAGTTCCATTTCAGTTTGTTCAATTTTTTTTTCAACTAAAAACAAAGGGGGAAATAGATATGGCTAAAACAAAAATATCATGGCCAAATGCTTTTCAAAAAGGCCAAATTTGGCAATAATATGGCAACCATTTGAACCTGCTTTGAACTGAAGTCTGCATGCCCTGCAGCCATTCCTCTCCTATGTATATATTCGTCTCTCAGAAATTACCCTATGAAAGCAGTGGTAGAGGGGTGTGAAAAAGCATATACAGTATGTCTATATGTAACTGTATACTGCAACTCTTTATATCCCCCTGCCTCTTTTCAGTTTCTAATTTGCTAGAGGGACTATTATTTAAAAAAATTCCTTTCTCAAGTCTCAAACACATTTTCTACCATCTCAAGGACTACTAGATTCCACTAATTTTGAGACCTGGCAGAAGTGCATCACTATATAAGGTGACGACTTGGAAGGTGATACAAATCGAATACAAATAAAGCTTTTTATTGAAGTCCCGGAATTTCTTGATCGCACCTCATATCATAAGTAGATTCTCTTTAAGCATTATACCAATTTGTGACATTACTCTTCATTTTCCACATGTAGAAAATTACTTTTTTAAAACTCCTAATGAGGAAATAGTAGGGCAGAATGGGCTCTTCAGCCTTGGTTGGCAACCAGTCCAAAAGAAGGACGAATCAGAATTCAAACAGGGCCAATCCACCCTTTCACTAGACTTATTGGACTGCTCAGAGGAAACCAACCATTGGTTAGAGTGGCCAAAAAGGGATGCTCAGCAATGTATTATGAAGAGCATGATGAGGCACACTGTGTCCTTGGCTCATACATTGTGTTCCAGTTTTGCTGTTGAACAAGTACGAGAGTGAGTCTAAAGACATGTGCAATTCTCCTTCAGTTTAATCCAAGTCAAGTGCAAGTCTTGACTTCAGACTTGGCTGCACAACTACACCACTCAGAACTTCAATGACAATGGATGAATATCAACAAATGGCTTACATTTGCATTTTCCATTCGTTAAGTAACTTCCTGAAGTTTTTACCACATGTGATGAAAGAAATGAGAGATCTTGCTTGTTGAAATTATTTCTAAAAGTATTTGCTCATTCGTGAAAATTCACTTGAATAGTTAATTGAATATTTCTGCAGCAATCTTCATCTTGAAGAAGATTTAAATAATCCCTCTTTTGAAATTTTACTCAAAATTATTTCCTGGAGATGGTGATGAAATTTATTGCTTTTTCTGGTGTTATTCTATTTAAATTTCATTTTTTGAAATAGAACTGTCAGTTCCAAACATGGGAAATCGTAGACATTGTCAAATTCCAGTCCAAACATGCTGTAGATTTTTTTCTTACATCATAGCAAGAACAACCATCCTCACCTAATTTAAAGGGGTAAAAATTAATATTCCCTACCGTGATTTTAAATCATGATCAACTGAGCTAAATAGACAGGCATTACATATTTACCTGAATTTGAGCTACAAATATGCAAGGGCTTCTGTCATTCTGATAGATAAATATATTTATAAAATCAACACTTCTGTACTGTGATTTGACATCATGACCATGTGATTTTAGCGGCTCTCTTACTGACTGAGCTAAACTGACATGTCTTACTAACATATCTATGAGAATTTATCTTACAGATACAGAAGGGCTTATTTCATTCTGATGAATGAATACATTCATACTAAAAGAATATATTTTCATGATTTTTTTGCTCATTTATTATATATATAACATGAATGTTGTCATAATCATTTTCAGTCAGAATAGGAGTGGAGTTTGACCCTGCAGCAAGCCAGGCTTGTTTTTATCATTGTTGTATGATAGATTTCATGAGCAGACAAAAGTAACCGCATTAATCTGGTAAGTACTGTATAATAATCTAACATGAGCTTGAATTTTCTGTACTGCTGAAAAACTGTATCAGAAGTTGCTAACAGCATATTTATAAACTGTAATTAGCTGTACAAAATATTTCTTCATTCTTTCATGTGATATGTGTGTGTATGAGCACATGTGTACACATCTGAAATTAGATACACACATCTGTGATAATGAATGCAGGTGTTTTATAGATTTGTTGTTTTAACCTAAACAACTACCAGCTGTTAGCCTCCATAAATAGGCCAGAGGTCATTATATATGAAATATTGTGTTCAGAACAGTGAAATGAAGGATATAAACAACACAAAAACGGTAAATATTTGATGAAATTATAACTTTTTTGAAACAATAACCTTTTTCCTATGATTCTCTAATAATATGCAAACTCTATAATAAAATTCTTTAGGTTGAGTGGTCATAAATTCAGTAAAGCCATGAATCATAGCTTCTCTATTATCAAATCTTTTATTAAAGATATGAAGTTCCAAACACTTGAAAAGATGATAATCTGTATGAAAAATGTCTGGTCAATATGGAAAATGATGCAAGACTTCATACCCCAATTGTCTAAGCTTTGACTTAGTCAGCTGATTGGTATAGGGTGTGTCGCTGTCGTGGTGAATTCCATTCAGTTTATGTGGGGCCCTTTTTTCCCTTCTTTTTAATCTCTCCTATTGCTTTGGGATGACGTGTTATGGTCATTATTGAAGTCCTAAAGTCACCAGAACATACTTGAATGATTTTTTATAGATCTTAGGCCACCGTTGTCAATAATTGTTGATCAATGAGAGTTGGGTTTGAGACACAGAAATCTTTATCATTGGCACTTATGTTTCTGGGCCTAAACCTTTTGAACCAATGCTTAACAGTTTGCACTGTTGTAGCTTCCACTCCAAATGCTTTGTTGACATTATCAGCAGTTAGAGCATCATTACGTCTCAATTTAGAATCGTACATGAAAATTAATCCAACTTAGGTAGACACTATTGCTGTAAAAGCCTCAGAAACCTTTAAAAATAACAATTCTACTTCTATTTTCATTGAATCTACAAAAAGTGCAATTACCTTTTCATATATCTTTCATTTTTAGCATTATTCTCTTTGATTCAAAGAAAAAATCAACATTTCATGTGTGACAACCTAATAATTTGTCTTTCAGTAGCAATTAGATGTATAGATCTAAGATGCCTCATCCAAGTCGGTACAAATATTACAAATTATTGAAACTGAAAAGAGGTCAAAATTAGTAGTGTTTTTTTATGCCTTGCCACTGTTACTGACAGAATGAAAAGTGATAGGGCATTAATATTTGGGAAGGTATAACAGTTCAACTATAAATCATCAAAACAACACATTGAACTAAGTATAATTCTTTTATAGCTTTGATAACTAACTGTATACATATTACTATACATACACACAGGTAGATGAATTGGATTATTGTTCTCAACTTTTATAAGGTTAAGTCTTTAAATAATGCCAGTCTATTTGCATTTAGACTTGAGAAAAGTCTTCCTGGACTTTATGACTATTGTAATCATTTCATTTGTATTCTTGTTGAATCTTTCATTTTGAAAGGTATAAGTTGAAGCATTGTAAATTTGGAAGTATAGTGATGTGATCGGCATATTTCCGACTTCACTGCCCTATAAAAATATAGAGAAAAAATAATGCTCTTTTCTCACTATTTTTTCCCCATTATTTTGACTGCAATTTTGCACAATTTGTTAGTATAGAACAGCCAGTTCTTTCTGAATTTAAAATTTTAATGATTTTAAAAAATCACAGTAGTAAAAATATTTGAAAAAAGGAAATATTTTTAAAAGTCTATCAGGCGATTTCAGCTGAGGTACCCTTCAGATATTTCAATCAATGGTGATATTAGCTACTGGAGATCATATGCGTTAATTCTAAATCATAAGAACAAAATGAATTAATTTTTTTTTCAATAAAAGATTTTAAAAGCAAAACAATATACATTCAAAGCACGTAAGAACAAGAACAAGAACAAAACAATTGAAAAAATAATTTGTATTTATTCATATGTATTTAAGAAATGGACATAGGGTAGCCGCTTTAACGTAGTAATGTGAAAGAGACGAACTGACCAAGAATACATGAGATGAGAATTCTGGTTGAAAGCAGTTATTTGGCATTTGCATCATCGGCGACTGTTTAGCTCAACAGCAAAAGCATTGCTATATTGAAGCAGCTCCCTATCAGTTGCAGGTTCGATTCCTGCTTCAGCCCTATTGTCTTCAATTATCTAATCTATTTACTTTATCCAAATTGAATGATATATTAACCGTGTTACTCATGATGAATATGCTAACATAAACGTCACACCTTTTTTTTTTTTTTTTTTTTTCCTCTTCTATTATTTAAAATATATACAGAAGTATTTGAACACATATGTCTGAGGCAAATTATTTTTAGATTTCATTCTTGAATGAAATATCACATTATCATTAACTTTGACTAGTGTTTGCCTTCATCCTAATTTTCAGTTGCTTTTTATCAGCCTAGTGTATACTGGACCCCCCCTCTGGCTAGAAAGTGTGTGGTCGATTCTCACCGTGAGCTAGCTCTTTATTTTCTAATTAGGCTGTTTAATCATTGCCATTGGTTCAATGTCTAATTCCAAGTTGTGGTAAAAACTAGTGAAAATTAGTAATAGAATAATTTTTTGCTGAAAATTTTCTTCAGTCTTTCTAATTATTAGTAACGCAAAGATAATTACAATAAAAATTAGAATGGGTAATGGTTTTGGGCAATTTTTTTGATGAAATAAGGTTTTTGTCAGAAGTCTGCTCGATGGTTCAGTGGGGAATACAAATGGAAAAATCGATAAAATGCCTAAAATGTTTTAAAAAATGCATTATGTATTGAAATTTTCAATTCGGTATAAACTGGCTGTCCTATACTCATAAACCAAGGGCAAACCAAGCACATATCTATATGAAATGGATAGTAGGGTGGAATGGGTTATTTGAACAGAACATTGTCAGTCCACCACTGTTATAAACTGTGCATAATTGCAGTTGGGAAAATTGTTGAAGAAAGAAAAAAGGTGTGATTTTTTTTTTTTTCCTATGCACTCTTACCAGGAAGTGAAGCTGGAAATGAGCCGATGACGTCAGCACTTCGCCACACTATTAGTTACATCCCTTTGTTCCTTCACATTAAGACATGGGTATTTCCAGTGGGAATAACTCGTTTGGCATCTCTACACTGCCCAAGTGGTAACTAACTTGTTACCCTGCTGCTCCTATTTATTGGTTGGCTACCACAAGAGATCATTAGCATAAGCCTATACTATGCAATGCTTTAGTTTAAAATCAATTGAACCTCAAAACTTTCAGCTTCTGATCTTATGCTATAAGAACTTGGTCACATCAATAAATGCTGAATTTTCTGTAAATATAAAGTGTGATTTACCATATTTGTCAGTATTATCAAAATTTTTACAAAACTAAGCAAATATCATGCTACATTCAATGCATTAGTATTTGTATACTGAGCTTTGAAATGGACAGCTAAGGGGCTTAATTTGCATTGAGCAGTAATCCCCCAAATTTTCTGGTAAGCCATGTATCATATAGGCCAGCAAATACAGTATTTGGTAACTTCACAATATGTCAAAGGTCATGAAATTCCAAAAGCATCTAGTGAACAAATGAACAAATCATAAGTGGTTTTTGTGGTATGAGCTATCAGCTGTAAACAGATGCTGTGCTTGTATAGTGTAGACTAGAATTTTGCAGTGTGGTGGCTTCTAGATAACTGTGCCATACAGGCCTCTCTTTTTAAAAAAATAGCATGATGAGCATGCAATGACCTCCCATTCTTCTATTACAAAGTGACATTGTTTAGGGATAAAGAAACACTAAGTTCACTTGCTAAAAGATGGGGCATTAGACACGAGTAGAGCATCCAGTTGCATAGTGAATTAACCAGCTGCACTTGAGTAACAGATAGAGATGAGTTAATCTAAGATTGTAAACCCGAGCAGGCTTGAAGCCTAGAATAGGAGAGATACAGGTTAGATAATTGGAAGCACAGGCTGTAGTGACACATGTGTCACAGATGAACACATACTTTGAAAATATAGCACTGAAACACCTTTTATACCTCTACATTCTGAAGGGGGTAATGTTACATATAATAGTATGAAAAGGTTTTGTGGCTTATTAAACCAACAAAGATGTCACCACAACCTTGTTCAATGAGTGTCAGACAGCAATGGATGGATGGTGGGTAGGAAGGAGGCAGCCATAACTATTTGTGTTGAAATAGTTTCAAATAATGCTTCTCTGTTCTTATGGATCAAAATGATGCCCAAAGGTTTGTAGTATAACGGGCCGAGTTGGAAGTAACTTAGAAGTATCTCTTTGAGAATCAGATTGTTTCTACATTTGGTTTACCTCCTTATTATTTACATAAATATTTCATCTACCTTTCTTTTAGAATCCAACTCCTTCCCTGTCATGTTTTCCCCTTACTTTGACTCTTTCTCTCTGCAACTTGAATCCCTTTTCTCAACTCTATATGCAATTAGCTCCATGTTTATTACAGTTTCTCTCCCTCTCTCTCCCTCTCTCCAAACGTCTTAGATTCAACTTCATCTTTCTTACCTCGCAATAGCTTTTTCTCTCTAACCTTGCTATTGGCACGTATTTCCTTCCACTTTTGTATTTCTCTCTCTGTATGACTGACTTCTCTTCACACTCTCTGTCTGGATCCAGGTACCTTTTAATCTCTGTATAGCAACTCCCTCTCATTTTGTACCTGTATCCACTCCCTTTTCCTCCTCTCTTCCTAACTAACTATATCTCACCCTCCGTATAGATGATTTACTCATTTTCTCTTCTATGCCACAAAACTCCCATCCATATCTTCTTATGCATAATAGTATTTGGAAATTCATTCCAATGTAATTGATGTATGTTTATTATTAAATCATCCCAATGAGACTCCTTAGTGATTGGAAGTTTGTTGGTCAATGATTTACTCTTTACTTGGACCAATTGTCTATTGCTGACACTTCAAAAAGTGCATCTTGAACAAAATAGTATAATAAATGTTGCACAAAGTTTATAACAGTCATCAACGGTTTGAATTTAACTCAGTGATGGAGTATAGGACTGAATAACAATGTAATGTTTCTAGAGCAAAGTTGGACAAGGTTCTTTTTTTGTCGCTTTTTTTTTCTTGCCTATAAAATATACGATAGCTAACCTGTATAGATAACTACTATGTTTTATGCCATATAGGACCCCACTCCCCCCCCCATAACTTGAAAAGCAAACTTAACCTTTGTTGTCCAGTCAAAAATTGATCTGAATGGACTTGAAAAACTTAATGATAAAGGAAAGGAATCAAAGGAACTGGTTTTTTCCAAATATTCCTAGCAGATATCATGGAGGGGGGATTTATATGCCACGTATACAATATTAGTTCTTTAGCATTCAAAACATCAATCTTAATGCTTGTGAAAGAAAAAAAATCATTTGTCTTCTTGCTTTGATTAGCATAACTATTATACTTTCTTAAGTCTGGCCTGTGCTATCTTTATGTTGAATGATCAGAATAGAGAGATAGAATGACAATGATATATTGCCTAATTAATTTCCTTATCATTTTAGATAATTTCATTGATGTGTGTGGTTTTTTTTTTTGGTTTTTTTTTTAGCTGAAAAACCAAGAACTATATGAATCATGGCCTGTATATTATGAAACTTCCCCTGCTGAACACTTATGAAATATTATTCTCTGTTAATTTCATCTTCAATATACTTATACGGGATAGATTTTTCTTTTGAATATCCCTCAAAGAATATGTAATTGAAGTGTACCTCATGCTATTGCCATGTGTTTATGTGTATTTAACCCATTGCTGGAAATGGTGCAATGCATCTTTTGATGTTCAACTAAAAAATCAATAAATCTCCACTCTGCCAAATTTTCTCATCTTTATCAACATCTATTTAGAACCCTTCTCTCTGTTTATACATATGTTTTTTTTTTGTCTGTTGAATCTTGGTGTCCATTGTTTCATCTGGAACTTATTTTTCATCTGAAAGAATATAATGAAATATGGCCTGTTCTTCCATAGACTCACAAATCATTGATATGCTTGATAGATGTTGTGCAGGTTTCTTTATACTATGTGTGTACGCTTATATCTTGAGAGTCTGTTAATTCTTCAGTACCAGTCCATGACCTGTTCCTTCACTGATGGTGATTTATTTATTATTACGTGGAAAATTGTCAAAACTAATATTGTTTAAGGAGTAATGCACGAAGAGTTCAACCCTAGAAACACTTTGATGGCATCTTGTCAGTTTGAATGATCATCATACATGCCATTTACTTTCATGTTTATTAACCAATTATTTGCAGACCATATTTTTTGTTGTTTTCCTTTCTACCCTCTTACTCATTATGACGTCTATACTTGTTTGGATTATATATATTGAAAAAAGAGGTCTCTCAAGTTTGCATAAGTGTGACAAACACTATATTTTATTATAATGATAAAGGCCTCTTGGGTTATTATTAAAAATCAAATGAAGGCCCCTCAAGACAACATAAGTGGGACTGGCACAGCTCATATATTTTATTATAATAATGAGGGCCTCTTGGGTTATCATTATAATAAAAGCTTCTTGAGTCAACATAAATGTGACAGACATGACTCTTAACTTTCTAAACTTAGTGCTCATCCAGGTTACTTTTTGCTGATAATGGCAGGTGTTGCCTTGTAACAATAGGCAAAACTGCTACTGATGCTATAAGTGTGATAGATATGGATCTTATTGTATACCTGCTGGGTTATCCAGCATTGCCCAGAAGTAAAAAAAATTCAAATATAACAAAGGAAAGCAAATGATATTTTATAGAGATTTCGTAATTTGAAATAGGAGGCAGGGTGGGGTGCATGTGAATGCACCCCCGGTCAGTTCCTACACACACTCCTAACCAAAGAGGGAGCATTCGTGTGCACGTCAACATGTTGGGCCCACACGTACTCCCAAACTGACCCACATAGCCCTCCCTAAAATTTAGAAAAATTATTCTTCCTCAAAAGAGGGAATTCATGTGCTCACTTTTGGTGTTAGTCTACTTTGACATGCTGACTACTATCAGATTTAAGGAGTGTCTTTGGGTTATGGTTTTTGCTAAAAAAAAACCCTGTTTTATTGTCAAGTTGGGTCAGATTCCTTAATGAAAAATATTGCCGAACTGGCAAATCTCTGGTAAAAGGTAAAGTATCATGCCTTTAAGGTGACAACTTGTTATGGAGTATGATGCCTATAAGAAAAACACTGAGAGAAAGAGAAATTCATATCATATTAGATCTATGATGATTACCTAATAAACATGACTCATTTTATAAAAATCTTGTGGTTATGTAACCATGTTATATTTGGATGAGTTTTAAAAGCAAATTTAACAAGCTGTAACCCAATCACATTGATATCAAGATGATTAGTTTAAAAGAAAAATAACTCAAGTTTATATTGATAATAAATACATTCAAGTCCTGCTACCAGATGTATTTCGTATGATCGTATAGTATATGTATTGATGTACTCAATCGAAACAACTAGTCTTGAGGTAATTTTATTTCCTTGCTGTCTATTGATTTTTCCTATTTCTAAGTTCTTTGCCCTAACTAGCTATAGGATTTTTCTCCTTTTTAAAAGGCCTGATCAACTATTTTTCTTCTTGCATTTTTATTACTGAAAATTGTACGAGGTATTCTTTTGCCTTAGTTTAGTAACAATCATTGGCTAGAAACATATGTGCCTGATTGTAACATGATTATTACTGACCAAGATCAATGACTGCCTACGTACATCATTATTGATGAAAGTATCCTTGAACAATGTACTGATATAGTATTTGTCAGAATGATGATAAGACTGATACTGGAACATAAAACTTCGAAGTGTTAGGAAAATATCAAAAAAGAAGAAAAAAAGACGATCAAGATTCAAACTTCATGATATGAAAAGGAAAAAGAACTTGGAAAAATAAAATTAAAAATTTATTAGTCTTTTTAAATATTTAATGTAAGTAAGTACATATTGCTATTTTTATAGTGCTCAGTTTTTTTCATATACGTTGTTACCTTGTTATGCACCTGGACACATTCTTCCCTTGGGTTATTGAGTGTTTTGGGTCTTTCAATAATCAGACACTCTCAGCCAGATAACCAGCCTGGGTTGATCAAGTCCGGCTTGCATCCAAGTGATGCTTCACACATGTCTCTCCTGGTCCACAGCCACATTGGCCAACTTTATGGCTCATTGCCTGCTGGCTCCTGTGATGCCTGGCGTGTTGCAGGCCCCGCAGAGGGACCTGACCACAACCCCCTGCATCCCACCCAAGTAGGCTTATACTTCATAGATATCATGAATAACATACCACTCTGGGAATTTATCTATAAGAAGTTAGTAATCATCATCTTTAGTAACATTGGGTCCATTTATACTCATACCAAAGTATGAAAAGTACATTGATCATCAGACATTCTGATTTTTTTCCCATCTTCTGTGGTTTCAATTTTCTCATTGGAATTGGCTATTTCTTACTTTGAAAAGACCATGCTTTTTCACTGGAATTGAAAATGAACTATGACAAAGGAAAATTTTGAATCAGTCGAATATAATACAGGCCTCCCTTGTAATGTGGTCTGTAATGGCATGGTTCACATTATTATACAGGGTGATGGTCGACTCCAAAATGTAAAATAGTTTGATGAATAATTGGTTATTGCAGCTCAGTTATGGTATAGTTGACTTCCTCAGACACAAGCATCTACTTTATGACAGGGGTCATCTGTATCAAGATTGTATTTTTCAATTATTTTTCTGAAGGCGTTGTTTTCGTTTTTCGGAAAACAGTGAAGGATAATCTGACTCCTGTTCCGGATCTCTGAATATCTGCATATCTTGCTATCCTATCTATTTTCTGTTTCTGTATTGAATCCTGACACAAGACAGAAAACAATACTATTTTATGGGGAATCTATTCAATTTTAATTTCTTTCAATTTCTTTCTATATATATATATATATATATATATATATATATATATACTGATGACAATTGGAAAATGAAGAGAAAAACTCAAGAGATATGTGTTACATCTCAAAATCTTTTACTATTCTGAGATTTTTTTGAAAGGTGACATCTAAGTCTTCAGTTTTCCTCTTCACCTCCCAATTGTTGCTTTCATCAACACACACACACATATAGATATATATGTATATATATGTGTATATATATATATATATATATATATTAATAATTTAATGAAAAAAGTCTGGAGGGGGGAATTGATACTTGTATTTCATGGGTTTTTTCAATTAAGTAGTTAAACGGGACAAAGTAGTTACTATAACATAAAGTTAGTATCCTAGTACCAATCTTGATACTTTGAATATTATTAATTACTAGATTTATTTTTAATTTAGTATTTGTGGTAGGATGAAACTGTCTAAGGTAGAGTGGAGTTATTTACCTTTCGTGTGGTTGTTCCAAATTTTGGAATGTGTATGATTAGATAAGATTAACGAAACAACCTATATTATTGGTGCCCCCCCCCTTTTTAAATATATATATATATATCTCTAAAGTTAGTTTAATGATTGAATTGCAAAATTATTTACTGTAGGGATAAATCACTATCCAGTTACTGATATTAGTGCTCTTTATTATGATGATAGAATTTCTTCTAATTCAATATTCATTTTTTTCATTATAAGAATGTATACAGAAATACATTATCCCTCTTTGGTGAATGCCTTTAAGATTACATTGATACATAATATTAATGTTCCCTATATTCATTGCTTTCAAAATGAGAATGTATAAAGGAATACAAAATTTTATTATCATTACTACCAGGGATACCTGGGGTTGCCCGTTGAGGAATAAATTGAAATATAACCTAACAGGAAAAATACTTTCCATGATATATTTCTTCTTACATACCAAAACCAATGAAGTAATGATTTTTTATGCTATGTACACATGAAAAAAGTTCCTGTAATGGAAGAAATTTCTGCTGCACAAAAAAGAATAAAGGATATAATTGCTTAGTTTGACAGAGCTTTTGGATACACTACGTGAGTTTTTCTCTCATCGGTTGCTAGGATCCAATCCTAGAACAACCAATCTAGATCTGTCCGTAGGAAGAGCATAGAGAACTCTGGTAAAGGCTAGCGATTTCAAGAAATGATCCTTGTGCTTTGTTAAAATTACAAAAATGGCCTCTGATGACCTCCAGACCACCCCGCTTTGCTTATAACTTTTTCCATGTAAAGACTTACCCTTATGCAAAACTCCTGCATTCTACGTGCAGTATTATGCCCAACAACTTGGAAAATTTGCTAGAAATGACGTATGATGGACTCAATCGACCCCAATAATTTCAGTTTCATTTGTGCAAAATTGTGGCCAACAATTCAGAAAATTGGCTAAAATTGAGTTAAAAAAGACCACTCAAATTTATTCTGATGTGGGAAGATGTACCCATATGCTAAATTTCAACATCCTTGGTGCAAAATTATAGCCCACAACTGTAAAAATTGGTTATAAATGACCTCTGGTAACCTCAAATGAAGCTAGAGGTCAACTTAGCATTGTATATGATCTTTACTTTGGAAAGATGTACCTTCATACCCAATTTCAGTTTCATTGGTTCTAAATTGTGGCCTAAAACTTTGAAAATTATTTTGAAAATAAACCTGGTTACCCTGAATAATCAGAGAAGTCAATTTCTTATAGATCGGGATCTTTGCCTTGAGATGTACCCTATGCTATATTTCAGCTTGATTGGTGTAAAATGGAGTCCCAAGCCCCTGAAATTTGGCTGGAAATGACCTCTGTTGACCTTCAAGGTCAACCTCATATAGCCTTAGTTTCAAGTTGACCTCTCTTAAGTCTATATGCAGAATATTAGGTTGATAAGCCTTGTAGGTTTTGCACGAATAACCAAAAGGCTCAGATATTAGCATAGATTATTGTTTCTTTGATGTTGCAAGCATGACAGACAACTGATGGACACCATGACTCACAACATGGATCCCCAGAGATCACATGTGAAACCAAAGCTGACAAAATACAAGATGGAGAGATGAACTACTCAAATTTAGAAAATATTGGCTTCACGATGCCCATGATAGAGAATTGTGGCGGATCCTGGTGAAGGTCTATGTCCAACGACGGTCGGTAAAAGACTGATGGTGATTGCTATATGATATTGATATTACTTATATTCTCATCATGAGTAGATTTATGTATAAGATTTTTTATACCTGTAAAAATATATTTGTAGATTTATGGTGTATTTATTTCATTTTTTTTTTTTTTAAGTTCTTTCAAATAGTTTTTAGTTTTAATATATCCATATGCCTGCATTTAGAGATCATTTCATTTCATTTCTTTGATTTCAGAGGATTTTTTATCTTCAAATTTGAATATTCTTAGTTTCTTTTCAAGACACAAGAAGCATCTGTCTATCAGATTATTTGGGGGTATAGAGTTGTTGATTATAGGCCATTTGATAAAGGTTGGAAACATAATGTTAGTGTTTCTTCATTTGGTTTTATGAAATGAATTTCATTGAAGTTCACTGTAATTCAATAATCAACTACAATTATTAAATACCAACAGACAAAAATATGTCAGGATTTCCATACATTTGTAGATGCTTCACTTATCACCGTAACAGTCTCAATGACGCATTCTATTCCAAAATCGTGATATATATATTTGCATATATAACAAATTTTGAAGATTTTTTTTCATTGTTTTCAAGTGACTTTAATGAAACATCAACTGGGAAGATTTATTGGTTCATTTGCATTTTAACAGTGCAATGCAAACTTTTTCTTTCTTTCTTTCTTTTTTTTTTTTTTTTTTTTTTTTGCAATTCAGTGATCTTAAAATTTTGGTTGTACAAAAAATGCAACTCATTTCCAACAACAAAATATAAGACTAGGCTCACCTGTGAATTGTTATCAGGAAAAAAACAATAGTTTCTGACCCCTTTTGTACAGAGATGATGTTATCTATATATTTGGTTGTCTCTTGAATTTTTTTATTTGTATATGCTCTTTATCAAATGGTGAAATGAACAATATTGCGTGCAATGTATTAGCCCATGCTTGTTTTTCCTTTGGATAATAACCAGAAAGATTATGATTCAGCATGCATAATCTAACCACAGATCTGTGTCAATAGTTCATATGCCATCAGCAAACAATAATCAGCTGATTGTGTGTCTGGGTGTATGTATAGTTATCCTTTGTCAACTAAGTTTAAAAAGAGGTATATGTATTCGATTGGGTCTGTCCACGTATATCCGAAAGTACTGAATGAATTACGATGAGCAATTAAGTAAGAAAGAGGTGGTGAAATTCAAGGGCGGATCCAGGATTTTTTTTTTCTTTCTGAATGAGTTATTTTTATATTTTTTTTGGCAGGATTTCTTCTATTACATTCATGTATATGCTCACAAGATATCACAAAAGGTTACTGTCTATTGTTTTGAGAATGGTCATTAACATTCAAAGTGTTTTTTCAATGATTGGAACTCTTTGTTGGTATTTTTAACACAATATTCTGTTAACCACCATTACATTCGGATATTACCCCTGAAGAAAGCTTCGAATCGGCTGCAATGTCTTGTTAACAACACCAGCAACAAGGAGTTTAACTGTCCAAAAACTCTTTGAATTTCCAACTTCTAAATTATCTCCCCTGTTGCAGATATGTGTCTGAACTAAAAAAAATACTGTCATAATTTCATGTCTATCCACACATTATTTACAAAAGTCCTCAATGAATTTTTGATACTTTTGGAAGGGTGGACAAGAGACTACTGAAGACCATAGAAATTTTGAAGTGGATCCTTGCATATTAAACATTCTCTTCATTGCATGTATATTTCAAAACCTCATGATATTGCCAAATGTTCTTCCTCTTCACAAAATATCTCCAAAAGTTAACAATGAATGTCAATGACATTTCGTGGAAGAGTGGGCAATAGGCTGCAGGAGAACTGTTGAATTTAAGAGAGGATCCATGTACACTTATCTACCCTACGTCATAGTTATATGTCCAAACCACATATTGCCCAAATTTTAGATTTGTCCACTCAATATCTCCAAAAGTTCTCTATGAATTTCAATTATATTTTGTGGAAGGCTGTACAATAGGGTATGGAAGAATTGAATAAACTTTGAGGCAGATCCCTGACAATAGCATTGGCTGAGGTATGCACTCTGAGTGCTTTCCAGTTTGTTTTCGTTCTTTAAAGACTATTGATTACAACTTTCACAGTAATGTGTATTTATATATCCTATGTATTTAAATATACTTTTATACAACTGCCAGAACAGTTTTATTTAATTACTTTGGATTCTTTATAGCTATAATCTTAAACCTAAAAATGAGTATTGGTTGATTTTGAGATATAACATATTTTACCTTTGAAGTCATTATAATTTCTGTTATTCAATTTGCACAGTAACAATTTATCTAGGCTTCAGCAATTCATATTGAAGAATTTCCTTTGAATCCCGCCAGAATCACTGAAGAAGATCTTTTTTCCTCTTGTCGATTTAGGTTGATGTTGATAGCTGTCAGAGATCTAATCACCATTTTTTTGATTCTCATAATAAATTCATTTTTCACTCCCAATGACTCTGCTATCAAAAAATAACATTTTTCTGTCAAGATAGAAGAGATAAATATGCGTTGGAATACTGACGGCTGTTTCTCTCTATAAGCTCAAAGAGAACCCATTTTCCTTATTTCTTACATTTTTCTAAGGTTTTCAGGTTCTGGTTTATTCCAGAGAATTTTCAAATCTCAAGTTCAAAATCTCTGTATTTTAAACTTTGCAAACCATTCCAAACAACCTATTGCACCTACTACATCATTCCTATAAGCTATCATTACTATTGTTTAGCTTCCGCTGCACTTCTCCTCACGATTAAATATAAGAAGTAAACTGTGTGTAATGTGAATTTTATATTCCTCTATAATCGCTTCCAAAACTTGAGTAAAATTATCACTTTTTTATGAAAAATCCTTGTAGTATGCATGTGCAAACAATAACAAATATAAATATCACGATGCTTCTAAGATTTCATTAATGTTGCGCAAAAGATGGCACTGAGAACTTGTGAATCAACAATATATAATAATGATTTGACATTTCTTAGTATTTGCATGTGGTTACGGTTTAGTAAAGGGAAGGTAAAGCATCACGTCCCTTATGAGATAACATCCGATGGAGCATGACGGTCGGTGAAAAGTCCCAGTTTCTATTGCATGCATGCATCAGGTTAGTGATCCTTGAAAGTCTGGTCGAGTCTGGATTTAATACCTACAAGTTTTTTTTATGATCACTCCTTTGGCAGGATAAAAGTTCACTGAAGGAATACCTCCACCCTGATGACACAGCTTAAATTGTACTCAATTAGCTGCTGAGTGCAAGGGGAAATATGTCTTAATGATGAGTTTTCCACACTCTTTGCTCATATTGGACACAGGACCTTCTGCATTTGAGGCAGATGTGTTGAACCATTACACTATCTGAGTGGAGGTTTAGTGAAGTAGTAAATCAAATTTCCTTCTTAGGATTTCATTTGATGAATTATTCCAGGTGCATAATTAATTACATAAAATGTGAAGAAAGATACAGGAATCCATTGATATGCACAGTTGTTGAAGAGGCGGGAGATGGTCAAAAATATGAAAATCTGCGAATAAATTCTGCTGGCCCTTCTCTCACTGAAAATGTTATGATAAAAGCAACAAAAATATAACAATGAAAGTAAATAGTAGCATAAAGATGAAAATAATTGTTAGTAATTATTTATGATACTTCATGTATAGAAAGTAAATGAATTAGTGTACAGCACAGTTAAACATTAAGAGAAATTTAATGTTTAAAATGCCAATGACTAACTGATTTGCATGTTAAAGTTTTCAACCAGGTTTATATTGTTTACATGAACAAATTAATAACACAAATATTATTGCAATGCATTTATAATCTCCCTGAACTTTCCACATTTTGTTAATACTGCACAGTATATTTTCCATGATGCAGTTTTTCGTTGTACAAAATTATATTTATTAAGGCTGAACCATGAATTATCAAAACCACAAATAGAAAACCAGTGAATAACGAGAGATAACTGTAACTCTTAATATTTTAATAGTTATCCTTTTAAATCAAGTGGTTATGTCCTATTTAAGTTTAACAGTTCAAAAGCTCAATATGAATAGAACTGCATGACTCTTGTAAGTGTTTCAGGCTAATAATTCAATCTTGAAATGTATTCTTTGGAGATAGAATAGTCATTTTATGAATCTTTAAAAAGATCATATTTGTATGTCATTCTTTCAAGATGTTTTGTTTTTTTTTTTATTCAAGAAAAATTGAAACCCCAAATTTGATCAACTGGGGCAGCGCCCATTCCAAAGTATGTTTGGAAGGGGCCAGACTCAATGTTGTGTGGAGCAGCTTGTCATAATTATAGTTAGAAATAATTTTCTGTCGGTTCTATGAAACTATGACTTCAAAGCATTTCCGTTATTTCTCTCCAATGTTGCCAGTTTAGACTTATGATATCTGAATTAAGATAATTCTGAAGAGCAAAATCAAGGGAGATAATTGATAAAAACTATAAAGAAAGATCTATTACCTGTAATTCTTCATTTAATTTGATCAATTTCTTGTGAACCGCTGAAAACTTCACACTTCATACAATGGCCAGTCATGGAGTAATCACAATATACTCACATGCATGCACACAAAGTCTTCTTCAATACTAGTTTGATTGTCTTCTGTATGTATGTTTTTTTTTTTTGTAAGTAGACAATCCAAAAAGTGGATAATCATTCTACTTATGATAACTCTGTTATCAAGGGTAGGTTAACAATTCTATGCATCATACCAGATGTCAAGGTTGATAAAGAATTATTTTCCTCCATAATCTGAATAGATGTTTTTTTCCTCTCTCTTGGCTTGTTTCTATTAAAAAAATTGAAGTTGCTATCCATGTCACTCAATGCATAAGGCAGTGATTCTATCTTTATTTCTCAGACAATCCATGGAGACCTAATCATTATAGCAATTGTAGGTTTTTAGGGGGCAAGGGGGCGAGCCAAATGCCTAAGATGGACTAATTTACAGAGCTTAAAAGCTGCCTTGCTATTTTCCTATAGCTTGGGGGAGAAGTAGATTCCTGTCTTGGTTAAGGGTATTTATCTGGAGTGAACACAAACTATTCTAGCTGAAATTTGAACCAAGTTCATCCGATTCCATTCTCCATACTATTAACTGTTAGGCCACATGCACCTCCTTTTTCTATGCCCGGGTATTATTGGTATTCATTTATTTTATACAACTCGTTTTAACCAGAAATTCATTCTGTACTCTTGAATACATGAAGAAGAAATTACCATTATACAGTTTATATGTAAAGTAGATCAGTTCAAATAGTTCAGTTTCAACTTGTCAACTATATCAATTCTTCATACTAAAATTTGAATGGGAATGTTGATATTTTACGACTATTTATCTTTTCTCAATGAATGTTGATCTCAAAAAATCAATCCTAAAAGGCCGATACAGCTTGATTTACAGACATGATAAAACAGTAGCTGACAGAAAGGCTATGTACGTAGATTAGTCAGCTGAGAAAATTTTTAGTTTCAACAGATTGTCTCTTGAAAAAATATTTTCATTAGCATAGTGCATGTAAAAAATGACAGGATTATTCATGCATGGATAAATTATGCAAATACATATGAATGAAATTTATTTTTCTGTCAATTTTTTTACAACTCTTATTATTTTCTGTTTTTTAAATTTGTAATATGAAAGTTAACTGAACATTACTTCTATTCTTAAAAAATCAGATATGCCTATATTTAGTGGAATTTTCTCTGTGCTACTACTTGTCAATCAGCAGCTACAGTATTTTTGTTGTAGTAGTAGTAGTAGTATTGTTGTATACATTAGCATATAGACTCAGCAAACAAACAAAAAATGACCTACAGTATTGCCCATGAAAAAGTTGAAAAAAATTTTCTAAAAGTCAATTTTCTTCCAAGTTAAACATACTGGGATTTTATCATTTCTAGTGGAACATAATACTATCAAAACAGGTATAATCTGGTATTATCTACTATCAAACTCTACTGCATTGAAAATGTCACCAAAAATATGAATATGTAGCAGTCCAAAAATAAGTACATCTATACAAAAAAATTGATAATATCAATATCTGGTGACAGCTTTCATCTTCTACTACTGCATGTAGTCGTGACCACATTGACTTCACTAGATCTGTACGAACAGCCACTGGAATGTTTTTCCACTCCGACTGTATGCACTCTTTCTGATCCATCTCCTTAGATAGTCATTGTTCTACTTTTTATTTCAGTGCATTTTGCAAGTGCTGAATTGGATTGGAAAATGACAATAAACAATGTTTTTGGATGTTTTGGTCTGATTACTTCTAATGAGTTCGGCATTGTCATGAAGAAGCATGCAAAGAAAAGTGTTTGGTATCAACAGATGAGCAAGTCGGTGGAAACGTCATGGTCAGGGTTGTATGAAGTCCATCACTGGTGAGCTGTATTTCATTGATGGGATCATGAATGCTGAAGATTACATCAATTTATTGAAAGACATCATGTCATCACTCCAATGCTTTGTAAGAATAGCTATGTTTCAGCATGACATATCCAGAACACTCAGCTGAAAAACAACAGTTTCTGAAGAAGCGAAAAGTAAAAGTGTTTTATTGACTTAGCATGTTGCCAGATTCAAATCCAATTCATCACTTGTGAAATGTACTGAAATAAAAAGTAGAAAAACTATCTATCAAGACGAATTTGAAAGAATGCATTCTCTCGGAGTGGAAAAGCATTCCAGTGGCTGTTTGTGCAAAACTCATGAAGTCAATATGGTCATGACAGAAATAGAAAATAAAGACTGTCTCACTAGATATTAGTATCAATAAACTTTTTTGTAGGGATGTACTCATTTTTGAACTGCTACATTTTCATATTTTAGGTGACATTTTCAATGCAGTTGAGTTTGGTAATGAATAATACCTAATAATATCTGTTTTGATTGTATAATGTTCCACTATAATTAATAAAATCCTGGTATGTTTAGTTAATTAGAAAATCATCATTTTATAAAAGAAATTGGTAGGAGTGTACTTATTTATGGGTGATGCTTTTATATCATCCATAATAGCCAAAGTTACAGAGAAACAAAGTAACAAATAGGAAAGAGTCACACTTTTCATTATACAGATAGATTTTGAAGGGAAAAAAACATGTCAAAATAGATAAATACATCAATTTTTATTCATTTGGACTTTAAAAAAACTCAGTGTGGGAGTAAGTGTTCAAAGTTTTGGTTTTACGAAAATGGATGTGGTATATTGTTCCCATCAGTTGAAAAACGTTTGTGGGGGTTCCCCCTCCCTGCGTAGTATACTTAGGCTATAATCACTTTTTCAAAGTTGGCACTTTTTGTCTGGGCGTTGTCAGTACAGATAAATCCATTAGGTCTTGACTTAAATGATAACATTCTGACATACAGTTGTTGAGCTTTCTTCTAACTTTTCCATTATTAAATTTTCCTGACATTTTGTATTTTTCCATAGAATCTCAATTATGGTTAAGGAATCTAGACTCAGATCTTGCTCGATTACAGTTCAATTCAATCCAGTCCCTTGATCGGGGAGGGGGGGGGATGAGGGCAGAAGAGTCTGATGTTCTCCTCCATGCCATCTCTGTCTGCCACCTGCATAGCACGGTCATTTCTGTCTACTTTTTCATGTAGTTTGACTGGCTCTTCCATTGTTGTCTTTGCCTACTCCCTCCCAGGAAAATGCCTTGTATGACAGTCTTGCATAGGCTGCTGTGCCACGTTATATGACCGAACTAAGTCTGCTTCACGGTTGCAAGAAGAGGTTCCTGGGGGCATTCAAAGCTTAAATTGAAGTATTAATTCATTTTGCATGCACATTATAAACGAAATGATCCTTCTTCAATCCACGAATTACAGAGGTTCAACCATTTTTTTATATTCACCTGAACATAATTTCCATCCTTACATTCACTTCGATAAAAAGTACTTATCATAAAAGTGAATTAGGGTGTAATAAACAAATTATAAAATCTTACGATGTGTGTAAACTATGTTTTTGCAGTCTTTAATTAATACTCACAGCGCAATGACCATCTCCATTCAAATTCTCTGAAGTGTTCTTGTGAAAATACATGCAAAAGTAAAAAATTTCATTCATTCTTTACTTTTGTTCGTCAAATATTTGTCAAAGCAAAAATAATATACCTAGTCAGCATACCAGAACATTTTATTTACATTAAGAATAAGTATTTTTTTTTTTTTTTCACTTAGAAAAAAAATCTACGATTAGTTTTATCTAGATACTGGGGAGTAAGTTTGTTATCTAAAATAAATCCCAAGAGCTTGAGGTCCTATTAGAAAAAAAAATTAGTTTCCATACTATTTTTTACCAAGTGACTGAAAATGACTTAAAAATTATCTATTGCTATTGTTATAAGATTCTTTCCTGAATGACCAGGTTCTGCTGCATTTACTTACCATTGTCTATTCTTATATATGTGTTTGTGTAATCACTAATCTAACTGACTTACAATTACCTATGTCTGTTCCCACCTCTTTTTTTGTTGTTTTTTGTTACAATTCTTTTGCTTGTTCAACATAATTACCTTAGTCTCATTTTGAAGTAAACACTTTTTTGTCTCCAACTGAAACTAATACTTAAGTCATGTGGAATGGATATTTTTGTCTTTGCTCTCAGTGGTTTCTAGACAGCTCCAATGGGTTTTGTGTTGTGTTTTCCTATATTTATTTTTGGGTTTTTCGTTTACTTTATTTTGTTAATCAGTTCTCTTTTTCAACAACCCTGCTATCATAACAAAGTCATGTCATTATCAATTTTTTTATATTCTCTTTTAACCTTTTCAATCTTCACTAAACAATTTACTTGGATAATTACAAAAAATGAAAAATAAAATTTTTTCTTCAAAGCTCATTTGTATAGAAATTATCTTCTAGACTTAATTTCATCAAAACTATATTCAAGTTCACAAATATCTTAAGCTTTTCAAGAGTTTTCTTTATGCCACTTTGCTCTTCTGTAAGACCTACATTAGTACAGGTTCCTCACCCACCCACTATTCAAAATGTCATTAAACTAAGAAGCACTTACCATTGATCTATTTGGGAAAACTATTCAGCATTCCCAGATGAAAAAAAAATATCCTTCTTAGTCTGGTTAGCTCTATGTGAAAGGTTGAGGCTCATCAGCTGCTGTGGCTGATATGAAAGGCTTGAAATATGACAGTATGCTTGACAACTTGGCCTTAAGCATTTTTTTCTAGGCACTGAAAACATCCTGCAGTCCTGCCCTAAACTTATGTGCCTTTTCAAAATTGAATTCATACTTTTCTGCAATCATTGCAACACTGTCAAACATATCATCAGTCTCATGCAAGGTTATTTTTTGATCATGGAACACAGAAAAAAAAAAAATTCCCATGTAGATTAATGCCAATTGGTTCTTTGTTTTATACTATTTTGGGTTATAAAAAGTTTAGTATGAATGCTCTACTTTCAGAATGGGGGAAGGGGGAATCAATGTATTCTATCTTGATATCTCAAATTATTTCACAAGTACCACTGCTATTTGATGGCTGCCTGTATAACTTGGTTGATTTGTACTTATAGTTGAATCAACATTAGGAGGTTAGCATCTAAGAAACTTGTGCATTCACGTTACAAATTTGTATATATGATATTAACATCAGTTCTCATTTCACTGTAACAACAAGAAATTAAAAATTCAATGTATAGATTTATTACAGTATATCCTTATGGGTTAGCTAAATTATTCCCCCTTTTTTTTTTTTCTTTTTTCTTTTTTACCCCCAAGTCAAATATTTTTAGATACTCAAATTGTGCTTTTTTCTTTTGATAGAGCTGCATCCAAACAGTTGGCCCTGGAAAATAAGTGTTAGAATATTTGATTAGTATTTTATATATAAGCACAAATCATGTGAGTGTGTTTGTTGCTTTCTTTTATAGTAATCAATATTTTTTAACAATTAATAAATAGATGTAATATTTGCATTTTTCACATGAAAACTTGAATTTAATTTCCTAATGAAATTTCAAGGGCATTTTGAGAAAAATATTATCTTGCAATAAAATGAATTATTGTAGTATGATTTTCTACATAACACATAATCTAAAGCCTAATACATTTACAATGTAAGTGAATACTACCTTTTTTTTTTTTTTTTTTTTTAAACTCTCTTGTCAGTCTATTGGTACACATATAAACAACTTATCCATATGAAATATGAATAGAAATTGACTTCTGACTTGGATTTACTTATTTATACATAGTTTAATACACCTCATTTCTTGGAATAACAAACCAGTCTTTGATGCAATATATCTGAACTAGGTCATGAAATATGGGACTTCCTGTCGATCCTTTGAGGATTGGCAGTTGTCTTGACTGGTTTGTTGAATGAAGTGACTTTCTTTTCTTTTAAGATGTAAGTAAATTTATTTGTCAGATTTTACCATCAAAGATAGATATTATTTTAGATTTCAAAATATTTAACTTTAAATCCAGTTGAATGAAAGTTTGTTTTATCCATCAAATTGAAAAAAGGGCAATATTGTGGTACTACAAATAAAAAATTTTAAACACTGATATTTTTCCTCATAAGTGAACTTGAGTTGGTTGGGACCTTGCATAAGGATAGCACTTATCAGATAGAAATAGTAGAATTTAGCTGGAATATACTAAAAGGTTGTGTGTAATAATAATTGAATATTTAGTTATATATATATACACACACACACACACACATACCATATCTGTCGGTGTTTGACGTTTTCAAATAAACTAGGTAAATAGTACACTGCATCCGATGTGGTAGTATTAAGACGCAGGGTGTGTCTACAAGCTTTAACTGGACAGCTTTGGACTAGGATGAGTTGCAGTGACTGGTAGTTGCTCTAATACCCAACAAACCATGTATCTCAATCCGTAATGATGAAAAATAAAAATTTTTGTTTTTGTTTTTTTCCTAATTTGATCAATATATATATATATATATATATATATATATATATATATATATATATGGCTGTCTGTTACCTGTCAGGTCAGTTCTGATATCAAGTGGGTGTTGTGTCACCTTTCCTTACCCGTAGATGATGAAAGTTTGCTTGAATTTAGGAGCGTCTTGTTGGACAGCTGGTGTATGGATGACCAAAAATGAGAAAATCTGATACTACCCACTATGGCAAAAGTATGTTTCGTGCATTGAAACACCATAAGACAGGCACCACTCTCAATTATATTTGCTAGTCTATACCAAATCTATACCAGATACATTTTTTTTTCAAAAAATGCTTCAAATTATGCTACAATGCACTATGTAGTTGGAAGGCCAAACATTGAAGCTGAAGCTGAACTATAAATCTATGATGAAATGTATGGTATTTTTTCACTAAAATACCTTTTAAAACAGGCGTGCATTTTATTCAGAGTCAGTAAATACTATAATCAATAGTAATTCTCTTTCTCAAGAAGTGGTCCAGAATGTTGTTTTGAAGACCAATCCTTGAGATGTATATTCTTCCAGTTGCATGCACAATACATGGAAATTGCACAGTGATGTTCAAGTTGTTAATTTGTTTCTTGCTGGAGTTCTGCATGTTTGGTTTCAAATTTCTTCTTTCTATGATTGTAAATTCTTCTCCCATGTTTGCTTGTTACGTATAGATTTTTTGCAATTAGATAGTTGATTGTCAAATTTCTGAAGAGTAACCTGGAGTTGATCCTTATATCTCTTTCTTTGACCACCCTTTGTTCTTGTGCCTCTTCTGAGTTTGGAGTATAGGATTTGCTCCATGTCTTGTCCATCAAAGTTGAAGTTCGATGGTAGCTTCTATCTCACTAAAGCAAATATGCTGTTGGATTATAATGAACTGTGTTGATGTCTAACTCTCTCATGAGCTTAGGAAAACTACCTTCAAAGTGATGATGATACTTGAATATAACACAAAAGATACTGAGTCAAACTTCTGTGAGAGCTTTTGTAGTTTTTTTCTATAATTTCTTATGTGGTTGAATAGGAGTGATGAGTTTTGCTCAGAAACAAAAAATTATCTTCAATCATGTTGAGGTATGAACAAATGCTTCCAAAGTTCTGTTATGTTGTGGTTACCAAGGCATAACATTGACAGGAAAGCAGCAAATTTGGGGCTAAATACAGTGGAGTGTCAAGTCTTCTAGTAAGAAGAAATTGAATCTGCTTACTTGCTAGTTTATTTGTGTGCATTGTCTGACATGCATCACTTGGGCGGTACATATTTAGGTTGTTAGTGAGATTCAGCACATAGACCATCTTCTATCACCACCATCTCCTCTATACAAGTCTATATGCTGTTAAGGTGCTGATAGTTATTGCAAGAATTTTTTATTATTATTATTTATTTTATTTTACTTTTGCAGAAGCATTAAATAACTCATTTTTCTCAGCAATGATTTTTAAAAAAATAATTGATCATTCAGTTCAGATTGAAGGATAGAGCTTTTGATTCATTTGAGACCTGCTGAATACAACAGGTTTCCTGTGAAATGCAGATAAGCTGTTTAGTTAATACTTGATTTCAACTCCAGGATGCTTGGTTACTTTTAAAGTATTCTTATTGTATTGCTGCAGATTCTGTAATCTTTTCTGCCCATAAGATTTTCGATTATATTGCTCCAGTGCCATATTTGACACCATATAAAATAGCTACATTTTTTCACCAAAAAATGCCTCAAAAGGTAAATGTAACCTTTGTTGTGAAGCCTCAAATTAGCCCGAAGTTAAGGATGAGTTGAAAAACATGGTGATAAATAAGAAAAATTCAGGGAATTTGTTTTTGTGTTGTTGTGTTTGGTTTTTTTTCTTTTGTAAAATAAGGTGAGGGGTATGCCATACTTTATTCATGCTTTGGGAATAGTTCAAACCACTTTTGCTCTAATCCCAAGATCAAGATTTCTCATTACAGAACTTCTGTGGCCGTCAGAGTTGACTCAGATAAAGCAATCTCATTAACCGCATGCATACATTTTGATTTGTTCTTTTATCATATCTCTTATTGTATATATTGGATGTGAATAAGGTTGTGAAATGTATACCAAGTACAAAAGACTTTGATCTCAGCCAAAACTGGGGGGGGGGGATGATGTATTGAGAAGATAAATTCAGATTTTGGTTCCATCTATTGGCTGTCGTGGAATTCCTGTTGAGACTTCTTGTGTGAAGAAGAGGATAACCTTTTAAGGGTATGATAGTGTGATAAAATCAAAATAGCTTTTGTTACGATTTGTGTGATGTCAGGTTACATAATTACTAGGTTATTTCCTGTGTAAATGTCAGGCAAAGCACTATTTTGAATTTTCCATTAAAAAAAGTAATAGAGCTATCAGGATAAAGAGATTATCGTATATTAATGATTTTATATTGACCCTATTAATTTTTCGGTTCCACTAATGTTTGGCTTTTGTAACAATGATCCATCTTGAGAACCTGGCACTGTATAAAGTATCCATTGACCACTATGAAGATGCAGTCCTGGCACTGTAATATTTTTCCAAAGGAATCTTTGAGTTTACTAATGAAACCAATTAGACATGCTAGATGGATCTTCAGGGAGTCAAAATAAATTGGGTAGACATTCTTAATCAGTTGAAAAAATATTTTGGGACATTTTTTTCATGATAGTGGATTTTTTTGCTGTCGTACTCAAGTCAAAAAAAATTTTCATCATCTAATAGGGGCATATTGTATATCATTGGAAAGAAAATTCCATACTTGGTGAAGTTTACACAAGAATCATATGCCTCGGAGCAATTCATTTCAAGCTATTTAGAATCAAATGTTTGAGACACCTCTGAGAGCTATGACGTAGGTGAGGTAATTGTGCATAGATCTGCTCCTAAATATTAAGACTACTTTTGTAGACTATTACCCATTCTTCCATGAAATTGTATTGAGAACATATTCCAGATATCATGTGGACAAAAATATTTCTTAATTTCCAGAACTTTTAAGGTTGTGGTGTACTTTTTTTTATAGCTTATAGTTCATGTTTCCACAAAATTTCATTGAAATTCATTCAGATTTTTTCGAGTTATCATGAATAGATAGACGGAAAGAAACAGCTAGGACTAAAAAAATAGAATAAAATAAAATTTAAAAAAATAAAAAAAACACTCTGATCAGAAATTTGATATAGTTCTTCCCTCTTCTCTGTCCGTATAATATTTCCAAAAGTTCCAAATGAATTTCAATTAAATTTTGTGGAAGAAACATGTACAGTTATCTCCCCCACATCGTTGCGATCTGTTTACTCCGTACAATTATGTCTATCCACATTATATCTCAATGAAATCTTGGAGAAAAGTGGACAATAGGACAATGGAATTTGTGAGTATATCCATGTACTATTTTTTCCCTTATGTCCTAGCTATCTGTCTTCAACCAAAAAATATCACTGAAAGTTCTGCTGCACACATGATATCTACAAAAGTCTTCAATGAAATTTTGTGGAAGGGCAGGCAATAGGTTTAGGAAGAAAGGGTTAAATTATAGGATGGACCCAGGAATATTTTTTCGATTAACAGATATTTTTCCTTTTTTTTTTTCCCTTTTTTTCATACTTTTATGACTGTTCATACAATATCTCCCCAAGTTCTCAATAAATTCCAAAGGAATGGTGGGGAATAAGCTTCAGAAGAAGTGATAAAATTTGGGGGGCAGATCTATGCACAATTGAGTATGTGCTCTTTCAGTGCCTTATAGAGGTAAGTTAGTTTGCAGAATAACGGAGGTAAGTTTGTTTGCAGAATAACGATCATAAAGCTAACAAAATTGACAAGGTTATTTTCAGTTCTCAAGAAAGTGGCCATGCGGCAAGTGCTGCTCTTCGGAAGAAGTAAATGCTTGGAAAAAGTGAAGGAAAAAAACAATTTGATATCTAGGTTATTTGGTTTAGATGGAAACATTTTCTTAATGAAAACGTAGAATTTTATTGGCAAAATTTGGAAAAAATCAGCTAGATGTAACCGAAAAATAGCTAATTTGGTAACCCTTTATCCGTCTGTCGCCCTTCTTCCAGCTATTTGTATCAGCTTTGCTATTTCCCTTTATTTTGATTCCCTTGTCACTTGAGAAAGAAAAATTCCATTTATATAAGAACCCCCCCCAAAAAAAAAAACATGCACTGTGAGAGGAGTGTTGTCTTTCTTTGAAGGTTTTCTTCCTCCCAAGTCTCCTAAATACTAACAGTAGAAGTTTCTGAAGCTGTTGACCAAATTAAAAATACTACATTTTTTTTCTTATTCTGTTTCAAAGATTTTAAATGTCATTATTTTTTATTTTTCATTTTTATTTTCCTCCAACATGATTTGTTCTAGTACAAGGGGTCCCAACCTTTTTCAACTCATTCACTTTTGTGAAGTAAATTTACCCCCAGCCTATTTTGTTCTGTAATTTGAGTTTACACTTCTAACATGAAGCAACTGACTAAGTAGAAATCTTTGGGTACAGTTTTTAACATTTTTAATTTTCTCCTGCCCTAATGCATTCGATTCATTTGATTAAAATTTCAAAATTACACCAATTTTTTAGGCTAAGGCAATTTTGCATGTCATGTATTTTTGGAATTTTTCTATCTGTGAAGTTTAGAGAACTCTTGTGACTGGTCAAAATTTTTTTCTACCCATTATGTCAAATATTGACTATTTTGCACTTCAATAATTGAGGTTTAAAAAGGGATTTAAAAACTATGTATAAGTATAACTGTACTGTTGTGTTCAGCACAAAACAAGTAAAATTTTAAAATCTTCAACAAAATAGAAAAAGGAGAAGCTGTAAAATTTTGAATGATTTGAAGATTTTTGCTTGTCGGAAACTCAGAACTTTCTTGTGACCTGGTTATCATACCAAAATGTCAAGTAAACATGCAGGAAGACAATAATACCAAAATTGTTTGGCCCCCTTGGGTAGTACCAATTGTATTGGCCCCCTGGACCAATTATCTATGTAGAAATATAGATGATGCATTTTATTATTCCATTTGTCTATTTTTTTTCTTTTTATTTCTTAATCTTTAATAATACAGATCTGATGTTGACTGTTCTAAGATTTTAATAACCTGTAATACAGGATGACCTAAATATGCACGAAAATGACGTATTCTGTACTGCTCAGAGAACCTTTCTAAATTTCCATTGGATCATAGTTACACAACCTTTTTTATGTTAGTATGAGCTTTTTCCCTGATTATATTTTGTTGAATTTTTCATCACATGTCTGTCTGCTTCTCTTTTTATCACTGGATGATTTCTGTCTCATAGAGATGTGACATGACAGTTCCTTTCTCTTAGGGCTAATGAACAATGACTGGTCTGTGTTACCCTATGCTGTCTGTTGTTGGTGACTCTGTCACTTAATGCCAACTACTCAGTCACTCCACTGATGACTTTTATCTAACTCTACATGGTGGCACAAGGACTCTAAAGAGACAATAGATGAAGTTCAAATATGAGTCATTTGTATCTGAGCAGTGTTGGTGTTTGTGATTCTTTATACCTGATTATAGGGTCTCCACTGCAGGTGGAGCAGGGAGGGGGCATAAAGCACAGTAAATTAAGGTAGATAGGCCAGCCATTGTTCTATACTTGGATGACAACAAGGTTATTAAATAGGATTGTTGTTTGGAAAGTTTTCAGAGAAAGAGAGAAAAGAGCAATTGTTAGCTCTCCTGAGTCCATTGTAAAATGTAGGCTGGCAAGTTTTAAGGAGGGGAAACAAATGTAGTTGTCAAGACTGTCTAGGCTATAGAAATGAAATTTGATGCAACATCAATTTTCAACTATTTCTTTTACTTTTAATCAATTAACACCTTGATATTTACTTATAATTGTATTTTACATGGATAAACATGTACATTTAAGGGCCCCTAATCTAACACCTTGATATTTACTTATAATTGTATTTTACGTGGATAATCGTACATTTAAGGGCCCCTTATGTATAGCTGAAATTTATACATTCAAAACAAGGGAAAATTAGATCACATTTTTTTTTCTTTTCTTTCATATCATTGTTAACCTATTACTGATTATAGTTTGCGTTATATTTTATGGAAACTTATTTGAAATGATTTCTGTACATTGCACAGTTAATGTAAATAGAATAAGCAATTGAAGGAAATGGGGCTGCTGAAGGAATTTAAATTGCCATCCGTAGGGTAGCCGCTTCAACGGAGTAATGTTTTTGCCATTGAGCTATACAGCTGCCAGTAATGCAAAGGCTGAAATACCTGTTTTCACACTAAATTCTCATCTTGTTTACTCCTGGTCTATTTGTAAGAGCATTGTTACATTGAGGTGGCTACCCTATCGGTGGCAGGTTCGATTTCTGCTGCAGGTCCATTTCCTCCAATTTTTTATTCTATTTTCGTCGTCTAAAGTGAGTGGTACATTAACAGTATAATGACAGGAGATCATTTCAGATAAGTTTCTGTACAATATAACACAATTTATAATCATTGGATCTCATATATCCATTTCTTAATGCAAACCTATCAGTATAAATAGATATAAGTACGTAAGGAAAGAAACTGCCAAAAGATTTAAAGAGAATAAATCCATTTCATACAGTGTAATATTGTATAAATGATATTATGAATTGTTGAATAGTCTATACATTTTCTTCTCCCCCTTATATCAAAGTGATTACCTTTTCAATCCACAAATATATTGATTTCCTTGTCTTTGTTGTATAAAACATGAATATCTTATTGTCATTTTTTAGTGAATCAAGATAATTGTAGATGCTCTGTGCTGATTAACATTTTCAATTTGTAGATAACCAAATTACTTCTAATACTCAAATGATATCGCACAAATATTTCCAACCTCAAACCAACTCATTTCATGCATCATCTTCTATCTTACATATACAGTAATTGACGTTTTTAATTCAACTTACATTATTAATGGCTCCTGATTACTAAGAATGTAGGTTAGAAAAAAAAGTAAGTTGTTCTTGATGTTCATCACTCATCATTTTCAAATGCTGTTGTGAAGTATTTTTACTCAACCTATACCGATCATAAATACTTTATCTTTCGGCTGTAGGTTCCCTTTCTTTGTCCTCCAGCCTACATTTTGACCCCTTTTTTCCCTTCAGAACTCTTCTTCTAGCCAACAGCTCTCTTTTTTGGCTCCTTTCATCTCTCCTCCTGTCCATTTCCTCTCTACTTTCTCTCTTCATATAGTTTTATTGATTGGGAAGATTTTCAAAGTATTGTATTAGATTCTTGTACAGGTAGACCATCGATATTCTGGCACCCTTGGGTCCAGAATAATGCTGGATTATTCATTTCATCAGATCGACAGAGCTCATATGATAATTGATTATACATCTGACTCACTAATTTTGCACGTATTATATCTTAATAGCATAAAGATTGTTAGAAACTTGAATGAAATAATAAATATGAATCGAATGGTTAAATACATAATTATATATGATACAGAAACAAGTATATATATTTAACAAATACATTACTGAACCTAATGAGAATTTTCAAGTAATACCATTCCCGATGTGATTTATTGTATGTTTTTTCTTACCCTGTACCTCGAGGTTCTCACCCTTTTTATAGTTCTTGACGTCCCCCATCCACAGGCCATCATGTCCCTGTACCCCTTTCACCCAACCATCAAAACAAGCAGCATCATCATCATCCTTATCATTGTTTATTGGAAAGAAAAAAGCAACAAAAAATAAATATAACTAAGCAAACAAACTTATTTTTCATGACCTAGTTCACTTTTTTCCTGCAGTCAAAATATAGGATCTTAGCATAGTTTTTAATAATGCTATTTTGCATTCTAGCAGAAATATCACTCTTATGATTTCAAGTTCAGTAATCCTGAGAACCCGCACTTTGTGCAAATAGGTAGTTATGAAAGGAACCGTAACTTTTATTGCCTAGATAACTGTAACTTCATATCCATTATAATAATGATTTTTCAAATTTCTCCCATTGTGTCCCATACCCCCAGAATTTGCTTCTTATACCCCCAGGGGTATGGATGACTCGGGCTAAGAACCCCCTGCTCTATAAAATTAATTAGAAAAATATGGAAAAAGAGTTCTGTCAAGAGGACTGTGTTTCACAATTGACACTTGCATCATAGACTTGGGGTGTTTAAGGGTTAATATCCTAGTCATTTGGAGTTGGAGGACTTGTAGATGCTGCACTGCTGTTTTCACTTATTCTTGGTTATCATCTTATCATTCATCCAATGTAGTTTCATCTTAATGAGAAGTACATATCTGTTCGTTATTTTGTTCTGACTAAAACAGATGCTTGAAAATCAACAGTGTATCTTTATTTGAGATTTGAATCCCTTTTATAAGATTTTCTATAAGAATTTTTATAAGAATATATATATTAAGAATACCACTTCCTCATTTATATTTCTACCTATTGGCAGGAGACCAGTTTTCACATTTTTCAACTACCTTACTCACCAGTTTCATTGTTGCCATGACATACATTGATCTATATTTCTGCTGAACCATTAATATCTAACTGACTTGTCTAGACTTTTGCTATCAAACATGTATTTACTATTTTGATTTGATTTTATTTAAGTTGTCATTGTCATTTTATCTATCAATTCATTTTCATCAAGAGTCTTTTGCCATATCAGATTAATTGAATACCGCAACATATTTTGATATATGGATCAAACCGCCATTGATTGGTCTTTTTGTTGCTGTGTACAATATGCTCCTGCTGTTCTTTGCTTTAATCTTAGAAGTAAATAAGACCTGATCATTAGCATCTAAAGCGTCCGAATCTCTTACTAAGCATAGTAATATAACCAAGTTTGGTTTAAACATTAGGAAGTTGTCCAGGCATTGGTCAAGTCTTTGCCCCAAATATTTAATGCACTTATATTTTGAAAAACTTATGCATTACGGAAGTGATACGTTGTGGTAGGATAGCAACTGGTCACTTACCATCTTTGATAGTATATAAGACCTCCAGCATTATTTCAGCTGGGAATATCATTTCCCTGATTTACCTCTCAAGTTCAGGCCTATGTGGGGCTGGAAAACAAAGATTGTATTCACCTTTTGAGCCATATTTCATCCTCATCTTGATTGTATAGTCACAACATTTTGGCCATTGTATCCTCTGACCTTCAGTTGTCTGTCAGGCTTTTCGAGCCGAACACTTTGTTCTCATCCTGCTGTCCATGCTAGAGGCTACCTTGTATCAGTTGATTTTTCATGCAGTGAAAGAGTTGTACAAGTGACCTTAGACTTCGGGCTTCGAGTTTCCACCATCAGATTATCCTAATGGTTAAGAGTCAGTTTAGCATATGACATATCTAGTAATCTGTGTGGCGATAATGAGATCAATCCTTAGATCAGGCATTGCAAAAAAGTCATATACTCTGGTTCAGTGGAAGACGCAGACAAGTAATATCACAAGGATGAATTAATAAGGAAGAATTAATTGATACTAGATTTTTTTCTATCAGAGACAGCAGAATGAGAATAATCTACCCCTCTGGATTGAATAAAGGGTTATTTTCAAAATTACCTGAAGGTTACCAATCATATCAGCCACCTAAAGAAAGATGGTGCTTACAATGGCTGAAACATGATTATAACACCCAAGATAAGGACACTAGTCTGATAAAATAACTATAACATTTTCAGTAACTGGGGTTAGTATTTTTTTTCATTGTGGCCAAGTAAACTTTGTAACCCCTCATTTCAATACCATCCTCTATAGAATCTTTGGTAATTTTTACTTGAATTATTTGTACAATCATGTTTCTGTAGAAAGAATTACAAACCAGTCTTTTCGTGGCAGTTTTATGTGAGTCTTTCCAAAATGAGATGTTTTTGTTTTTAAATGAAAATATCTCCTTGAACTAAAGCATACAAGTGATGGGAGATTAGAATACTTAATTCGGTTAAAACTGTTTTAGTTGAATGATCTTATCACTGAAGCATTAAAGGCCTTTTTTCCTCTATATAGACTTTTTTTTCCTATCATTTACCTCAGACCACACTGAAAACGAATTCTCTTTAGGACCTTACCTTATTCTAGTGACGGGTTGTTATAAGAGTGTATTTGTAGTACAGAGCTCTTTCTCTCTCTATCTATCTATCTATATGTATATTTATAAATGTCTATTCATCTTGATAATGCCTCTAAGGAGTAGGTTCTTTTCTGAATGAATAGGGTGTGTATCTATTGATACCATTCACAAATAGTAACTTGAGTGTAGATTTAGGTTATTGCATTAACTTTTAGTCATATAACCTCTAACTGTTGTGGTTGATATATGAAATGCAGCTGACAATGAAAGGGAAATTGTATATTATTGCTTGTAAATTAAGAAAATTCTAGTTTGTTACTGCAATTGAGTTAGTGAAAATAAGAATCATTTTCATTTCTATGATAACAAAGAGAAGAATCATTTGGAAGAAAGACAAAAAAACTGAATAAAAGTGAATCTTTTGTGAGTAAATTGTCTGAATTTATGGTATGTTGCAATTATTGACATTTTTCATTGCCAAATGATTAAAGTTCTTGGCTAGATGTCTATGCATCGCTTCGTGGAATTCAGACAAGCTTAGCTGCTTAAGGGTAAAACTTTACTCTGAATTTGTTGAACACAAATATTTAGGGGAGGCCACTCTTCATTGATCACAATTGGAAATAAAATCAGTGAAGAGTTGCCTTCTCTAAATAAAGAATTTTTTAGTTATGGTGGAAAAAACAAGTCAACTCAAGCTTCCAACTTAGGCTTGAGTTTTCTACGGCATTCTGCATAATTTATGTCATAAAACAAATTAAATTTTGGGGTTAAGGATAGAAGGAACATCATACATTAAAAAAAGAAAGTAGTTCTTTATTGTGACCTTACTGATATTTATACCTTCTGGATATGAATGATTGTAAATGAATTTACTGAGCCCAATGAGATTTACTTGATATCCAAAGCACTATATACTGGTTTGAATCTATTTTAATGAATTAATCTCCATTGATGTAATGCATATTTCTTGTTGTTGGCTTATCTGAAGCAAATTCACTCAGAGCTTAAATTGAGCTAATGATCACCAATATCCATGGAAAAAGATATCAAACTTAGATATCAAATTTGAGAAGTCTGCCATTTCAGCTTGGAGATACTTCATTTACAATAACCTTTTTTCTCAATGTCGTAGATTTACCCTGCCAACTGCGGAAGACTGTTGACATTCACCACTGTTCTACCATAACTACTGATGTTTTGTGTAGTCTATCTACATTTTTCCATACCTACACATGGAAAGTAAAGGTCTAAAACCGATTGCACCTTGTCAGTGGGGTAATAACCCAGACCTCCTGTGTGATAGGGAGGGATACTTACCACTGTATTACCAAAGACTTGAGTGCATAACGTGTTATTATACTTGGAATCGCTATTTGGACCCTTGCCATAGAGCAATGGTTAGCTAGCTTGTCTCGTTATTAGAATCCAAGAATATGGATAATTGCGCTATTTGGCTCGGGTAGTTTTTCATGTATATCATTCAAGAAAAAATACTGTTTTATCAAAATCAAGTCAAATCTGCCTGAAGGTTACGTTTTGAGAGCTCCACATTCAGAGTAAATTTCACTATCAGGAGCTTTTGAGGGTAGTATGGTTTTTTTAGAAACCATCAACTGAAAGTGTTTCCATAGGTTTCCTCAGTTTTTAAATTGGTCTGGCTGCCTGGGTTTCCATGTACAGGCCATATCAATGGAGCTAGAGACTAAAAATCTCAACATGTACTCCTTATTAAGTCTAGAAAACCTTCTTTTTTTTTATTTTTTTAAATCCACTGCCTCCCTACAGGTTTTTAGGCAGGGTTTTGATTTGCACTGTAAGTTTATGCTAAATTGATCCCTTGGTTTGGTTTGGTTTGGTCTGGTCTGGTGTAGCAGTAAGGACTTTTTTTTGAAAACTCAGTCTTTTTTTAAAATTTTCTCTGTCCTACAAAAGGCGAGAGAAGAAAATTATTCATTGATCACCTGTTTTTCAAATTTTTTATTTCATCACCTCCAATACGGTGTGCTGCCAAAAGATGTTAGTCACTTGACAGTTTCTATTGAATGACTAACCAGACCTTCTCCTCTTTGTTTTCTTTTCCCAAAAAAACAACTCTTGGTGATGGAAAAGTGTTTACTGAAAAAGTCCCAAATCTTCAAATGTTCTCTAATGTACCAATCATGGTCATGAAATTTATGAAGTTATGTGTTATAGTGAGAAAACATAGAATAATTTTTTTTTTCTTCAACTCAGTAACCTTTTTTATTATGGATATTATTGTTAATGTTATTATTAAACCAGTGTGAGTATTGATTAGCAATATACATTGATAAACAATATTAGAAATAAGGAATGAAATTTTCCACATCCTAAAATTTGTGAATGTGAGTTAAAGTCGACAAGTTGAGTATTTTACAAGTGATAAATGTCTCATCCTTGCTACTTGGAATGGTTAATCTGCACAGATCCCAGTAATTCAATGGTCAACAGGTACTAAAAAAGTGCTGTCTTCGAGAATTCAAATATAAAGAAATTATTTATTTTAGAAATCACTGAACAACCTTAGCCACCTAAGATGGCAAAGTATTCTATCCCATTTTACATGTGTGTTTGTATATTTCAGCATTCCTTGCTATACTATTTTGTCTACAGATTTGGAAGTACTCCACTAAACCCTTTCTAAAACTTTCCCAGAATCTAGATGTTTCTTGAAGTTTTTTTGCTCTATTTTGGATGTTTGCTAGTGGAAAGCGCCAGGGATGCCAGAAATGAAATTTCTGACCGTACTTATTCTCCAGTGGAATTTCTATACATCATTTGAAATTCTAATGCTACAGTTGTTCAATTATTAACTGTGATAGCTGTGATCTATTATATTACAATGATCGATTCTTGTTTGAACCACTTTTTTGTTTGAACTCTTAACAGTTCCAGTAGACCCAAATAGGCTGTGTATGTATGCAAAATTTCTGTATGGTTCTGTCACCCTGAAAATAATAAACTGATTTTCCATCTATTTCTAAATATACACAACACTACATGGTCAACTAGTTAGTTGTTGAAATTAGAAATATTAGGATGACTGAAAAACATTTGTAGATAATCATCAATGTTTGATTTAAAAATGTATGTGTATGTATATATATATATATATATATATATATATATATATATATATATATATATATGCGTGTGTATAAATAGTTCTTTCTATTAAAACATTTAATAATTTATTGATTACTTACAAGTATATTTAAAATAAAATTAACCTTTATCCTCATTACTTGCTTTGCTTACAAATTTTGTAGCTATAATATGTAGTTATCAAATTTCACACTGTATATGCAGAGCAGCCATTATATTTTTAATGTCAAATGTTTGTTGGAAAATGCAAAGAAACATGAAATTAGAGTTTCATAATTATTTGCATGTCTCTTTTGCAAATCTTCAATATATGTGTGAATAAAGGATCTTTGGATATTTTATCTTTTATTATTAATAATAATATAATAGTTCTGTTCTATAACTACTAGTCCATTTCCTGTTGCTTTGCTGACGGCTGTGAAAATGGACAAGAGGCTTGGCTGATGGATGCTACTGATGCTATATGTGTGACAACTCAGTAGTTCAATAAGTTGGTTGGATGGTCAATAGGAGAAAAGAAAGTTAGGTAGTTTAATGAGAGGGTAGGTTAATTTTATCAAGATCCAATAATTTTTTTAAATCTTTTTTTTTTTTTCATGAAAATTTTGAAAAATTTTCTCATGTAAAATGTTTTGTTTACATTGTCACTTGAATTTTGAAAATGTCCTATTTTTAAAATTATTTCCCTTTTAATTAACCTTTAGATCAGAAAAGGAATTTCTTTGGAAAAAAAATTGAATTGATGTCACTCATTCAAATGATTATAAACATTCAAATAAAACCTAAATCATTAAATTTTACACACTTATTCACTGAGTGTTATCTTGGCATTATGGTTTGTGTACTTGACTATCACCTACATCATGCCAGATCTTCCATCAATTTTATAAATTGGTCTGGTTTCAACTGAACAGATGAACAAACCACCACAGTGACAATGGTATTTATATAAGTAGATGAGATAATTCTATTCTATAAGAACTTATTGTATGTCAGCTCATGTACTTTTGGGTACACAAAATTACAAGGAATTCATTTAAAAGAAAAGTGACCTAGGTAGTAGATGTTAGCTTTTGGATTTGAATGCAAACTCTCTCTTTCACCTTTCCACTGAAAAGCAGTCGTTTTTGAGAAGAAGGATCATATTGTCTCACCCGATCAATCCTAATTTGTCCTTTCACTATCTGTTCCAGTGACACACTTAAGATTACTTGATGAATGACCTGTAGGATTTTCGCTGCTTGATAGTTAACCCATCATAGTATGCTTTTGTAATCGTATCAAAAGCATTCCTATGCAATATGAGTAGGCTGCAAATTTGAAATACTATGTCTTAGGATGGGCTTGTAGTAGTTAATAGATACTGCAGTAAAAATGGATTCAAACATGACTGTCCAGTGTCCACGACATGTATGAATTGTTTCTTTTGTTATATGATAATTTCATTTTAGTAGCTATGTATCAGTATTATACATTTTCTCATTAGTACTACTTCTACTCTTAGATTGTCAGGTAGAAACTCGTGAATATTATCTGGTTCAAAAAGCAAATGTGAAACTTAATTTCTGTCTGAATAGTTGAAAATGTTGTCTGTTGAAATACTCTCTTCACCATTGCAGAGAACTGGATCTAAAGTCAATTTCTAAAGCGAGCTAATCTTTTATATAGAATAAATGATTTGCCATCAAGTTACAGGTACCCATACGTCATAGACTAATGTTACTGTGGGGCAGTGGTTTTCAAACTTTATTGCATGATGGCACATTAAGAATTATATTTGAATTATGTAATGACTGACTGTTAGAATGAAATGATTTGGGACAAAAACATTTTAGTGGTCAATGAACAAAATTTTATATTAGCATGCTTTTTCCTTTCATCTGTTGGAAATGAGATCTGCTAGATTGGCAACTCCATGATGAAAGCGTTTTGCGTATTCGGAAAAATTTACATTGCACACTTGGAAGATAGTTACGACACGGTATTTTCAGAATCACAGCTGCTTATCACTGGCTTGGAATTATCCATCTAAATCACAGTTGGGCTATTCATAGCTTTTTTTTTTCTTTAGTCTTCAAGTAAGTGGATAGTCCTGATTTAGTGGCTTGGTGGCAGAACCTTTAACTTGAGGTTGCAAGATCACAAATCCATTAAATAGAACTTCTCTAAAGAAGAATTCAAATTTCAGACAGGAAATTTTCCTACATTTTTAAAATTTTTAACAAATTAACATCTATATTTTTTTATGGTCATTTTTTTGAACAAATAACTAGTGTGAGATTTTCTTTGCTGAATACATAGAGACATGAAGAGGTATATTTTCAATTTCTTTCATATCTAGGATGGGTGAAAAAGTAACCTTTGAATTTTTTTTTTTTAAACTAAATACAGTTACTCTTTTTTTTTCTTTCTTTTATTGAATCACTCATAAAAGTGAAAGTTTAAGTTAACTTTTTTATCTTTACTTGAACTTTTAAGTAAACTTTTTACATTGTTATGATCTATACTTTCTGGGGTTTTTTTTATTATTTTCAAAATATCTATCCTAATAAGTATTTCATATTTGACCTGAAAAGGGATCAACGAGTACAGATTCTACAAAATGAATAGAAACTTACTAGAATTTTTGGCCTATTGTTTGGCCACCATCTTATAAATGGCTACTATATATAACTAAAACTATAAGAGTGTAGGAAAACTTGATATATTGGAAAATCTGACTGAATCAGACTTTAATCAAAGACCTTGTCTCCACTTCATTCCTACTTCATCTATTGTTTGGGCAACATTAGCTTATTGTTTACTTACAATCATATAGGCTTCATAAAAATAGGAGGAAAAGGTGACAATTCTTTTTTTACTGTCTCATATTGCAAGCATGGCTCATTTAAGACTCCCTGATTATTGAGAAGAAATATAGTTAGACTTCCATAAGAATGGAGGATAACTTGAGAAATCACCTAGAGAAGGGTATTGTTTGTCTATAAAATATTTCTGCATTGCTTTGCAAGATTTCTCTTCATTAATGTTTATTCATTCTTGTAGATCCCTTTGGAACTGAAGACTTCAATCGTTATGCTGCAGTTTCTGTAGCACATAGATTTTCACAGTGTGGAGTTACTAACCCTGTACTCATCCCTCCATCTTTACCCCAGCTTGGAACCAGCTATGGTGACTGCCAAGCTCTATTTTTTTCTCTCTCTGAGTAACCTTGAATAGACTGCCTTACATGGCAGCTAAAAGGCTTCAACTGCCATGCTATTTTGAGGAGAGAACTAGATTCATGCCTTTCCCAAAGGTATTAGTGAAGGTATACAGTCCTGGTCGAAATCTGAGCTCTGCTTGCCATACAAGTAGCCATTATGCCACTTCATACATATTAGTGTAATTTTCTTGTAAAAATGAAAAAAATCATTATATGACTCGTGAACCAAAGTTTGTTCGATAGAATATAATCCTTTAAACTGATAATCTCAAGAGTATTGAACACTGAGGAATGTTTCTACTTGAGTGTATTTGCGATATGTGATATCGGGAAAATATAATTAGATTCTGGGCTTTTTCTTTTCTCTATTCATTTTTTTCTTCTTGGAAAGTGATATTTGAAAAAGAACATGCATATAATTGAGATAGATATCCCTGCATTCTTGACATAATAATTCAGGTGTAGCATTACTTTTATACTGTATCTCCTACTGACATGTACGAGGTGTGGCTATTAAATAACCAAACTGGACTTCTGTAAGTTGAACCAGAGTATGCATGCGCCAATCACATAGTCTATATTGACCAATCAGCAAGCATAAACAAACCTTGAAATTTTCAGTTCATGTCTTCGGTTCACTGTGATGCAAGTTAGATTGATGCATTGCTCAAATTTCTATCATGTCACTCCAAAACATGCACATATGACTTGCGTTTTTTCTCAGTAAATTTCAGTTGGAATACAAAAAGATTCTGTAGCCTCATTCTCAATTTCACCAAATGTGTGTGTGCGTGTGTGTATATATATATATATATATATATATATATGAGAGAAACAATCAAAAGGTTTCTTGACTTTTAAATCGGCTCTGCCTGGCTAACTATATGAGAATGTGTCCTGTGTACAGGCCACTCTAATGATACTGGAGGACTGAAAATTTTTCATAATTACTCTCCATGAGTAGGGGTTCAATGCACAGTGTAAGTTTATGCTTAATTGGTCACCTTAGTTCACCCATTTAAAAATTTTTTTTTTTGTAAATTCTGACATTTTAATGACCACCACTAAACAAAAGGCAAGAAGGATATCTTATTCAATGATTCTCACATTTTTCCAATTTTCAATTTCATCACCCCCAAAACTACATTCTGCTGAAAGACATGGTTGCATTTCTATTGAGTGACTAATACATATTTATTTTCTCCATGAGTAATTACTAATGTTCAATTTTCTGAAAAAAAAACGTTGTGAAAAATCCTTTTTATTCATTTTTTTTTTTTTTCAAGAAATAGATTAAACTGAAGATTAGTCCCTCCTGTAAATAATGAATCCTTATATGACTGATTTTTAGAGTGTAATCTAATTTGTCGAATAGGTTTGATACGTGGATCTCATATCTCAGATATTCATGACAGTATTCACATTGATTTGAAGGATCGTGAGAAACAAACAAAAATCAATGTTAATCACTTACTTTAGCAATTACTGCCCTATCAGTTTACTACCAAATATTTACCATCTATTCCCGAAAATACTTACAAATAAATTATCAAACACTTTAGATGAAAACCAACCACGCAAACAGGCAGGCTTTAGAAGTGGCTATTCAACACTAGACTACCTACACACCCAAAATCTGCTAATCGGAAAGACATCAGAATACAACAGATGACTTTGTATGGCTTATGTAGACTAAAGAGGCCTTTGATCCTACATGACAGTCTTCAACTCAATGTGAGCACAAGGTATACATGTGAATTATATAAAAGTAATTGAGAATATATATGAAATATACTTCAATAATTAGACTCCATAACAAGATAAAGATTGGAAAAGTAGTAAAACCAGGCAATATAATATCGCCAAAACCACTTTCAGTAATGCCTGAAAGCACTTACAGAAAACTGTCTGGGAAAACATGGGAGTAAACATAGACGGAGAATATTTGAACAATTCAAGGTATTGTGAAGATATTGCTTTGATTTCAAAAACTTTGGTTGATTTTCGAAGCATGTCAAGTGATTCAAGTATAGAAAGCAAAAAAATAGTCAAGAATAAACAGAACTTATATGAAAGTCATGTTCCATGAAGAAGTCTCAAAAAAGACCATAAAACTAGAGGATAGAGGTATAGAAGAAATTGAAGAGAATACATTTAGGTCAGATGATAAAGCTAGAAAAAGACCGTGGAAATGAACTATGATGACACAGACCAATTGGCTGGATAGCATTTGGTATAGAGACATACTGAAAAACAAGTTGCCAGTATGCTTAAAACATCAAGAGTAGAATCCAGCATAATGCCAGCTATTATGTATGGATGCTAAACCTGGAAACTTACAAAATCACTCGAAAACCAACTAAGAACCACGCAGAGGTTAATGGAAAGAGCTATGTAAGGAATAACTCTTAGCAATTGCAAAAGAACCACATAGATCCAGGAGAGAACTAGGCCAAAGGATATCCTACAAATAATGCGCGTTGACGAAGGAGATGGGGACTGCCTTCATCCAGCAGTTGACATGCGTTGGCTGCTGCTGATATATAATAATGTATATAATTCAACAATATAACCACTATATATTTATCAAAGGGACATGTAACTAGGTACTACAAGACTCTAATAGATGTTGGTGTACCTGCATTGGTAACTACCTATTTTCACTATTTCTCTTTTCATGTAATTTCACCTACATTCTCTCTTCTCCCCCTGCCCAACATGAAACTAAAATATTATCTTCAAGAATTATTGTTTTAAAACAAATGTATGATGTAGCATTACATCATTTTTACTTGCAGACTATCTGTCAAAAATTATCATGATAGTGTATGTATGTATCGGCACCTCTGTTTAGTATCTATGCACTTTGCCTAGGATCAAAGTGTCACTTCATACCTGTCAGCCAAAGATCAGAGTGTAGTATCTGCTTGCAGTACATTCTTTGGTAGCTTTGTGCCAGTGTAATACAGTGGCCTTCTGAGGCTCGGTATTACTAAGCTGAGGAGGCCTTGGATTTGTCATATTTCATAGAATAATTCTTGGTCATCTCTGAATTGTAGCCAACACTGTTAGAGGTATAAGTTGTATATTCTCAGTTTGCTAACAAAGATGAATTGTAGATTCAAAGAAAGGGCTTGATATTCTCCTTATATACAAAAGGTAATGTCCGCTCATGACCGGTATTATAACTTTGAAACTGAAACTTTTGAAAAGATAGAATCTTATAATATAGAACCTGTTGTCATTTTTTTGCTTGTTGGTTGGTTCTGTCATGCTAAAGCAAAAAGAATGAGAGGAAGGCAGTAAAACAAGGCTGTAATATGTCTGTGTTATCATACAGCTATCTATGTCTATGAGTTCGCATCTACATCACTACTATTACTGCTGCTGACTTACAGTAGGACAGGAAACAAATATGGACAACTTATTTTTCATGAATAAAACTGACGTTTTTCTCAAAATCAATTCTTTTTACATAATTTTATTACCTTTTTGTTTTCAAATTATTTAAAAATACCGAAAATTTAGAAAGTTGAATTGAGAATCGACAGAAAAATAGATTTTGTTTGAGGTGTGCATCTTTTTATTTGCAATGAATACATTTATGTTGATATATATATTCGTACAATTTATCTACGCGTAAATAATCCTGTCATTTTTGACTGGTACTATTCATCTTCTTATAAATTAGCACCAGCCAGCACCTGGTAATGTTCTTGTGAGCATTTTGAAAATTTGTTAAAACTTTGAAACCAGTTTTTAAAATCTGTTCCAGTTAGCTGTCAAGACACTATTCTATGATCCTAAGCAAAATGCTAAAGAATTTCATACTGGGCTTTTCTTTCTCTTTCTCTGAACAGTCATTCAATGAATGTAAATTCTATAAATGGCAATCCTCGTCAGCAATATTTTTACTTCTTTCTTTTTCATAGAGCAAGCTATGTGACTTGAACTAACAGGTTAATTTTTCAAAAATTCACTTGTACAAATGTTATTATAGAGTAGTGAAACTGCATGAGTAAGAAAGTTTAATTTGAAAAGATAGATCCTGATAGCCTTTTTGTCATAAGCTATGTTGAATCTCATTATTATTGTTATTATTATAAGAAGTTGAAGGCCATGGGTTTATTCAATTTCATCATAAGCATTCTAACATTTTTTCAGCAAACAGAATTAATTATCGCTGCTTTGAATAACATTTAGCTTCTCTGTTCTGAGAGTTGAGTCTTACATGCTATTTTGATCTTTTAATCTATATTCTAGGAAAGATTTTCATCTTATATTTAGAACTGATAAGATTAGATTAATATTTAGAATGCTAAATTTTGTATCATAAGGATTGAGATAAATATTTAATTAAATGGATTTGGATGACATAAGACTATAATGTCTACATTAAAGCATGGAGTAACATCACATGATTCCTTCTCATCATGGAACTTGTTTGACAAGTATACCTCTGCCAGTAAAGTTGGAGAGGTACAGGTATACCTTGATTAGTGCGGTTGATTTGTTCAGAAATTTTCCATTTTGTTCATAAACCTGTGTTCAAGGTCTTATTATAAATGTGTTGTTCATTTTTTTGTTGTTTTGTTGGTTAATTTGTACAGCAATAGCTCACCATACTATATTAAATCCACACTATGCAAGGTATTGCTTGGTGTTTTTCCATCAGTCCACATGATATCCCCAAAAGTTCTCAATGAATTTCATGGAAGGTTGGGCATTAGGCAAAGGAAGAAGTGATTGGATTTGGGGGCAGATCCAGGAATTTTTTTTAAATTGAAAGATTGAGTTAGTGTATGGTGTCAGCAGAGGTATGCATCTCCTTAACCTTTCAAAACTAATAATTAAAATGCTACAAGTCATGCTTAAAGTTATAATTTCTTATCTAGAGAACCGTTCCTTTTTTTGTTAATGTTCCCATGTAAGATAGCATTTTAGATTTTTTTTAATCATTACTTCATGTAAATAAAATGATATGATATTGGCTCATCATTTTGGGTTCAATTACTGCATTTTGGTTTTTATCTAACATTTTCAAAAACTACTAGGTGCTACTGTGTGTGTATGTATATATATATATATATATATATATATATATAGTATAATATGTATGTATATATATATATATATATATATATATATATATATATATATATATATATATATAGTATAATATATATGTATATAAAGAGCTAGAAACTAGAATCGGTGTTTTAATCATCTCATAATGAGGTTGCATGTGGTTTTAGAGTTATTTTCATATTATTTTAAAGAAATGACTTCTGAGAAACTCAAAGTGATTGGATGTCTAAGTTACAGAGGAAAAATAACCTGCATCATCTGATGACTTTCAAATATTGACCATGCTAAAATCTCTTTGAATAAAAGTGCATCTATGCACCAACTTTTTTTCTGTAAGATTCATATCTTGACATCAACAACATTTTGAATATGTGTATTATATGACCCTAACCACGAATTATTGACTGTGATGGCTAGTTGTTATAGATTTTGTTCCAAATACCATATGTACTGGATGATAAGACGAATGGTTTTCAAGGATATTTAGAAGAATACTGACCTGCCACTCATCCTAACCACAGAACTGTCCATAGTGAGCTTTGGTAGATGGTCGTTTAGACATAATACCTATGGATTGGACAGTAAAATATTTGTGTATATATTTTTTTTCTTAATTAAATGACTGTCTTATATACTGTTAACTGCATAGAAGGCAAAGTTTTTTCATTATATAAGCAACCCCCTCCCCAATTATCCATCGTAATTTTCTTTGTAGCTTGGTTTTGTTTTTTGTTTTTCTTTCATTGGATTTATCGTCTATGTTTCAATGAGACACAGTTAGCCTATTAATCATATTATAAGTTAGATTCAGTTATGTATTTGATTCCTCATCAAAAAAAGAAAATTGTGCATGTACCCACACTTCTTGGACTAATCAATTTTGATTTCAATATAATTTTATATGAGGCTCTTTGTACTGTACAAATTTACGTAGTCAAAATTCCTATATAGTTTCTCTGCTGATTGTTGACAGCAGAAAATGAAAGAAATTCTTTAGGATATTTTTTATTTCTGATAGTCATATGAAATGAATTTATCATACTACCCAAATATTTGTCCCACAAACAGGTTTTTTGGCTGATATATTAAAAATATTATGAATTTACTTATATGCAAATAACACTGTAATTGGCATCAATTTTTTTATTTTTTATGTAGGTGTAAATGCAGACCACTAAATTACTAATCAGTTGCAAATAACCAGAATTTCATTGTATCAAGTTGATACATTTTGTCTCAATATCTCTAGCTACAATGCACCATTTATCTGATTAAGGGGTGGGGTCGTACAAACATTCATAATGCAAATTTTTCTAAGAACATGGATTCATTTTTATCTTTTCATCAAAAATTGAACCAGTTTATTATAGTTCATAATAAAATCTTCAAGGTTGCTCTTTTGAATCATGTTTTATTCATTTGGTTTTCATTTTTATTCTTTGTATATGGCTGTTGATATCCTCCTTTTCTTTTACAGGGGCTGGGGCCACCGCTGTTGTGCAGGCAGCATATTGCAAGCCAAGGAATGAAAAGATTGCCATCAAACGCATTAATTTGGAAAAATGCAACACATCCCTTGAAGAATTGCTGGCAAGTCTTTTTTCTTTTTTTTTCTCCAACTTATATCTCTCTTCTTTTTTTTTTGTTTTTAATTTTTTTTCAGTGAAAACAGATCTCGACAAAAGACAATGTATCATTCCAAAAGTTATGTGGACTACTGAATTCATTCATTTTGTTGCTTTGGTGGCTAACAGAAAGAAAATGCACTTGGATGACATGAGACAATAATTGGCCATTATTTACTGATACGCTCTATCTGACAAAAACAGACTGTCTTTCCCTATGAATTGTACAAGGTCTGTCCGGAAGGTATCTAGCCATTTGATATCAACGAAAAACAATTGTGTACCTGCTATGCTTATTACCTCCTCAAACTAAGTTGGAAATGGTATTTGTATTCACTCGTGTCTGTCTACAAAATATATCTGAAAATTCTCTATATGAATTTTACTGATATTTTGTTCAAGGTAGAGGCTCAAGGAAGGATTATATTTTGGGGTGGATCCAGGGAAATTACCTCTTCTGCATTATAGCTATATTACTGTCCACACAATAACTTCGAAAGTTCTGGAAGGGTAGGTCATGAAATGAGTAGCTATGTATAAACTGATTTCCATCCAATTTTTAGTGACTATGACAAAGGTATGAACTCTTTGAGTGCTTCTCAGTTTAACTTATACTCTGTGTGGATTTTACAATTTAGATATAACCAGGTTTGCCCCACTTTACAGTTGTGATACCAGTGTATCCCAATAATCATTTTCTTAGGATTTGGGGATTATTTCCCATAAGATTTACAGTTTTATGCATATACATTAATACTTACATACTGACATATTTAAACATTTTATCAGAGAAAAGAAAGTATGTATGTTTGATGAAAGTATGTATGTGGTTTGGTCTGACGATTTTCTTCATCTTTGTTGTGCATTTTCTGCAACATATCCTCCAGCTTTCTTCAGTGTCTGTTTTGTTCCGGAATTTCCAAATTGGTTCCAGGAGAATATGTGCATCCCCTCACATATATGTCCTGTTTGGTTTTTGCATCTCTGTGTTTTTGGAGATGTTTCCCTTTAAGATCTGTGCTGGTTTCCAGCTCTCCAAGGGATACCCAAGGAAGGGTAGAAGGTACACAGCTGAACAGTTGTGAAAAATAGACTACAAAGATAGACTAAATCATATACAATGATTAAAATGCCTAAACAGCATTCAATTGTTCTTTGACATTTTATATTGCTATTAATTCCTGAAAAAAAAAAAGACAAAGCATCTAATAACAGCAAATGGATATCCTGTACTTGAACACTTTTCTCTTCATTTAATTCTAGCTGAAGCCTACTGAACTGCATGTACAAACTTTTCACAAAAATCATCACCAACTGGACTACTAAAACACTAGATAAAAACCAACCACCTGAACAGGCTGAATTTAGTTATTCAACCATGGACCATCTTCATTCAATGAATCAGCTGAAAGAGAAAGCAGCAGAATACAAGATGCCACTCGCTGTAGCATTTATAGATTTCAAAAAGGCATTCGACTCTGTAGAAATTCCCGTGGTCATGAAGGCCATCACCCTGCAAGGTGTAGGCCCTGTATACGTCCAAGTTCTGCAATATATATACAATCACAGCAACTCCTTCATCAGGCTACATAAGGACTCTGAACCATTCCAGCTCCAAAAAAGAGTAAGGCAAGGTGATACCAGCTCACCAAAACTCTTTACAGCCTGCTTTGAGATGATCTTCCGAAACCTGGACTGGGAGAATAGAGGAATCAAAATAGACGATGAATATTTGAGCAACCTCAGATTTGCTAATGACATCATCCTTTTTGCAGAGAACCTACACAACCTCCTACTAATGCTAGATGAACTAAACAAAGAAAGCAAAAAAGTAAAGTAAAACGAAAATCATGTGCAACATTTACATTGAGAATAGGTACATAACTGTCAAGATTGAAGATGCTAAATCTGGTAAGATGGACCACTACATCTACCTCAGACAACAAATATCCATGAGATCCTCAAAAGAAGAGGAAATTAAGTGAAGAATCACTATAGGAAGGCGATAGTCACTTATGGAGCTGAAACATGGAACCTAACCAAGAGACAGACCTGCAAACTGAGAAGCGTGCAACGCACGCATGAGAGAATCATGCTCAACCTTACATGGAGAGATCATAAGACATCACAGTATATCAAGAAGAAAACTGGAGTCTAAGACATCATAGAAACTATTAAAAACCTCAAATGGCAATGGGCAGGCCATGTTGCAAGAATGAAAGACAACCAATGGACATCATGACTCACAACATGGATCCCCAGAGATCACATCTGAAATAGAGGCTGACAGAATACAAGATGGAGAGATGAACTTAACAAATTCAGAAGATACTGGCTCCACGACACCTATGATTGAGAAGTGTGGTGCCGCTGAAGGTCTATGTCCAATTACGGACGTTAAAAGACTGATGATGCTGATGATGAAAACACACCCTAATGATCAGTTTTCAATTAGTTGCTGTGGACAGCCATAGCCCCTTTGGGTAGGGCTAACTCCAGCCATTGTCTTGATACTACTCGTACAAGGTTACCTCCCTGACCTCATGGGGAAGATTGTTCATTAAAAACACTGATTGACTGCTAGTTACAGGTTGTTGGTTGATAAATTTTGGACTCAAAAAGCATGAAAAAGCTTCCCTAAAAGACACGTACTGAACATAGATTGAGACATGCTGAATTTAATCATCATTTTATTTTTTGTCTCTGATAAGTAATTATCAATTAACAAATCTCCATGAGACCCTCAAAAGAAGAAATCAAGCGAAGAATCACATTAGGATGGCAAGCCTTTGGCAGAGCAAGCTCATCCTTCATGAACAAGAAGATCCCATTAATTCTAAAAAGATGGGTGTACAACCAATGCATCCTCCCAATAGTCACTCACGAAGCTGAAACATGAGACCTAACCAAGAGACCAATCTGCAAATTGAGAACCATGCAATGTGCACATGAAAGAATTATGCTGGGCCTCACATGGGGAGACCACAAAACAGCACAGTATATCAGGAAGAAGACAGGAGTCAAGAACCTTATGGAATCCATTAAAAATCTCAGGTGGCAGTGGGCTGGCCATGTTGCAAGAATGGCAGACTACTGATGGACATCGTTACTCACGACATGGATCCCCAGAGATCACATGCGCAACCGAGGCCGGCAGAGTATTAGATGGAGAGACAAGATAGACAAATTCAGAAGATACTGGCTCCGCAACGCCCACAATAGAGAAGTGCGGCAAATCCTGGGGAAGGTTTATGTCCAACAACGAACGTTGAAAGACTGATGATGAAGAGTACAAACATACAACTTTTTAACTTTGTATATATATATATATATATATATAATATATATAGAGAGAGAAAGAGATTTACGTTCTCGTGCACAGTAAATCAAAAAAATCAATTACATCTGGTTTGTACTAAGCAGATACTTTCCAACCTGAAATTTGAAAGAAAAAATTACTTGAATTTCATGTAAACTTTTATCTGAATGTATTTACTAAGTAGTATCAAGATCTATCTTATTGTTTTGAAGTTAGTGTATGTATGTCCCCAAGGTATTTAGTTATATAATACTCTGCAACAGAGGTGAGATACAACCATAAATATGTGCATCACTCTTATAAGCACATTTTTATGTGGTTTCAAAGTACAATATCAGTGCACAAAGTAGAAAAGAATAATATTTTTGAATAGTAAGGATACCAGATGAAATGTATGCTATCAACCTTTGACCATTCAATTTACTGGGCCATCCTTATCTGCAGTAGTTGAGCCGATTTGCAGAAGTTTTTCCAGTAAAGGGCTCTTGAAACATTCAGTGCATGCTATAACAATGCTGTATGAAATCCACCTTATTGTAGGCATTGCAGTTCTTCAATTTGGATTGATATCACCCAAGGTGTTCTATAGTTTCTTTGAGTAACCAGAGCATTTGGTGCTGGTCAAAAAGAAAGCTTCTTCAGTCGTCACTTTGGTTAGCCGTCAGACCTATCACAAAATAGTCCATGACCCAGCGCTTACCATAAGTGTACAACAACAAGCTTAGTTGATGACTGTTGCTGAAACTATGTATGGCAGACATTGTAGGAAGGGAGAGGAGGAAGAAAAAGTTTGTGACACACACGGCTCTTACCGTATATATGATTTTGATCTCTTTCTTACTTCTGTGTTTGAGTTTTTTAAAATAACCATCAAATTAATTCTTTTCTAGTTATTGGCTGTATATTAATCTCTCTCTTTCTCTTATTTATTTATTATTGAGGACAGGCAGAAGAACTTAGTTTTCATGCCATGATTAACCTGGCCCCAGCCCGTTTTAGTTCAATTTTTATACTAACAGGTTTACACGCAATAACCAAGGTCAATTTATTGTTATGCTTATAAGTATGGATCATTTTTTGTTTTTTTTAGTATTTTAAAAAAAAAAAACATTCAACAGATGATTTAATTGAAAAAAAACTGACCAAAAACATGATTGAAGCAGCATGTCTTTTTAGTTAAATACTGATTTAGAAATGAAAATGTCAAGGTTCATTTTAAATTGAGTCAAGCAATACTGCATATTGATGGAGGGTGGATGCATATACATGCCAAATAGGTTTTTGTATAGTATTCTTGAAAAAGCATTCCTGAAATTTTTGTTTCTTTGGATATTTTAAGAAGGTGCAAATGGTCTAATGATTAACGGCATGGAAAATGGAATCTGTGAGCTTACTTTGCATTCACTTTTCACTGCTGCCCTTGTGAAAGGCATGAATCTATCATCCCCCCAGCTATGAGTAAATAGCAGAGCAGTTGGTTGGAGTCTTTCAGACCAGTAAGGCAGACCATCTCTGGTGTTGGGCTAGCACCTAGGCCCTATAAAAACTTGCGATTGCTTCAGAACAATGATTCAGTGTGCATGAATCATTTTAGAAGTGGAGACAAAATCATTGCCTGATGATTGACACAAAAGCAACTCCATTTTTATTCTGTGAAGTATTCATAGAAAAAGAAGTAACTCCATTATAAGAATTGAATGTTGACTAGAAATAAAGAGAAAAAAGGTAATTTAAAGATAGAGTGTAAAGAGATGATTATTTCAAGTTTTTATCTTTTTTATTCTAAACATCTTGGTGAGCCAAATGAAGTCTTTGAAAAAAAAAGAATAGAAAGATTTTTTGTGTCAATAAATTAACTTGTAAAATTTAATGAAGAATGATTGGGTAGTTTTAGACTCTCTTCTGTTAATTAATTTGATAAATTACATAAGCTTAGCTTAGTCTGGCACAGAACCACAAAAGTTAGACGCCCATTGAGAATGGAAATTACTTCATCTGCATGACTAACTTGCTAACTACTGTTCTATGGTAGGTGCTATAATATATAGTTTAGTTTAGTCTTGCACAAGGCCACAAGGAAGAGTATGTTTCCCCATTCTTCTTAGTGAGAAGATCTAGCTTCCCTTGAAAATCAGCATTTAAAATTTTGGCCTTTACTTGGTTTCTAGTACTAATTTCCTAAGATAATGAAAAATAACCAACTACCTCAATGATCTTCAGAAGGCTAGACTGGGAGAGTAAAGGAATTAAAATAGACGGCGAGTATCTGAGCAACCTCAGATTCGCAGACGACATAGCCCTTTTCGCAGAGAACCTACACGACCTCCAACTAATGATAGATGAACTAAATGAGGAGAACAAGAAAGTCGGCCTGCACATGAACTTCAGCAAGACGAAGATCATGTGCAACAACCACATTGGAGATAAGAACACTAAGATCGAAATCGAGGACACAGAACTCGAGAAAGTAGACCACTACATCTACCTAGGGCAACGAATCTCCATGAGACCCTCAAAAGAAGAAGAAATCAAGCGAAGAATCACACTAGGATGGCAAGCCTTTGGCAGAGCTAGCTCAACCTTCAAAAATAATAAGATCCCACTAATCCTAAAGAGAAGGGTGTATAACCAATGCATCCTCCCAATAGTCACTTATGGAGCTGAAACATGGAACTTAACCAAGAAACAGACCCGTAAGCTGAGAACCATGCAACGTGCACATGAAAGAATAATGCTGGGCCTCACATGGAGAGACCACAAAACAGCACAACACATCCGGGAAAAGACAAGAGTTAGAGACATCATAGAATCCATAAAAAATCTCAAATGGCGGTGGGCTGGCCATGTTGCAAGAATGGCTGACAATCGATGGACATCACGACTCACAACATGGATTCCCCGAGACCATATGCGCAACCGAGGCCGGCAAAATATTAGATGGAGAGATGAACTAGACAAGTTCAGGAAGTACTGGCTCCGTGACGCCCATGATAGAGAAGTGTGGCAAATCCTGGGGAAGGTCTATGTCCAACGACGGACGCTAAAAGACTGATGATGATGATGATGAAATCACATATGGATCCAATGCACTTATCCCTGTGTTCATTATTCTGATGTTTGTAGTCCCATGAACAAAAATACATGTCGTGAAATTGTGGAGTCTGAACAAGAGGGCAAAACACTCTGTGCAGAAAAAATATCTCTCGATTTTTCTTAGTGTGAACTGAGAGAGCAAGACGCCTTGTTTTTTGGGGGTGTTTGGAAATACGAAACAGCGCTGGAGCAAACAAAAAATACAAAATGAGTGGATCGCAGATTTAGAGTGGATGTGTCTTAGCATTATCTGTATTTCCTCTTCCTTCTTCTCTGGTCTCTTGGCTATTTTGCCTCTATCTGGGTTGGTTTACCACAAAACTTATCGCTTTCCTTTGTCCTATTAGTCTAATATCAGTCAATTTAAATTTCCTATTTTTGCCTCCCACTGAGAGGCCACTACAGATTCCAACCTTATCAAGAGGCCACTTCATCCCCATCTGAGAGGCCACTTCAGATACACCCTGTATTTTTTCTTACTACTTTCCATTCACCCTTCAATCTCATGAGTTTTTTCTTTTTTTTCTCCTTTTCTTCTTTTATCTTTCTTTTTTTTACCCTTGGCATTTTCTGTGGCCTTTCCCTAATTCTTAGCTCTCTCATACAAGTTGTCCACCAGGTGAGACCATCTGACTCTGCATGGGTCTTCCTCCTAACAACAGATTTTCTAGAAAATAGTGTATGATTCCCAAATGATTTGACACTGTTTCTAGACAGTATCATGTTACATAAAGATAAATCTTTGTAAAATGTGTAAACTGAAAATTTTATTTTCCAATTTAACAATATGATGTCTTTTCTTTCATACATGGATATTTTCAGCTATTTTAATTTGGGGGTGGGTAGTGCATAGCCTTTTGTACATATAAGTAAGAGGTGCCACACTGTCTCAGTGTGAGTATATTTTTTTCTGTCATGCTTTAAAAACCACCTAAAAATGGGTGCAGTCAAAGTGAGGGAAGATTTTTCCCTCCTTAAGGGGTCAGGGGGTCAAAAGTAGAGGGGTAACTATTTTTACAAGTCTGAAAGCTTAAGTTGTTTTCTTATTTTACTCCTTAAATGTTTTACTTAGCATAAATAGTACTTCAGCTTGTGATTTTATAAATCTCTATCTTTTTATTGAAATGTTCCAGCCCTGATAGTAATTTCAATAATATGTTCAAACCTAGTTCCCCCTAAATCTCTATAGAGAGTAAATAAATATACAAGAGTTGTAGCTGCAATATAATTATGGCCTATGGGTAACAGGTGGCTCTTGCTAGATAATGGACCACAAAATTTTGAACTCTGGTGAAAATTTCCGATTGATTCAAGAAGATCCCATTTATCCTAAAAAGAAGGGTGTGCAGCCAATGCCTCCTCCTCCCAATAATCACTTATGGAGCTGAAACATGGAACCTAAACTAGAGACCGATCTGCAAATTGAGAACCATACAACGTGCACATGAAAGAATTATGCTGGGCCTCTCATGGAGAGACCACAAGACAGCACAGTATATCAGGAAGAAGTCAGGAGTCAGGGACAGCATAGAATCCATTAGAAATCTCAAGTGGCAGTGGGCTAGCCATGTTGCAAGAATGGCAGACAACCGATAGAAATCACAACTCACAACATGGGTCCCCAGAGCCCAAATGTGGAACCAAAGCCAGCAGAATATGTGATGGCAAGACAAACTGGACAGATTCAGAAAATATTAGCTCTGTTGACGCCCACAATAGAGAGATGCGGCAAATCCTGGGGAAGGTTCATGTCCAATGGAGGATGATGAAAAACTGACGATATGTATATGGTCGCATCTGTTTGCATGATATTTCTGAAAGGACTGGACGGTTTCGAGAAATTTTGTGGAAAGGTGGGCAATGGTGTAAGAAAGGGGTGGTAAAATTTTGGTGGGGATCCAGGACATTTTTTTTTTTCTTCCGGAATGTTAGTTTTCATTATTTTTTCTCTGCCTCCTATTTTCCAATTACATCTTTGTATATGCTCATAACTGTCCTCACAATATCTCCAAACATTCTCCATGAATTTCTATGTAATTCTGTGGAAGGGTGGATATATGCACCTTTATTTTTCCTACATTGTAATTATGTGTCCAAACCACACAATATCACCAAAATTCCATGACTGTCCATGCAATATCTCTAAAAGTTTTCCATGAATTTCTATGGCATTTTGAGGAAGAAGGGATAAGCTATGGAAGAACTGATTAAATTTTTGGATTGATCGATGCTTTATTACCCCCCCCCCCCCCTCGGGACAATGGCATTGACAGAGGCATGTGCTCTCTCACGATGCTTTCTGTTTGTTGATACTTAGTTGCGTTATCATTACTTCATTCCAAGCTGCTAAGTTGGCAGTTTTGAGTTCCTGCACTGGATTAAATAACCTCACACCTTCATAAACATTCCTTACTAACCATCATGGTTGAATTTCTTCTTAGACTGACCCTCTGCCATTCCTCATCCCATATCTGATAGAGTCTAGCAAATTCCAGTCTGCATTGTATGTGGATCATATCCAATCTGTGCCTGTATCCTGACCTTTGTTTGTCTGAAGGTCTCTTTGTGAACTTGAACCCGTTTCTGCTTTCTTGGCTCCAATACGGCTGTTCTTGGCTCCAATACGGCTGTTCTTGGCTCCAATACGGCTGTTCTTGGCTCCAATACGGCTGTTCTTGGCTCCAATACGGCTGTTCTTGGCTCCAATACGGCTGTTCTTGGCTCCAATACGGCTGTTCTTGGCTCCAATACGGCTGTTCTTGGCTCCAATACGGCTGTTCTTGGCTCCAATACGGCTGTTCTTGGCTCCAATACGGCTGTTCTTGGCTCCAATATGGCTGTTCTTGGCTCCAATACGGCTGTTCTTGGCTCCAATACGGCTGTTTTTGGCTCTAATACTGCTGTTCTTGGCTCCATAAGTGTGGATCATTCAAAAAATTTTCACAATAATCTTACTTCAATTAATTTGTTCATCTATTGCATATTGTGATACCCCCTGATATCTAAGTTCAACAGTCTCTCAACATTTGAAATCGGCCTGCTTTAGTATCTTTTCCATTCTGTTAAGACCTTTTAACAACAGAAACTGATAAATTGAACACCCAAAACTTGTATTTTATATAAATTAACTTTTCAAGTAAATGATAGAATGAATTCCAAAAATAAACTAAAATCTTTATATCTTGCACCTGCAACTTGAATTGGATATCTTGAAGTTTAAAGTGCTGTTTTAGACCTTAAATTAGAGTAACTGCAATGATAATTCGCAAGTTACTTAGAACATCATTCATTACACAACACATTTCTGATGTTTTACTTTTCTTAGTCTATATTTGCTTCTTTTTTTTTTTTTTATCACAATTTCTCAATGATCCATTTTCAGGCATTAAATTCAACAACTGAACACTAGAATGGGCTATAAATGATTAAATAAATGATTTACCATGGAGGCGCTGGTACTAACAATTGCACGTCGAATGGGCTGGAGATTGGGTTGTGGGTGGTGTCAAGACCGAGTGCACCGGTGCAGTGCATTAGCCAATGAGGTTTTATTGAGGCTGCGCACTGCTACGCGCATTGGGAGCCTTTGAACTCGTCCTTGGGCTCTCCTATTATTACTCGGCCCAGCTGCAGGGGGATCGTTGCCCCAGGGCAGCACTGCTCCATTGCATTTAAAGGAGCAGGTTGGGATTGTCCTAATGCTTTTGTGGCAGAGGTTGTTTTAGCAACCACGGTTGCTTGGCAATCAAAGTCGCGTTGGCTGGAGCCATTTTTGGATGGATGGTTCCTATTTTCTCCACGTTAAGTTCGACCCTGTGTCACATTTTGCTGTAGTGGGGACAACGAATAAACAACCCGTCCTTATCTCTGATTTTGAAAAAAGCAACTAAAAATTAATATGAAAGTAAATAGTAAAAAACAAATATCTAATAATTACAGTATTTTATCATCAAAAAAGTAAATATAAATATCTGAAATGAAATTAGAAATAATTGAATACAGAAATGACGATGAACTACATAAAAAAATCACTTGACAAAAAAACCTATAACCTGTTGAAACTGCAAGGTACCCCTTAGATTTCAGATATTTTAACTTTTTTTTAGTGTGAATAAAAAACCATATGATTTTATAAGTTTGAAATGTTTCATTTCTTTTGACATTTTTAGTAATTTGTACATCTCAATACATTGTACTTAACGTTAAATTCTTATCAGCTAAGTGTTGTTGTTGAATCTTGATGTTTGAAATGAAATCAGAATTGTAATATCTGTATCCTCGATGTTTTTTTTTTTGTGTGTGTGTGTGTGTATATTGAGTATAAGTGTATAATAAAACATTGAAATACAAACATGGAAAACACAAGGGGGTATAATTTTGGCTATTGAGGGGAGGGGGGACGTGCCTGTTTTATGTCCCAGATCTTGCACTTGTCTAGAATATGCTGGGGTCGGGTGGGTATAAAACAGGCTTTAACCTTGGTTGTAGTCTTGGTAGGGGGCAGGTATATTTTGTGCTTTTGCACCGGCATATGCAGTAACCATTTTGTGCCCAAATTTCCACAGCTTTGTTTATTCTAAAATTATTCTATCAGGAGTCAAGTTGAATGAAATCATAAAGTAGGTAGCTATCATTAAAAGTGAAATAAGTTTGAAGTTTCTGATGGAATTTGTATTTATTTATTTATCAAATTTATATAAAGAGATCATGTTTGAATTAAAGTTCATTTTTTTTTTTTTAGATTTGCTCTAGTTATAAAAAGAATTAAATATACTTATTCAACATTCAAAATACCTTGGCCACCAATCTGTCTCTGTCAAATAATATTGTATTCTGCAGAAGTTATTTACTTTTATTCATAATTGTAAACATTAAAAAAGTATTTTTCCTTCAATGCTGATATGCATGATTAATATTTCAGCCTCATTTTCATTTTTGCACACTAGAAAAAAAAGATCCAAATCGAAAGTCATTTTTGGGGGGTTTGGTGTTGCCAATTCAGGTGTTTTCTTTTTTTTTTTCCAATTTCAAATACCTGGAAGTCACTCCCAAATTTGATCTAAAGAAAAAACATTTGAATTGATAACACTGTTGGATCTTTTTGGGCCTATAGGCTCCAATGCTTTGTGCCAGCAGCATCCCCTGATATAAACTCTGACCGTACTTCAGAATATCTGAGACTAACTTCTGTTTTCATTGACTACAATAGCTTGAGGTAACTCCTTGCCCTAATGTGATGTATCGGCTGCAACCCTTCACATGGCCCCTGACAGTACTGCAGAATATTTCAGAAAATCTCCATCCAAAGTAGACATTGATATTTAACATCGTTTCTCCTATAAGCCTCATTATTATTACATTTTTGACATGTGCCATACTTGCAGTGGTGAATTTTGCTTGGCTCTATATCTCAAAATGATACACCCTGGGATGTTATTTATCATGCCAAGTTTGATGCTTTTATCATAAGAAATGTGGGTTCGGTCTGTTAGCAGCAGGACTAATTACTGGAATACATACATTGAAATATATTTTCTTTGAAAACACTCTTAATAATCCATAGGTTTAAAGTTTAAGTGTCATTGGGGGAAGGGGGGGGTTACCTTCCGCAACTGCAAAAACTTTTCAACCTGGTTTTTTGTTGTTGTTGTTTTTTTTCCCCAAGGTCACTTGCTTAATTCTTCAACTTCTCTAACTTTTAAGTGCCCTTCTCTAACTTCACTTCTACTAAAACTGTTCCATATGTTGTCCTTTGCACCCTCCCTCTTCATTCCACATAAATCATTCAGTACTTTTATCTATTCTTTATGATCTTATAATGGAAGAACCTAAACTCTCTAAAGCATAGCTAATGACCGAAACAGAAAGTTGTGTTGATTGTGAAGACATTTAAGGCACTTATTTGACTGTGTTGACCTTATTATGAACTTCATATTATTAGTTTTCAATTACTCAGGCACGAACAAGTACGGCAAAAGGCCACATGATGCATATATGAATCCAAATTAGTATAAATGATTTGTAAGAGCGAGACGTTGCTTTACTATAGGGTAATTGAGAGTTTATAAAAATGTATATGAGAATAATATTGCAAAAAATTTTTTGTTGATTTTAATTTGTACTTCAACCTCATTGTTTCAATGATGTATATGCTAAGAGTTGTAATCATAAAAAATGTTATGTCTCATTAGATCACCAAATTGAGCAATATTGAACCTAGTCAGGGGACCATAATGGCGATCCAATTAATCCTCTTAAAGTGGAGACCAATTTTCACACTCAATGCCCCCCCCCCAATCATCTGACAGGCCTGGCTGCAAGCAACAAGAATGAATGAATAAATAATGAAGTGATGTGATTAGAATTTAGCCTGGATTCCCAAGTTTCATTTCAACAATTACTTTATTCTGGATATAAATGCAAGGGGTCTATGACAAAAACCTCACCGGACAGAAAAAGAAATAGAACTAAATCCTCCACTTCTACTGGACAAAACCCCCTCATAGAAAAAAAAAACAACAATTTATTCAAGGTTTTCAATAATTTTATTACAAATCCACTTTGACAGTACAGACCACTGCAAGTTACAATATTGATTGGTCAAAAGGTATTAGTCTAGAATGTCAACACTGCAGTATGAATATTTTAACTGAATTTGTTCTAAATAAGTAATTTAATTGAGTATTTCTTCATAAATTTTAATCGATAGAAGTTTTATTGTGATTTTATTTTTCATTTCATACCATATGTCATGGGAAGAATAAGTAATATTTTTTCTAGTTATTATAAAAAAATAAGTAATACTCTCTAAAGAAATAGGTAATATTTTAGGGAAATGTTTTACAACTAAAATAAGTAATATCTGGTAATTTTTGCTTTTAGGTTGTCCCAAAAGTCACACAAAGTCTCTAAAAAGTATAATTTTTAATTCAAAGAATTAAGATACCATAACATGTGTGAAGTTCATACTATCAAAGTTGATTTGTGAAAGAATTACTGAAACTTTGAACGAATTCTGTTTTATTTCTTTTTTTATTATATGTGCTTTTTATCAGTTGGGAATTTTGTCCCAGGGATTCTGTCCGGTGGGGTTTTTTTCCATATCCCAAATGTAAGTGCCCTTCTGTTACCAATAGACCTTTGATAAGAGAAATGTATTTATCATAGATCACTTCTGTATGGTCCATAATGAGTGAAGTAATTCATAGTAGTGCGATAGTTAATGAATGATGTTTACTAAAATATAAAATGAAAATTAATCTCTAAAAGTTTTTTCATACAGTATTAAAAAGACTCATAGATATGAGTTCAGTATTTATGACTTTCATATCCTTTTCATAAAGATTGAAAGTTGATCACTATTCAGTAATAGAATTTAAAATTAAACGTGATTTGCCAAAGTATCAAATATATTTAACTGCAATCTTGATATACTAAGTAAGAAAATGGTGTGTGTAATAAATATATATATATATATATATATATATATATATATATATATATATATATATATATATATATATATCCAGCCATTTTAAATGTCTTGAGAATCAGTTATGTGCCCCTGATGCTATTTGGCAACCAATCAGATGATACCTTACTGCATGCATGTGAACAGACACTCTCCCATGGGGTTACTGAGTCAGCAGTGAGATGCCAAATAACGTGGGGAGGGGGCTGACAAACCTGGATGATACAGTCTAGATTTGGCTCTCTGTTCTTCTGGCTTTTCCCAAAGAGATTTCAGACTGAGGGTGAGATTGAAGTGTGTGATGTCTCAAAGGGACTCCCAGTGGACAAAGGAGCAATTGCCCTTGGTTAGCCATTTTTTTAATCTTTTATTTTTTTTATATTAAATGGCTTGATACTTTGCAGACTCACTTATATATATATATATATATATATATATATATATATATATATATATATATATATATATATATATATAACGTGTGTGTCTGTTATTGGATTGGAAATGGATAAAGGATCTGACCGAATGATTATAAATTGTGTTATATTGAAACTCGATTGGAAATGATCTGTTATCACACTGTGAATATATCATTTGGCCTAGACAATGTAAATAAAATATTTTTTTGATAATTTCTTTTATCATTATTCTATCAATGTTGTCTAGGCCTGATGATACATTCCCTTTGTAAGAACAGGGGATCATATCCTATAGAGTTTCAATATAATATAATGCAATATATATATATATATATATATATATATATATATATATATATATATATATATATGCACTCACATACTCTTGTTGCTCTTGGAAAATTAAGAATCTTGATATTTTCAACCATATAGATGCATAGCAAGTAAGAAGAGTGCAGCCTAATTATAGCTTTAAGCTCCTGTAAGCACCTCTATAGGATGTAATAGCCAGTAGTTATGGTGCACTAACAATCTTCTTGAAAGAAAAAAATAATAATAAAAAAGACCAACATTTTTACTTTGGCATAAAACAATTTTTGTGTTGTGACTACTTTATTGTGTTTCAATGTTCATTCTTTTAGAAGAAAAGAAACAAACTTCATATTTTATATATTCTTGTATTTACCTTTTCTTTTCACAGAAAGAAATTCAGGCAATGAGCCATTGCAAACATGAAAATGTTGTTGCTTATTACACATCATTTGTTGTGAAAGAAGAACTGTGGGTTGTCATGAAACTCTGTGGAGGTGAGTAAGCTATTTCTAATTAGGAAGTAACTGTAACATTTAATAAATGAAATTACAAACAAGTCTTAATTAGTCACAGACAAATTACCAGGTTGGATCTAGAGTAATTCTTTTCATGGATTGTAACTTTTTACCTAGACTGCAATTGAGAAAAATAGAACTGACTAAATTATTTGGTACACTGCTTTCCAACTATTTTCTTTTTCTTTCTGTGAATTGACTCGATGATATTTCCAACTGCAAAATATTCATTAGGTCTTGTTATAAATTATACAGCTAACTCCACAAAGGCTTGACATATTTGCCTTTGTCCTAAAATCCACAATAATTGTTCTGCCAAAAACAACTACTAGAGCATAACTAGTCATTTTTTAAAATCTTTGTGAATGTATTTAAATACCAATAGGAATTAAATGATGCCAATTAATGATAATCTTCTGCAGTAATCCGTATTTTACAGACTATGACATGGTTTAATGCAGCCTTCCTTAACCTTTTTAGAATGAAGGAACCCTTGGAATAAGCTTAGTATCTCAAGGAACCCCTGGCAAAAAATATTATATTTTTCTTCAATACTGACTAAATAAATTGACAAATATAAAAAAATGTGGAACCCTAATTTGAAATATTTTATCGTATTATCTGAGATGGTAGCTTTTTAGAAATTCTTCCTTTAAAAATACTGAAATTTGTTTGAAGTATCAGCTGCTGGTCCTTTCACTTGGTAAAACTGGTGCTTTTAGTGTGAAATGTCATCAATACTGGGACCCCTACTCATTATATAAAATAAAATTCAAGCGAAGTTTGGTGCTTTTCTTTTTTAAAATTTTCACTAAGCATCCCAACTGCCTCTCACAGAACCCTAGGGTTCCATGAAACTCCAGATGAGAAAGACTGGTCTAATGGGTGGATAAGTGAATAAAACTTGCAAACTATCAGTTTTTAGTTACCCTCTGTCAATGCTATTTCGTCCAAAAATGTTGATGTATTTGTTTGTAATCTTATAAGTTGAGAATTGAATATCACAGAGAAAAAAGAAAGGCATATTCGAAATCAGCAGGTCTTAATTTAAAGAAATCAGTGAAAGCAAAATATGGTAAATGAAATCAGTGGACCAAATTCAGGACTTTCCTTAAGATTTTTCTTTGTCTAATTTTTTGTGGTTTCAATTTATTAGACCTTCAAACCTTACGCAAATTTTCCAGTTTTTTAGGAAAGGAAATATTTGAAGGTTGTAAAAGAACAAAATTTTTATATCAGGATACTACTGATAGATGTACTCATGAACCCTTTTTTCTTTCATCCGTCACATGTTGAAACCTTCTAAAAATAGCAAGGGGTTGCTGAAATATCTATGTATATCATTTCTATAGCATGGGTAAAAAAAGAAATTTCTTATACTCAAAACCGTTGCCTAATAGTGAAAGAAAATTGAAACAGCCATAGATTTGAAAATTGGGTGCATTCATTGTTAAGTTTCTGTTGTCTAAAATAGGTTAACAAACTTGAAAAAAGGAGTTGTTGTTTTTTTTAAACTTTTACGTGTTGTTATTAAAAGGTAGTTAATAAAAACAGAATAGCTGCTTGCTTATATTTACAGATTTTTGCAAGTAGACAAGGAAATTCTAGAACTGGTTCTGCAAACTTCTGTAATTCTAGTAACTGGTTTATATGAACTGATGCAAAATCTTTGAATCCAATCACTGGTTGTATCAGTTTGAAATACTTTTGATCTAATTTTATACCTGTGGTTTTACAACATGGTATTATAACTTCAGTACTAAGTATTCGAGGCTCATTAGCTGACCACCTGCTAAATGAAAACTTATATCAGAATATAAAGAAAGAGAACCTTTCATAGTGAATTTTGTGTGCGTAAAATCTTTGGTATCCTTGCAATATGAAGTCTTAGTTCCTTTGTCCCTTCCTCTCAATCCTAAAAATTGAAGCTCTTTTTGTTGTACAAAAAAAGTGATGTATAAGATTTCTATCTGTCTGTTTGTTGGCTTCTGTCATGCTAAAACATGCAAAGAGAGAGGAAGGGGGCAAAGCAAGGCTCTGCTGAATTTGTGCTTGTCTCCTTAGAACAGAAAACAATTTCACTAAATATGGACATCCCTGATTTTTCATGAATAAAACTTTGTCAAAATTGTTTTTACCCAATTATGTTGCCTTATTGCTTCAAAATTATTAAAAACAGAAAATGTGAAGCATTCTAGAAAATCAATAGGAGATTATATTTGTGAAAGGTATGTGTTTTGGGTTTTGTTTTTTTTTTTTTTTGTTACCAAATGTGTATTTATATAATTTATCTATGCGTAAATAATCCACCTAATTTTTGGTGGGTACCATGCTAGTTAGACTATAATTTCTTTGGTCTTTCTGTTAGTAAGTCTATCCTCCTCATTTCAAAGCCAGACAATTATATCAACTATCAACTCTATGAACATAATAGGAGGAGAAGGAGCAGAAGAGAGGCTCGCCAAAAAGGCCAGTAACAAGCGCAAAAAATAATGATCAACATTTAACACCCATTACTGACTGCACTGAGGAATGGAAATTTGGTTAGGTTATCAATGCTGGCTAGGAAGATGGAATAGATAAGTGGTGCTCAGTACAAGAGGGTTGGGAATGGTATTGATTTTATTTCCTTTCTTTTTCACCGACCTCTCAACAATAAATGCTTATTGTTATAGTTTTTATTTAACCTAACAATTTTTTTTAATGAAGTATAAACTGCAGAAACTCCAGTTTATACTAGGTTTTAAGTCTTAATTTCATGATTTACTTGATACTGCTTCTAATTGACAAGGGAACTCACCTCTGAATAAAAATAAATAAAAAAGAGCTCTTCTGTGAATAGTATTTTCAAAATAATTGAACTTAGATGCAAATACAATACTAGAGAAAAAAATTACCTATAGTTGGAAGTTATAATCTTTAGTTATTCCCTAAGTCAAATTTTGTTGTATGAATTTAAGAGTTGAAAATATTTTTTTTTCCCTTGATTTTAACTGGTAATCTGGTATTAAATAATATATAATTGGAAAGAAAATATCTGAATTGGCATTTTTTTTTTTTTTTTCATTTACAAAGGTTATATATTATAGAGTACTAAAGTATGTTTGTGTATGTTTGTACTTATATAAGTTGGGAATTACCTTTCACAGAGAAAAAGCAAAGGCATATCTGAAATACGCCGGTCTGAAATTGCCTACAGCACACATCTTGGATCAATTTTGCAAAAACAAAAATCATTGCATTCTATGGTATCTGCATTTGCCCTCCCTGAAAAAAAAGTCTTTCTGAAAAAAAAAAAATTTTTTTTGCTTGTTTTTTTTCTTTTTTTTTTCTAGGATTTTCTCAAAAGTTAGACCCATAAATCTAATTTGATTCAGAATCATCAAGGGAAAGTTATTGTTCATTTATTTGAACCTACACGTGTGGGGAAGGGTTAATGCTTTTTTTTTTTTCTTTTTTTTTTTTTTTTTCCTTTTTTTTCTTACTCCTTTAAGGCACTATTTCATAGGCTTTAAAATCGTAGTCACTCAATATCTGGGTGGTTAGAGACAAGGAAAATATAATCAGTGGACCAGATTTAAACTCCAACAGGGAAAGATTGATTTTTTTTTTTTTTTCCCCCACTCTATTTTATGCTTTCTATCTATTTGGATGAGATCTTCCAGAAATTTGTCAGTTTTGAAGAAGGAAATACTCAAAGGTTTTATGAGACAGAGTTCTATTTACAATGTAGCTATAATGCTAAATGACACCCTTACTTTCCATATGTTATAAGTGATTGCATACATGTGATTTTCTCTTTCTCTCAGTGAGTGTGCTGGCTCGACCAGTGTGGTATGCATACAGTATTAAGCTGTATCAATTCCGAAAACATAAAATGGGATGACTAGTAAGCATCCTTTTCTAAAGTGAGTCAGTGTTAGGTACCCAAAATGATTCCTTACTCGTTCTTCTCACCCTTCTTATATCATTAAACTTTCATACAGGAAAGGTTATCCAAAAGCAATAATGACAATTGTATTTTTAAACTTTGCAGTAACACAGAATTACATACAGCTACATTTGATTTTTATATACTGACCGATCAATAAATAGTTCAATACATAATTCAGAAACATTTAAAAAAGATGGATTCAGTAAAGCTTGAAAGATATTTTGTATTGTTTTTAAATTCGGTCAATGAGCTGTTTTTGTTTTGCTTTTTTTCAATGTAAATTAGCTGTTATCCAAATGAGACTTTTAAAAACGTTTTGGCAAGAGGTGGCAAATTGATTTAAGACCTGTACTGCTGTCATTAACCTCTATCAGCTTTCATTTCCATCTTCAGAAACCTTGAATGTATTCAGTAGAAATTAACCTAATTTTTGTCACCTTGTGCATAGTTACTAGCAGTTAATGTGACCAGTGTCTGGATTTAGCACTGCCCATTCAGCACCAGAGATTGTTAACCAATCAGAACACTCTCTGTAAATTTAAAATCAGTCAGCATCTAAATATAAGGTTGGAATAACTCGGTTACTGGGCTGATGGAATAGACAGAAGAGTTATGCAGTCTTTGGTGGAAATGAATTTCAAACCCTTGATGGTATTGGAAACTCTGCTGTGTGTTTGAGAAATTTTGCATAAATAGCATTACTAGTGGTTTTATTGAATTCTCCTGCTGAATTGCTACTTGCATTTTTGTTTTTTAAAATTTGTATTCTCATCCATTGTTATACTACTACCACCACCACCATCATGTGATATGTGGTCTTATTTTGGTTAATTTTTACATCATGAACATTTGAATCTTGGTAGCTCATTGAAGGGATTTCCCAACTGATTTCTTTTCATAATCCTTGTTTTGATGCAATCCTTCATTCAATTGAAGTTTTCTAAATTTTGTGATCATATTGCTTTCGAATATTATTTTTATGTAGATAAAAGGTTTTGAATATTACTTTTCATCATCGTTTTTATTGAGTTATTTGGGTTGTGGTATCCTTTTGCTTTGATTAAATTAAATCTTTGGTTAGAGGGTGACATGGTCTAAAATTTGCAATTTCTGTTTTGAAATTGTTTTGATGTATCTTCAACATCATAGTCATCAGTCTTTTATCGTCCGTCATTGGACATAGATCTTCCCCAAGATCTGCCACATTTCTCTATCATGGGCATCACTGAGCCAGTATTTTCTGAATTTGTCTAGTTCATCTCCCCATCTTGTATTTTGTTGGCTCTGGTTTTGCATGTGATCTCCCGGAATTCATGTTGTGAGTCATGATGTCCATAGGTTGTCTGCCATTCTTGCAACATGACCTGCCCATTGCCATCCAAGTTTTTTGATAGATACCAAGTAATTTTGTTTAAAAACTTCTTGTTCAGTTTTTGATTTTGACATTGAATAGACTAACTAAACTTTCATTTCCTACATGAATTTTAATCAAAGCTCTATTTTGAAATATTCTTAGAGAAAAAAGTTTAGCAAGTACTTCAAACAATGCATAACGGCAAACTGGAGACACGATTCAGAGCCAATTTATAAGAAGAAAAAAAATCTGCAGTATCAAACAAAATTTATATGGATTTAATTAAAAGAAAATACTTGGATTTTTCCTATTGCAAATCCTCATAATTAACCAAATAGCAAATGTTTTCAACAACAATTATTTCCTGGTTCATATTGTTCATTGTAGTTGCTGTGTTGTACACACATTTGCATTTTTTAATTTCTTGAACTTTTGATGATTTGTTCATACTATACAGCATATTTTCTATGATGCTTTTTTTTTTTGCGGTATGCTGTGAAACTCAAAAGATATTCCCATCAGATTATTCTTGACTGAACCAAGAATTATCAAGACTGAATGGAAAACCCACAAATAACAAGGGAAAACTGTTTTTTAGTTTTTACTTGATAGAGCAAAAGCTAATAGAAACTATGTTTCTTGGTAGCCATTCATCTCAATGTCAAGTCATTTTCTATTGAAAGACATTATATTATAATTTTTTGTGAAGGAATAGATAGGCTACTCTATGATTACCATTGAATACACGTAGAATTATTCCCCTTGAGAAATCAGATCATTATAATATAGAAGAGTGCGAACAGTGATTCCAATTTGCATCTTAATAATAGTGTGGACTAGAAATGTCTTTATTCTCCGAATTAAAACATTTCAATGGTATTGCACTAACAAGGTTCTTGCTATGCTGTTCCATTTTTCACTGTATTACAGTGACAGACATTAAAAAATTGGATCCTTATAATATAGATGGTTGTAACTGTTGGTCTATCACTTTGAACTGTGTTTGTTGACCTTATATTAAGCCTGCTTGATTATCTTCTTTTTTTTATCAAAACAAAATTAGCTTGAGTCAAAATGGTCTGTTATTTCATATAGATAACAGCGTTAGGTAAATAAATTTTTTGTATGTTCTTTGTGTTTAACATTTATTGTTGATAGTTATAAATATTATGGATTCATAATTTCACTCTAAAAGAGTACTCCAATAAAAAGGGTTATTAAAAAAGAACTATCATTCAAAGCTATGACAGAACTGTTCAGATCTCGTCTTTTAGTTGAGCTCTGGTATGGATAATATATCGGCTGTAAGTTTTAGGTGTCTTGAAAGAAACTGATTTTGTGTATTATACCTTGGGTATTTTAATTGGCTTCATATTCTATGTATATGATTTACTTGAGAAATAAACAAGAGAATTTTGGTCTAGAAGGAGAATCAAGTAAAGTTCATTGGTACTTTTATGCTTGCTCACATAATTTCAATTAAAATTTCATCCCTGTAATAATTGGATAAGGTGTGTGTCTAATAGTTTGAGTAATCTTAATCTTTCATTATGAAGAATTATTTTCTAGTTGTATTTTATTTATGTTTCATCACTGCTATTTTATCTGCCAATATTTTGATAATATCAAACATATACCCTGAATAACTGGAATACTGACTCATTGCTAAAATGTTTGCTCCAGAATGGTAAATGGAAACTGTTGTCCGAGGGATATGCTTCAGTTATTTTAAATTTATTTTTATACATTCATCAACCATTCTTTTTTGTGTATGTGTGTGTGTGATGCAAATTATACTTTGTTTAGAAATTTTGCTAACATTAATATTATAATGCAGTTGAACGAACGGAAAAACATTGCGATTTTTCAAAGGAGCAAGATGAAATATTGCTTAAGAACATCTCTGTGTGAAGTTAATATAAAATGTATATCTGGCATACATTTAATTATGCAGATCTTGCTATCTGTTTTTGAGCTCAACACAAAAATGTACAAATATTCTCCAAAACATTTCTATGCACTGCTGGTATTGTCATTTTTTTTATTTGAGTATTTGTGATATGAGAGGTTTGGAGTGGTGTAACACTTGTCAATGTCCACTTCACACTAATGCCTTTGGGAAAGGCATAGATTCACTTTCTTAGCTATGGTTAAATAGAAGGGCAGACCCTTTAACCCTGGATGACAGTCCATTTAAGAGCAGGTTACTCTGACAGAAAAAAAACACCTGTTTGATAGTTTCCATAGCTGGTTCCTAACCTGGGTGAAGGAGGAGGATTGGGTGTGGGGTTAGCAACTCCACCTGGTAAAAAAAAAAACCTTACTTGCTACTGAAACCACAATAGGGTGGCTGCACCCCTGTACTCCACAAAGAGTCTACAGGAATTAACAAAATACTTGGTAAGGAAGGCAAACTTGAAAGGAAAATAATTTATGTTGATATTTGATATTAGAAATTCAATACTGCTATAATGGTATAACATTATTCCTAGTAAATATAACCATATGTCTAGACATAGCTTGTTTTTAAAAAAAAAGGTTTAAAGATAATGATCTGATTCTCATACTCCAGAACTACTGAGCTGTTTACAAAATGTAAGGTATCCATTAATTTATGCATGTATTGAGTGGAAACTTGAGCAGCTTTAATAATTCAAAAAAGAATGATTAAAATATTCTGTCCAGTTTTTATTTTCTTATTTACCTGTATATGTCTTGGACAATATTATAGCTTTGTTTTGTTTTGTTGTTTTTTTTTTTTTTAACATAGACGAGTGACAGGCATATCCTTATAAGGAATCCTATCACAAATAATGTTATTTTTTTTTTTCTAGTTTGACATTTTGATTCATGTAAAATGTATATGCATTGAAGAGAAGACATCTTTGTATCTTCCTGATATTTGTCATTACTTTTTAGGATGCTCTCAAGGAATTCGTCATTTTACTGTAACTGAAAAATTGAATACATAGCAGAAATTTGTTCTTGAACAATATCGTTATATTAAAAGATTGCTAGGTCTCAATTGTAAACATCATCTGCATGGTAATTCGGTCGAAAGGATTTAGGTTTAAAGTGTAAAATCAGGTTCTGTTCACCTATGAGGTCCCCCTTGCTGAATGGTTAAAGCAGCCAGGCATATACTAGGTCCCCTCTGGCTAGAGGGTGTGAGTAAGATTCTTGCTGTGGGCTTGCTCTTTATGTTCCGATTATGCCGTTTAATCATAGCAAAAGGATTATGGTCTGATTCAAAATTGTGATGAAAAGCAACTGATAATTAGGATGAAGGTAAAATCTTGTCAAAATTAATGGTAATGATGAATAATAATCAATATCACTGAGTGTTTTCTTTTAAAAAAATGGAGTGTGTATAATATTTGCGTATTAAGAGTTTCATCACAAAACCAAGTACAAGAATATCGAGATTAGTGTGGTTAAATTGTTCTAAAATTCTCCATACTGTTCAAAATCACACTATTAAAGGTCTTATTTCAATTTGATGTTTTTTTTTTCTTTCAGTTTATATTTAATCACAATGATTTGTACAACAATACCTTGAATGTACTCAAAACCAATGGTAATCAAAACCACAATATTCAAGGTATTCCTGTGTACACATTTTAGTTGTAGCAGGAAACAATTTTTGTTAGCGAAAAGACACCTGGAGAAAGTCAATAGATTTGTATACCACGTGGTTTGCACTTGCATACTGTGGTTCAATTTACATCTGCAGCAGTTGTCGTAATGATTTTTACCAAAAGTAGTTACCTGTCTACTTCCAGTGAATATATACACACATGCACATGAAAGCTTTGCTTTACCAGCAGCAGCACATTTCGTGTCTGTGTGTTTATAGTACCATCTGGCTCTCTTTTTGTGACAGAAAACTTAAAAATGACTAAAGCATTTATATTTTTAAGATTATTCCTAGTCTTTATTTAAAGTTCAGTGAATTCGCCTGTCTGTAAAAAAATATAGGTTTTAGATTTGATTTTTCTTCTTGGACAATTGATTTTGTTATGCAAATTATTTGCATGGCAGATGTGCTTTAGTAAATATCACAAATTTATTATGGAAGAACACCTGCAGCTATTGATTTGAAATTTCATTGATTTCAAACATCCATGCTTGCTCATTTGATATGGATTCCTATGGATTGAATCCATCTGAAATTGGAGTGATTGTTGCATTTCACCCTCTCTTCCACTTCATCAAGTTCTTTTACTAAAACATTTTGTCATTCTCTCTATACTTATGTCTTCCAGTAATGCTCACTTGCACGATTTTGTTTAAACTTCCAATGATAAACTTCTCATGCACAATCTTACATTCAGTGTGAAAACATTTCTCTCTTCTTTTTTTTATAAGACACACCTTAAACACTTCCCCTCTATTTTCTTTTTGTGAAAATTCAATTCTCTCCATAATACTCTGACTCATGTATGTGTCTGTTAAACACTCTATCCTCTCCATCTCTCAAACACTCTATCCTTTGTATGTGAGTGTGTGTTTCTGATACTCCTCTCACTCTCTCTCTCTCCACAAATTTTTTTTTACTCTCTCTCTCTCTCTCTCTCTCACCACTTCTTTTTTTTCCATAAAATACTTTGCCTCCTTCTTTTTATATGAGTATTCCCTCTCCCTGTGTCTCCCATTAGTAAACAGCTGGTGCCCATTCTCAGAGAAAAAAAAATTCCCTTGTCAATGTGAGAATTCATTGTTTAACCCTTTCGAGACTAATCTATCTTGGTACTTAATGTCTGAATTAAAATGTCTCGGTAGACTTGAAGAAGAGATCTATGGGACATATATATCCCAGCTGTCATAGAAACTATGTGATACTTATGTCCCAGGAGTTTTCAACGGCCTAAAAGAAAAAATCAAGAAGAATTATTCTAGTGGAAATGTCAATTAATTTGACCATCAGAAAGTTTAGATTTTCACTCAAAATGTAGTTTCTGCTTTGATTGTAATTCAAAAAACAAAGTATATTTTGCCTTTAATGTGTTTTGCTTACTTTATTTTCAGGTTCAATGCTTGATATCATCAAACATCGCATGAAAAGTGTGTCTTGTAAACATGGTGTCCTCGATGAAGTGTCAATTGCCACCGTCATGAAAGAAGTCTTGAAAGGATTGGATTATTTCCATAATAATGGACAAATTCATCGGTAATATTTGTCTCTTTTCATCACTAATACTCATTCTTTTGTGAGTGTGTTTGTGTGTGTACTCCTTATCTATGGATTTATTTTGACTAACCTAAATTGGAATGTAAGATTTCTATGTAAATGTTGAGAAAATGATTGTGACAGCTCTGTAGTTGTTGCTATTGGTGAAAGAACTCACTTTTTCAGCACATGACATCTAATGGAAGTAATCTTGTTGTGTGCCATTGATTTCTTCCTATTGCCCCAATGTCAAATGTGGTAAGCCATGTAAAATAGCTTCAAGGATTGTTTTGTATGTGAAAGAGAAGAACCTATACTCCTTTTAAGGTGTAGACATGGAGAAAAGGTATAATGCTTTGAAGTCAACAATGTATTTGAGCCATTTATTTACTTCTGTCATTCATTTATTTACTATGAAGTCGGCTCAAGAACTAGGACATAGTGTCTGAGAGAAAAAAAAATGAGTATGTCTTCAGGTGTTTCTACAGAGCCTGGCTATTTCTCTCTGTTTTCCTTCTGTATGTTATCTGTTGTATAGTAATGATGATGGTCATCTAAAAAGTAATTAAGCCAATGACATTTCCTTCCAGATAACACTTCCTCACTCCTATTCTGCTATGGATATTAATGTGCCAAAAGTCCTATTCTTGTAAAAGAATTTAAATTTATGAATGTCAGCTGAATTGTTTCAATTACAAATCTCTAATTTTCAATGTCTCTATTTTAAAGAATATTTCTCTATCTTCAGCAATATTTATCTATTAAGAACTAATTTGATTTTTAGTTATATATATTAATGTTTATTCATATTTCATACACCATGAATTTTACATGATTTGATTTGATATATTCATAATGGTTTGATGATGACTGTTTTGAATTTTGCCTGAACTATCCTAGTTGAGCGATATGCATAACATTTACACTCTTCTGAACAGTCAAGAAAATATGTTTTCAGTGATACTATTGACAGGGCTGTATTCACAAATGTGTGTTGATACTAGAAGACTGATTGTAAAGATTATGTCCTGTCTGGAAAGTACTCAGCCATGTTAAATATTTCAACTAATTCATTTGTCGAGTTATAACAAGGTCACACATCAGAAGAGATTTTACAGCATGTGCGTGAACAGACACTCTCCTCTGGGGTTACTAGATTGACAATGTGACTCCATTGAGTGAACTGTGTAATCAACATGTTGACAATGACCTATCCTTCCCATTCTTCATCTCTAGTGCAGGATTTTTGGCAAGACATTGCATCACCTAGGTCTGTCAGAGCCCCTTCAGTGCTCATTTGGCTCCCTGTGACTTCTGGTTCTTCCTAACAGGGATTTCAGACCATAAGCAAAATTAAAGAGAGCATGATGAGGTAACTGATGGTGATCTCAAAAGAGGACTAGGCAGACTTTTGAAAAGTGGAAGGGATGCTGGGAGTGGGAGAAAGATATGAAGTCTCAAGGGGAATACTTTGAAGAGGACTAAGGTTCCATAGCCCTATGTAGGCTATTTTTTCGTTAATATTAAATAGCTGAATACTTTCTGGTATGACCTCGTATGAACCAAATAATGATCTTTAATTTTTGAAAATTGGAATTAAATCCTGTGGGATTTTAAGAAAAATACTAAACACCAAAAATACCATCTCTTAAGGTTTTTAAATTATTCTAAGCAGTGCATTAAAATGATAGTGGACTCATAAGCTGGAATAGTAACCAGCTTACTATCTGCTGTCAACTTAATTGGTGATTTGTAATTTTTTGAAAATGTTTTATTGAAATAGCATGAAAATTTGTGGGAAGAGAAAACAGATTTTGGAAATTGAAGATTATCATTAGTAAAGAAATACACAAGTCATTATCCATTTGACTTTATCAAAGCCAAATTTTTATAGTTTGACAATATTTCTTCATAATTATTTTTTGGTCAATCTTGTTTGTTTTATCATACTTTTTAGTATAACTGCAATACTACTTCTGTCAGCTAATTTAGATTCTTTTAAATAACTCACTTTGATGCCACCATCAGGGGCCATTAAGCTCAATATCAAGTCACTTCCTGTTTATAGAATTCATATAATAAATAGTAAACTAAATACCTGCCCCAACGAGAAGAATAAATTTGCTGTCCAGATAAAAAAAAGAAGGATGTATGTTTTCGGTTGCTAATTATATTAGCCCCGAAAATAGCTAAAAAAAGGGTTTCATATTAAATTCCCAAGTTAAAATATACAGATGGATGAAAATCGGACGGTGTTTGATTGAGGTAGTCTGAAAAATTGATTTAATACCACTCTTTTTTTCACCCTGTTTGGGAAAAAGTGGGGGGCTAATGTAAAAAAGAGGTTGATATTGAACATTAATAATGCTAATTATAAAAAAAGTGGTGTGAAAGACAGAAATTAAGTAGGGTTGATCTCCAAAAGGAGTTGGGGGGGGGTCTGATGTAAAAAAAAAAAAAAAAAAAAAATGAAACCTTTTAAAGGAATGGTATAATGATAAAAATGGGGGTATAATGTCAAGAAAATGGGAACTGATGTTATTAAGGTAGGGGAAGTCTAATGTTGAAAAATGGAGCAAATAGTTTTTTTAAAAGAAGAAAATGTTAATGTCAAAAAAGTGAGGCTAATGTCCATAGAAGGAGGGGGATAAATTTTTCAAATGGGGGAAAGTTCCCTCTTGATTTTGACCAATAAAAGTGAAAAAAGTTCATCCTTTGATTTTGACCCTTGAAATCAAAAAGATGTTCCCTTCAATTTTGACCCCTAAGGAAAAGTGAGAGAAAAATTACCCCTGATTTTGACTCTTAAAATTAAAAAAAAAACTTCCCTCCCTGATTTTGAAAAAAAATTTCCTCTGAATTTTGACCCCTAAAAGGAAGAAAAAAATCTCCCTTCCACAATTTTGACACCTATGAATGGAAAAGTATTTCCCCTCAATTTTGATCCTTAAAAGTTGAAAAAAAAGTTCCCCTTCAATTTTGTCCTCCAAAATTGAAAAAAAATCTTTCCCTTGAAAGCCCTTGAGACCCCTGAAAGTTCCATTTGACATCATGTTTCCCTTTGATCTTCACTTGAATATAAATTAACATTCCCTCTCGATCTTGACCTTCAAAAGTTTGGAAAACAAGTTCCCCTTTGATGTAGTCACCCAAAATTGAAAAATGATCTTCCCTTTGATTTTGACCCCTGAAAGTGAAGAAAAATCCCTCCCCTTCAACAATTTTGATCTGTAAAAGTGAAAACAAATTAAACAAAAGTGGGAAATAAATTCCATCTTGGTTTTGAACCCTAAAATGAAAAAAAAAAAATTCCCTGGGAATTGAGTCTTACTAGTGAAAAAACAAATTTACCTAAGATTTTTAACCCTGAAATTAAAAAAACAGATCCTCCCATATTTCGACCTTAAAAGTGAAAAATGAAAGTTTCATCTTGAATTTGACCCACAAAAGTGAAGAATGAAAGTCCTCTCCATATAATCTATGCAACCTCTGATCCCCGAATTTCATGTTTTGGAAAAAATGATTTATCAATGTATAGCTATACCTTAACCATATCACATAAAAAACGCATGTACAACCATTACACATTGCGATTTCAAGTAAAGACACCATCATACGTCACATTTTGATTTCGAGAATGGATTTGAAAAATTAAAAATAAACGTTCTTTTATTACATCATCAAAAATTAAAAAATCATTTTAGCAAGATCCAAATCTTACTCCCCTTAAAATATATTTCAGGGGCTGGTTTTCAAAAACTAATTTGCTGAAAACATCATCCGGATCACACCTGTACCTACAGAAAATTTCAAGTAGTTTTGGCGGTAGGCCTGTACATAGAGACAGAAGGACAGTGATTTGCAAATAAATTAAGGAAACTACTCTCTATAATTAGCATTTAAAATACTTGGTGTCATCTTTCTTGAAAATCGGATCATTATGTAGATTATCAAGTTGAGAGTGAATGCAGTGGTTGCGAATCAAAGAGTCAATAGCTTTATTCTCCAAGTATTGCGTTGAAAAAAATCTCACCACAATGAACTGTTTTTTCTGAGTTGCAGTAACTAAAAGAAACCAGATTGGTCTAATATAAATGATTGTTCAATTTTTCTTTTATGTCTGTGATATTGCTTGCTAGAATGGATTTCTCTGTCTTGATAACAGCCTCAAAAAAAAAAATTATCTACTCATATAATTACACATATTTATTGCCTATTTTTTTATCATAATATCAATGGTGCTATGGATAACCAGAATAATTGTGCACTTTTGGAAATTTCTTGTATAGTGCATACCTTAACATTGATTTTCAGATGTGGAGGAAATTTGGGTTAGACCTCTGAGGACCATGTGAAGTCAAGTTCAAGATTGCCGCCAGTTGACTGGATCTAAGATTCAAATGTGATTAATTTGAGATCCAGACAGTATAGAAAACCATTTATGATGATATTTTCAACTAAGTTGGGAATGCCCATCCATTTGGTGAAACTTTTGTGATCACCAAAATCCAATGAGTGATCACAGGAAAGGTATAAATTGCAAGATAGCATCCAAACTGACAGCCAAATTGGTTGGTTATTTTAAAAAAACCCCACTTCCTGAAAAATCACTACAAAAGGTTTCTCATTGGTCTTGAGTAGTATCTTGTGGGCTCAATGATGTTCTAAAAATCAACAATATTCTGATCATTGGAAAGGTATCATTTTTGAGATTTTAGGAATTCAATGATTTGGCAGTCATCTTGGACACCATCTTGGAAATAATGACTTCACTGTGGCCATACTTTTGACTTGTTAAAGGATGCATCTAGTACAACAAAAAACATTGGGAAAACACGTCATAAGTGAATTATGAACAAGTAATGGGCATTTTAAGAATTTGACAACCATTTTAGACATGTATTACATTATAATTTCTATTTACTTGGTTCTGTTATAGAATATAACAATGGACATGTTATTCACACCTCCACTTGATTAAAAAGATTGTTAACTGCTTCATTTCCTGGCCAAATAACCTTGTACTGCAGGTTTGGTGGGTTAAGAGTTCAAGAACTTGTCAAGTTTTTGTTTGAATGAGTCTGTTTTGATATGCAACGGTAAACCATAATAAATTTAGGGCCACCTATGACAAGGCCATTTTCTCTCAGACCTGTTAGTTTGCAAGTGTATCTTTGGGTTTTTTTAGGGGATGTAATATGATCACCTATTTCTTGGTCTTGTCTTGACTGGGTTCACAGTAAAATTTGGAGCCATGTCGTCAAGGATTTTACTAAATGTAAATTATGAAGTAAGCCTCTCCCAATAATCAAGATGTTTTACTTCTGTAATGTATAGAGTGAAATTTCTCTCTATCCCCTCGAGTTGATTTGTTTTTGGATTTGAGGACATACCAACTGGGAACGATAGTCTAGCCCTGGTAAAATTGGTGCTTTATATAGTGTAAGCATGAGAATTAAAACTGTAATTTTAAAAGTTCTGAGAATCTATCCCATGAGACTTGAGTACTTTTTAGCCATTGTAACAATATGTTCAGAGAATGTTGATTCCTTAGTTCATATTTCATCCTATCATATTTTACACAACTCTGTAGACAAAAATATCTAATTCTAAACACTGGGAACAAATAATTTTCCCGTCAGAATTTTTATCCATTCATTTGTCTTACATTTAGGACAAAGATTTATTATAATATTATTATTTGTACAAGTTCTGCAGCTTATTTCATTACACTTAGTTTTTTTCGTCTAACATATTTGGAGGTACAATTCTTATTATTTGAAAAATTGAATTGTAATCTTCTATTTTGAAGTTTATTTTTAGGATTACTTAGGATTTTTTTTCTTTCCTTTTTATACTTATTTATCTGCATTATATCTAGGATAATTCCATGATATTTACCAGGATGGGATCCAAATGGAAAACAGTTTTCTTAAAATAAATTCATGGGGAAAAAAAAAACTTATCGTCCTGCTTTCAATTTTTGGTGCTTTACTTCCATTATACTTCATTTAGCCATGAAAAAATGACAGTTTCCTGATGAATTGAATTTTTAAGATTTTCTTGAGCGGGGGGGGGGGGTCAAGATGCAACTGCTATACAACATTGAGCCATTAATTCCCACACGTCTATCAGAAGTGAGGCTTCGATATATGCAGTTTGTTTGAATACCTTTTCTTGATCCAGCAGTTTATCGCAACATTTTTTTAATACAGTCACTTTTCAAGAGGTAACTACGGTTTTATGGATTGAAAACAACAACATTTATAACATTTCTGATAATATCACAGATATTTCAACGTACAAAATTTGACTTAATCCAACTGCTGATGGATAATATTTCTGTCCTAAACGATAATTTTTTCACCAGTAATGAACGAGGAAAAATCTTTGTTTATGCCAAAAGAATTATGCCAGGTATTACCTAGGCATGTGGATAGTTAGATTAAAAAATTCTATTCATATTTTACTCTTGAACTAATAATCATTTCAGGTATACCATTTTGATAAGCATATCAATTTATTATTTGTAGGGATATAAAAGCTGGCAATGTATTGCTAGGAACTGATGGATCTGTATATATTGCAGGTAAGTTACTATTGGAATTCAATTTTTCAAACTTATTCTCTAATCTTGAAGATAAATGAACTGGAAAACAGCTTCACTGAAATTTTGATGCTCAATATGAGTTTATTTGCAAAAAGATGTATGTAGCCTATGTATCCAAAGTATCTTTATACTTTTATTTACTTTATCTGACTATTTGAGTTTGATATCCTATATATGAGGATCCAAATTTTCTTCTTTCAACCTTCTGCGTATATTTCAACCAGATATATTTGATGCATTCAATATTAGATGTGTTATAATACCAAAGACATCTAGCATTTATCCTAATATAAGTTTCCCTCATTATCCAAAAGTAGAGGGTTCCTATAAAAAAACTTTTGTAAGCTGAAATAGTATAAAGCAAAGAAATGATTACCATTGATTCATATTGAAGAAAATTTTTTATGCATTCCAAGATCCAAAGTATGGTGACGCTGGTATGTTGGGCTGGATTATCAGAGGTTGGGTTGGTGGAAGGTACAGGACACTGGGGTGTAGAAGGGAGAGGAAAAAGGTGTGCATTACCTGTATGATGGCTCACTGCAGAATAAAAGCTGAATGCTATTTTCGCTTCTCGCCTGGTTTTGTTAAAACTAAAAAAGTGACATAGAGCAAACTTTAAAAAGGCAGGGGATTCCTGTACTTTTTAAGCTCAATTTGGTGAAGAGTGGAGCAATATATGGATTAACCTGATACAATTGTTTATGGTTGGATGACTCAAAAGGTGAGATGATAGGCAGTGGGGTCCATAATACACTGAAGTAGGGTATACTAGAAGCCATAAGATACTTAGGGATTAAAGGGATAAGACACCTTTTTATTAAATCATTTGATTGTCATTGTTCCCTATATTGTATTATTAAGCAAATATCTATACGAATCATTAATAATTTGTCACTAAAAATGTAAAATAATGCATATTGTATTCTGTCTACTGTTTTGAGAAGGGTCATTAGTATTCAAAGAGTTATTTTGGGGACAATTGAACTCCTTGCTGTTCAAGAATGTTGAATTCTATGTTATAAACATTGTTGGAGAAAAATTCTGTTTACCACCATCCCCTTTGGATAGTACACATGAAGAAGGCCATAGAATGGATCATCCAAAATGTCATGTTAACAACACAAACAGTATGGAGTTCAATTGCAGGCAAAAACTTTTTGAATGCATTGTGTAATTTATACAGTCCAGCTGACTATATCTATTAATTTTTCAGATTTTGGTGTAAGTGCTTGGTTGGCCACAGGTAAAGATCTCTCCAGAGATTCTGTGAGGCACACGTTTGTTGGGACGCCATGCTGGATGGCACCTGAAGTGATGGAGCAGGTTAGATGGTGTTTACCTTCAAAGACTTTAGAATATTATATTCACTTTCTTATTAATTTTATAATTGTTATTGGTAGAACAATATTTTTGCTACTCTTCCTTGGCCTCTTATCTTCCTCATTTTGAATAATTAACTTCTCTTACTATACTGAGAAGAATTGAATGTTTTAACAGATATATAAAATACTTATATAAGCTTTTAAAACTGTTTCAGGCCAAATTAGATTAGTTTTGACATCTGTTAATTTTGAATTATAGATGCTTATTTTATTTATTTTGAATAAAATGATTGATAGGTGAAAGACATCATCCAGCTGTGAAATATGCTCCTTTGAAATTTGGTATGTGTAATGCATACGCAAAGGGTGGAACTCTTCTGTTGTGGAAATTAAGTTTGTTAGAATTATTATGACAGATAAAATCAAAAATAAATTCAGAAAATTCACCTAAAGCTGAAAGGAATGTAATTTTGATCAGTTGTTATTATCTTTGATATTAGGATTTAAATTTTCTTATGCATTGAAAAAAGATTGAGTAAGAAATTTATCTTGCAGAAATTTTAAATAGCTTGCTTAAACATTGTGTACAGGAAGTAAGATCAAATGTATCTTATTTCTGCAAGATAATATTTTCCCTTCCTTTATGTTGTGTTCTTTTGTTTCAGGTGACAGGATATGATTTCAAAGCAGATATTTGGAGCTTTGGAATCACAGCAATTGAATTAGCAACGGGTACAGCTCCTTATCATAAATTTCCCCCAATGAAAGTAAGTCAAAAACTTCTCTCTTAATTTTGATATAAGCCATTATTGAATAATAAATATATGCTTATTTGATGACACAACCAGAACATGGAATACAATTACTTGCTTTTGGGGAAGGAACAAAATATGGTGAATGATGAAAAGGACATAGGAGTAATTATAGATGATGAACTCCAATTTGAAAAACATTTGTGAAAAAGTAAAAAAAATGTCATTTCAATGATGGGATATTATATAAATATTCCAGAACTAGGATAAGAAAATATTCATATCCTTGTACAGATCCTTAGTTTAAACCCACCTAGGGTATGCAAATTCAGTCTTGACACCATACAAGACAAAACACATTGAATTCAAAGGAGAGTAAAGGTAAGTACCTGGAATGGCAAAGCTAACTTATGAAGAGTGCTTCCATGAACTGAAGCTATCAACTCTTAGCTCTAAAAGAGTAAGAGGAGACATGATAGATGTATATAAGATCATGAACAGAAATCATGACAACAGGATTGGTAGCTTCATCAAAAAACGAATAAAAATACTCAAAGAACAGGAAACAGAAGGAACAACCAGAAAATGTACCAACAAAGAGCCAGGATAAATATACAAACATATAATTTCAATAACCACATGGTGCAAATATGAAATAGTCTACCCAAAAACAGACTTGATAAATATTGGGATAAATAGGATATTCTAAAAAGCTACAAATCTACCATAAACATTTGGAAGTCACGTGAAAATCTAAAATGATTCCAGGTGTCTAGAAAAGAGGTTTCAACGTGAAACCTGTTCCAGAAAATATATATCGTTGAGCTATGCTAATAATTACATACTACTAGAATAGTAAATATTATGTCTTCACACGTACACACAGTCTCCAGAGGCAGTTTAGCTAAGTGTTTAACATCATGGAAAGACTTGATTTTCATCTGCAAAAAATAAATTTGTGTAAGACTAGAGGAGAACAATAAACTTGCCTTTTTTCTTAGACTATAAAATCATTTTATTTTAGGTTAGATGTATAAGTATCATGTTTCAAATTTTACCTAATTAAGGTCATTTTTAATGTTCTCAAAGTTGTATTTATATAGGTAAGATTTTTTTCAAAATATATAAGTACCAGTTTTTAATAGTAAGCTGGCAAAATGTATATTTGTTGTATTAAAATCCTTGCTTTGACAATTGATCTTCATTATTAAAGATTTTTAAAAATCACAATCTTCTATTCATAATAATGTGCGACAATGATTGACACATGGTACATTTTAATGTCAATAACATTAAGGATATCTTGTTTCTTATATTAGTAAAGTCAATCAATGAACATTTTGTAAATCTAATATTCTTGAATAAGCACTGGGATAGTGGAATTAAAATGCTCTTAATTGCATGAGAAAATAGATATCTAGATCTGGGTTCTTGCCTGTTTAGGAAATGTCTGGAAAAGAAATAATTTCTCAGGCTCGGAATTTTACAAATTGTCAGATTTGAGATTTTTAAAAAAAATATATTTTAAATGTCTTGGAATTTGTTCATAGTCGGGAAAAATCAGCTCTCCCTTTTTTTATACTTGATATTTCAGAAATCAATTTGAAAAAAAATTTTTTTGATTGAGTGTTTTTCAAGGTGTTTATATTTTTTTAGAATTTTAGATAAAATCTATGAATGAAATTGTGAAATTTTCATCTCAGTATTACATATATTTTTTATATTTGAAAATGGTTTTTGACCTTTTGGGGTTGGTGGAAGTGTTCTCCTCATTGTCTGTCCCTTTTTCAGAGATTTAAAGGAATGGCAAAAAACAAGCGCTGAAATATATTGTCAGGAAAAAAGTCAAACCCTCCAAACATGTAGAAATTAAAAGGGCCAAGTAAAGCTACTTCTCAATTTTTTTTTTTTTTTTCACATTTAACTAGTCTTTTAGAAAAGCATATTGTAACTTTGAATTTTCATTTAAGCATATATTGCAGAATTACAGGTTGATGATGTATTTTTGATATATTTTTAAATATATATATATATATGAATTGAAAGGAGGCTAGTGGTAACTAAATGGGAGGTGAGAGGTCATTGATTACCCCTATGTTGACTTATCTATTGTCAGGGAATTTTGTATTGGTTAGTTAGTGAGAACCTTGAAGAGACTTGATGAAATGCTGAGGAGTATAAGACCAAGGGTATTTGATAATTTAAGTGGAAAGAGCAAATCTCACATGGAAATTATGATAATCTTAATAAGTATCTTTAATATTTTGGTAACTCTTGGTCTTGAAGCATTTTATAGTCATTTATACTATTAATACTATATTTGTTATATAAGTTTCTTTGCACTTATATCTCTAGAGATGTTACGGTGAAAAAATATTTCTCTAAAATCAAAATGAGCATGGCAGGAATAGAAGCTGTGAATTTTTAGTGGGTTAGAAAAACAAGTTTTGCAGCAAAAATGAAAATGATGGCAGTGATGAATGCTTCATACAAAATACATGAAACTTTTTTTCTATCCTGTGAAGGTTTTGATGCTGACTCTACAAAATGACTCCCCAACTCTAGACACTGGAGCTCAAGAAAAAGACCAGTATAAATCCTACAGTAAAGTGTTCCGTAAAATGATAAATGAGTGTTTAAGAAAAGAACCTGAAAAAAGGTGAGTTGTCAGCAGTCAATTAAAAATTGATCACAAAATAATTTTTTTCAAATGTATGTATATTTTATCAATGAACTGTAACATATATTCCTCAAATTCAAAGTTGATTATTTTTATTACAGGTTGTCTCTGCGATTCCAAAGTAGGGCATTCTAATGAGACTTTTTGTATCCCGAAATGGCATAAAGTGAAGATACAATTACCATTAATTTATATGGGAAAAATTTTGGAGCATCCCAAAAAATCCCAAATTACCTTGCATGAGATTAAATGCTGCAATGATTGCAGCAAAATATTACCTAAATTGAAAGGGGCCTGTAGATTTGGGGCAGGTCTGCAAGATTTTTCAAGTGTCGGCAAAGAAATGTATAAATGAAAAATGTGTCTGGCTAAACAGTCAAATATACTGTGGTATTTCAAGCCTTCCTCATCAGCTGCAGTAGATGACCACCTTTGACCTTCAGGCAGGCAGAGTAGAGGGTTATTTTTTTTTTTTTTTCAATCTGGGGATGCTGAAGATGGTAATTGATTCTTTGCTTTATGCAATTTTAAATGGCTGAGAAAACCTGTACTAATGTAGATTTGTAGGAACAAAATTTCAGAAAGTGGGAGATACCTGTATCACAGTTTTCGCATTATCTTCTTGACTTTGAAATGTTGAAAAAAGTAATTCTAATATCATCATCATCACTGCCCGGTTAATATGAAAGTTGAAATGGTAGGCATAGCAGAAAATGATGTTTGTTGCAATGAAGTGAATTTTGTGTATCTGAAAGGAATATTTATGTTGATCTAGTAGATCATGTACATGATTTATATTTTTTGAATGAAAGAAAATTAGATACAAAAAGTAGAATTGTTGCAACAGTATAAAGACCAAAATTTTAAGAGATTTCTCTTCATTTTTATCATTTTTTTTTTCTTTCTCTTTCCCAACCCCTGGAAAAAGCTTTTTAAATTGGATTTATGTCATATAATCCAAGAAGTTTCTTTCATTCTTTTTTTCTTCAAAGTATTTTAATATACTATAGTGCATAAGGGACATAAAAATGAATTGGTAGTCTATGATGATGGTACTACTTAACTAACCTTGCCTTCTCTCTTGACACATGTACATATACAGTGGGTGCAAAAGTATTCAATACGTTTAAAATTTCCAACTTGTACTGCTTCAAAATTGACAGTTTGGACCAAGATTTTTGGTTTTTGTACATGACTTTTCAATGATCAATCTTGTTTCAATATTTGTTTTTGATTTTTGACTCAAATTCTTTCAGTTTTGAAAAGGCTGTTTACATGGACTTCTTGAAATTCATTAGATGCTTTTTGCACTCACTGTTGGTAATCCACAAAATGTGCTGAAAATGATTTTAGGTATTTGTTCCTGAGAAGGAGTCAATGTTTTGTTTGTTTTTATTTTCTCTTAATTTTGCTTATTTATTTTTTAGGCCTACTGCAAAGCAGCTTTTGAAACATGAGTTCTTCAAAAAGGCCAAGGTAAAGAAGTTTTTCTGAAATTTCACAGTGATGGTTAAGAGCAAATAGGTCCACAGGAAAAAAACAGCTGAAAAATCTTAGTCCTTTAATATTAGATATACAAGTTCATTTTCAAAACTAGAGATTTACAATTAACAATTTTATATGTTGAAATTTCATCTGATAGAGAGCATCCCTCTTGCAAGTAGTTTACTGAGTGGTAAGCCACAATTCATGTTGGTTGACCATAGTTCTAATGATGTCTGTGGCTGTATGAAGGTTTTTCATAGTAACTTGAAATAATCCTGCTCCCTTGGCCTCCAAGGTTGTTTCCCAAGGTTACAATGAGATGTCTCAATTGGTGACCGTTTTTTGTTTGCAGGAGGTATCAGAAAGAAGATGCAGTTATACCACCAGTTTGCTTTCTACTCCTGTTTTTCCATCTGTCAGAGTAACATTCTATTAGTTGAACTGCCTTACAAGGCTAAAGGGCTGCAACTGCTCTTCTATTTACTGGGAGAGAGGTAGATTTCATATCTTTCCCGAAGGGCATTATTACAAAAGGAAAGTAAGCAGTTTTGGTTGAAACTCGAGCTTGTTCTGCAGAGCAGATTCCAATTTCTGTGCTGGTAACTGTTACACCACCTCATTACGTGAATGAGACTTAGTCTTGAATATTTGACAAGTTAGGGAATTTTTTAAATGATCTATAAAATCATACTTGTACAATTGTGTATAAATTTAATTAATCAGGATCGAACTGATCGTCTCTTTATTTATTATTTTGTAAATATAAATTATCTATTGAATTATGAATTATGCAAAATATTCATCAAATTATTGTTTATTTGTACTAATTCTTATTCATAGAAATTTCTGTTGTATCTTTCAACATAATGTGTATTATGATTTACTTTGGAAATTTCTGTTGTATTTTTCAATATAATATATATTATGTTTTACTTTTGATTTAAATTTTTGGCTCTTATTTCATAGGCTCAATGTTATGAAAATTTCTGTTGCTACCGCTGCTATAAAGTTGAAGAGTGTCTGGCAGGCAGGCATTTATTCAGTAGTTAAGAGAATTCCGTGAGACATGTATTCAATAGTTAAGTGAACTCCTTAAGACTAATAACCTTCTTCTGTTGTATAAAGCTTACAGGTAAGTACTTCATTACGATTTGTACAACAGAAAATTATGGATCGATCCTTGCAACCTGCTGAGTTCGATGCAGACCATGATGTACATGACGCAGTCAACCAACTGAATCATTGGTATAGAACATTTACTATTTTATTAGTGGCCATCAAAACCTGGGATTTGGACAAGCTAGACTCACTGATTAACTATGTTCCTCCAGCAGTATTCTAATACTTAATAGATGCAAACACTTATGAGACAGCATCAGAAACCGTACAGAAAAACTACATGAAGCCTAAAAATGAGATTCGTATGGTACTTGCTTGCAAAAAGGAAATGAGTTCCCAGTAAAACTCTAGACCAGTATCTATTAAGTTTGAAACTCCTTTGCCAAGATCATGACTTCTGCTCTCATTCCACCAAAGAGTAGAAATGACTACATCAGAGACTTATTTATAAATGGTATTCATTTTGGTTACATATGACAGTGATTGTTGAAGAATAAACTGCCTTCCTTCTGGCTGGGCCCTTAAAAACAGTCAGAGTTATACACTAAATACAACTATTCTTTAAATTCATGTGGGAAGATGCCAGTTGACTGCCAAAAGAATCAAGCTCTGAATAACAACCATAACTGTCTTAGGTCGAAATATGAAGTATGTGTCCAGCCAAAGAAGCTAGGTGTCACCTTATGTTACAAAGTGGGACATTATGCCCGAGTTTGTAAATCCCAAAACAAGGTCAGAATAGCTGCTAATCTAGCTTCTACATCTACTACATTTACACTAGTGCCAAAAAGTGCAAGGGACTAATAAAGGGTTTATGGTTTGATGTCCTACTTTGGCATGACATTCTGAACCAGCTTTCTTAGATTGATATGCAGCTTGGAGGTACTTGGACCACATACAGTAAGAGAGGATTAACTGCCAAGAGAATGATAAATTCTCTATTGTTCAACAATTTTTCTCCTGAGTGCAAGCCAATGTCTCACAAGTCTGACACTTGTTCCATAGATTTGAAAATAAAATGGTTGCTTACTGAAAGCAGACAGTAAACAAGTGCACTCTCAAGAGACTGCCATGTGTAGCTGAGAGCAGACAGCTCTGGTTAGTTCATCCAACCAAGAAGCGGAAAACAAGACATCTATGCTGAAAAATGAATGAAAAATAACATGCTATTGCAAATAAATGAAAAATTTTGAAATCCACTGAACGAAATAGAAGAAAAATCAGTTCAAGACAAGATCTTTAAAATTGGCAGTTGGAGAAATGAAGGAAAAGAACCAAAAAACAGTGGATCGGAAAAGATTAAGATTTTCCGTCTACAAAGACAAAAATTAGCTTTCCACAGAAATCTGGTCCCTTTGCCCCTTAAGATCTGAAATCCTTTGATATACCTCAAAGTTCAAATTGTCTACAATTGAAAAGGACTGACTTGTTAACATGAGGGCGAGAAAATGACAAAAAATGGTTGAACCTTTTGAGAAAGAGAAAAGACAGTCTGTTGCAAAAAACGTTGGATGAGTAAAAGAGAGAAAGAAAGAGAGAAAGAAAATATGCAGGACTATGAAGAAATATATTCCTATCTAGACAAGTAACTGGAATTTTTGCCTTTGAAAAAAAAAAAGGGAGGGGGTAAAATAAAATCTGTCAAAATTAGATTTCAGCCATGTAACAGCTTAAAGTGACAGGATTTACATTTTTCGAATGTTTTCTTATTTTTTCTGTAGTCAAGAGAATTCTGTGAGATGTTCACTCAATGATTGAGTGAATTTCTCAAAACTAGTAACCTTCATCTGACACATAAAGCTTACGTCAAATTATAGCTAAGCAAACTATTACAGACTTGTTCTCCTTATTCAATGTTTGATTAAAATCAATTTTTTTAGGATAATATTTCATTTCCTTCTTTTGCAGGACAAGGCTTATTTGGCCAAATTAGCTGAATCCTGTAATGTGAAATCCCAAAAGGTAAGACTTGAAGTTAATCGATTATTGTTCAGCTTCACTCATTACCTGTGATGTGCTCCTGTGTTTTAGCGTAAGGTTTTTGGGGGTTTTTTGTTCGCTTTTGGGATATTTAGAAGTATTCAAAGAAGAATTTTGTTAAAAAAAATGTATTAATTTCAAAGTCAGGGGCTTTTTATATCTTATTTTGCAGAAAATAATATAATTTCCTTGTATATACTAACCCTCTCAAGACTAATTTATGTCCCAGTAGACTTGTAAAAGAGATCTACTGGACATGTATATCCTAGCTGTCCTAGAAACCTCAGGATATATGTATATATATATATATATCAGAAGTCTTGAAAGGGTGGAGTCAAATAAACATTTCTTAAGATGATTATTAGGACTTTACTCTCATGCTAAAGCAAAGTTGAATTTCATGATTCTTGGATTAGTAATATCTTAGTCTATGTTGGCATCATGCTGAATTTATCAAGGATGGCATTAGGCTTCATCCTTTACTTTCAGAAGCCTATATCAAACTTATACTTGAAAAACAAAATTAAAAAATGATATCTACCAATTTTTATCTTTTGTCAGTAAATATACCAAAACTGATTGCCTTAGAAATGTCTGGATGTTAAACTTCACATTAGTCTTTACAATCATCTCACTAAATGCTTGATAATGCTTCATTCCATCTTATTATAGTTTTCAAAAACCACTATTTTGATTGTTAATGCTTTCACTGTACATTTTGTTGCTTATGCAAGAATTTCATGGACATTCTTATCACAAATGTTTTTCACATGGAAATAAAATAATTATGCCAAAACTTGATTGTTTTATTGATGTACATTCATGCTGGCATAAAATGTGTAGAACAAATATAAGAAATAAAGCAAGTAAGCCCCCAGACCAATCTTGGTAGTTGCTTTCATGCAGATTTTCAATCTACCCAGCCCTACTGTCAAAATACTCCAAAGGGGCAGCAAAAATCGACAGCCAGCTACCTACTGCATAGTGTCCAGGACCTGAGCCTCTATTTACCATGTCAACCATACTGTTGGAATACCTCTTTCAAAAAGGTGGTAGACCTCTACAGCTGCTCAGGCAACTGCTTAAGAGAAGGAAACTCCAACAGAAAACCTGCAACACTGGGATGTTGCTCCAATCGTTCCACCTCAGTGGGCCATGACATGCTAACCCTTTGTTTAGAGTAAGATTTCTCCAACCTATTCTTCCCTAACGCATCCTTATAGTTATTCTTTGAAGCCACCCTCTTCCCCCTTCTCAATGGAGCTAAAATGACGTTTCACTTACATTGCTTGGTCAATGTGACCTTTGCGCTTAATGCTTTGCTGCTGGATTCTCAATTCTTGGAGTGATATTCGAGTTTTGGTCTCACATCTCTTTGCATTCATGATTAAAAATATACGATTTGTAATTCACCTAGTGGGAATATCTTCCCTTTATCTCTCAAAACTAAAAATTGCATATTTTGAAGAAAAATCCATTTGTATGTGACAATGTATCACCCTCTTCACCTCAACTTTCATCCCCTCGGGAGTAGATATCACCTCTGTTGAAAATGACTGGTTTTGAGGGTTGGATTGTTCACATACGAGACCCTCTTAAATCTTTGTTTGTGAAGTCAAGCTATGATATGCAGATGTACATCATTGAAACAAGTTCTTGTGGAATTATTTGATTTCCAAGCCTTCTAACATCATTTTATTAAAATCGCATTGCAAAAGAATTTTTTGATTTTATCCATTTATTTATTTATTTATTTATTTGATTGTTTCCAAATTTCAAATAGTTCTTTTTTCTCCAAATGTATTCTTCTTCTATCTTTTTTAATCATTTACATCTTTGATATCTTTCCCTTTTTCTCGTGCACAAAATCTGATTTGTTTCCCTTCTGCCTCTTACCCTTATTTTTTTTTTTCTTCACTATAAATCTTCCTATCCCAGTTATTTTTGCCATCTCTGGTGGACGATAATTTTGTTCATACTAAAATGGAAGGTGCTGTTAATTCTATGTCATGAGCAAATACTTCATCTGATATTCTGTGCTTAATGAAAAAGATTGGGTAGAAGTATTAGTGATTGTCTCTGTGCTCTCTCTTTCTGGAAAAAAATATATTGAAAAACATAGGCCTGATCCTGTGATGTGAATGAAACCTTTCTTGTGTTGTTTTTTTTTTTTTTGTTTCTGTTTTTTTTTTTTTGTTTTTTTTTCACACGTTTTATTAGGGCCTTTTAGATTTTTCAGAAAAATGAATAAACCAGTTTTTAAAAGATCCAACTATCACATGTGTAAAAAGAAGGGAAAAAAAATGAAAGGCCAATGTGGATATATCTTTTTAATATTTGCTTTCATCAAACTTGTTTTATCTTCTTTCTTTCTTTTTTTTTTCACTTATTGAAGCACTGGATTTTTAAGATAAAAATTTTCCTTCGGTGTAATTATTGATGAAAAATGAATTGAAAAGAATTGCCAAATTGATAATTGAAAACTATGCTTATTCAGTTAAAAGAAAAATGTCCGTTCATGGCTACAATTGTAATACAATATATGATAGCTTGTCTCCCAGTGCTTGATATATGTGTATCTTATGTGTCCTTTGTCGAATGACTATGAAAAAATTGTCCATATCAGACAACTTCATTTTAGAGCATTTGGTTAAAAACTGCAGAAAGATGAAAAAGTATGGAAATATTGTTATTTTGTTTCCAAATGCAATGGAGAAAGCAGATATATTTTTGCACTGTCTCTTGTAAATTATAATTTTTTCTCATCATATTATGCTGAAAATTTGCAAGAGGCTAATGTGGAACCAGCTATGAACATCTGCTTTCATCAGTACAGTCAACCTCCCGGAGTTCTGATCCAAGCTCAACACTTGTACTATTCGCCAACTTGTATGCTAGCAAATCTAGGAGGCCTGTCATCAGGTTATGGGCAATGCCCTTCTCCTTGAATTCTCTGTGGCCAAAATTTCAAAAGAAGTGTTCTGTGTTGAGAGATTTAGATTGTTATTGATTAATTGAATGTTTTCAACAGCTATCAGCTCTCAGTCTGGCTAATGTAATTCTCTCATATACATCAAAGGAATTAACAATAGATTTTTCCTCATATCTCAAAGAATGGATGTTCTTGTTGGCTCAGTGTATAAAACTAATGTATCTGATAATAAGAAGGGTGGGATATTTCAGTATATGGCTTGGTAATTTCTATCGTTCAACCTGTCTCGTATAACATGCATGACTTATTGAAAATTTTTGTCAGCATTAAGTCTTTGAAGGTTGTAAAAAGTTGAAATATATGATTAAAAATGCTATATTGATGAATTCCAATAGAAATGGAAACAAAAATTTCATATGCACCTGTTTTCCCAACTTCTCTACAGTATGGCTTATGAAAAAATAATGATGTGACCAAAATCACTTCTGCCATTCTTAATGCCAGGTTTTCTTGTCTGAAATTGGCCTCAAATAATACTGCCAGTATCTGACTGTTCGATTTCTATAATTAAAGTTTCTTGGTTTTTAAAAATATATTACTGAAACATCTTATTCTATCAATGCTGTCAAAAACATTTGATAAGACCTATTTCTAATATGAGACATAATAAAAACTGATTTTTCATACTTACCATGTAATCTGGAGGTGAATATCTGGATCAGCAATTCAGCTCATCAGAAAAGATATTTATCAATATCAATCAATAATATCAGCTTCAATTTTTGAAGTTTGTAATTTTTTGAGTTATTTGTCTAATCAATTATTTGTACATTTCTGCCACTCTTCTGCTGTGAATTAGGGCTGCTGAGTGTCTCCATGTAGATCAGAGTGTTTCCCAACACAAGGGAGGCAAATACAGGGGAAGTATCATAAATCAGAAAGAAACGTTGAATTATCTGTTCAATTTCTAAATATAAACATTTTTTTTTCTCTCAAAGTAACCTGTGTTTTTACAGTAGCCAGAATGTTCCTATTTTAGTGGTTATGACCATATTGACTGAAAATGTCACGCTGACAAAAAGCATTGGAAAAATATTACTATCAACTTATTCTTGCAAAAAATGCTATTAACTAAGAAAATCCAAACCTGAATCAAGATGTATTCATGCTTATCAGATTACCTTGAAAAGAATCCTGTTGAAGCTCAACATTTTTCTTATACATATGACTTTGCAAAAAAAGAAAAACAGAAATCTGACTGCACATTATATATACACTTTATTTGTGAATTGAGGCATTTAAATTTGATTTTCTTCCATGTAATTATTGTAACTAGGTGAAACTATTGACTGGATTTTCAGCTAGATATCTGCTTTAAACAGTTGAACAAAAAGATGAAGATTAGGTTTTGCTGATCTGATGCACAAAGTATAAATTTAGCTTATCATTATACTTAAATTATAATTCAAACCCATGGATAAGAATTCAAAAAGTTTGGAAAATTTTAAAAAATTAATATGCTAAAAACATGCCACAGGATCCCATTAGTAACCACAGAAAAATTGGTGGGCATAATTCTAACCATCCTTGATTTATGCAATGATAGACAAACAGACAAATATTTGTTGGATTATTGTAAAATCTACTGCTTTATACTGAAATTACTTGGGGAATTATTCTGATATCAGTATAGTATCATCAGTATGTGGCTGAATTTAAGATATCTATAAGAAAGTTTCATAGTTGGATAGAATAACTAATTTGTAGCTTTTCACAGTGCATTTTTTAAACTCCTCAAGTTTCATGAAATCATCAAATGTCAATTAGGAACTATACATAGAACATTTGTTGTAAAAAAAAAAAAATAGGCCAGTTGGGAAACACTGCTGTTGATTGATTTTGCCAAATGTTGCTTCAGTAAATAATTTGACTTTGGTGTATATGTATATGCAGAGACATGTATATTTATACTTATGTATTTGTATTGGGTTGTAATGAAAGTTCTGTTTGTTTTGTTTTGATTTGATTTTTGTACTAGTAGTTACATCGATAGATTTTTTTTTTTTTTTATAACAATCAGGGAACTTGGTGACCAATTCAATACTATCCATATTAATGTTCATTGTAATTTGAAGAAGCTAGAAAAGTGTCAAAGATTTGAAAATAGGCTCAATATGCCCTTTCCGTTGCAAATCACCTACAACATGCTAATGGTTGTGAGTCACTGCATTCTTGGTAGCTCTAAGCATCTTTTTTGGACAGAGTTGTTATTGGAAATAAGAAATCGATCATTTGTCACAGTGTTGAGCACTGTTCTCTATGGTTCAGTTGTGATGATAGACTTGTGCCCCTGCCAAGAGGTGACTTTATTCCAGAGGAGATCATGTCTAGTATTTGGTTGGATATGCAAGGAATCATCCATTACAAACTTTTAAACAATAATCAAACAGTAACTGCTGAAGTTTACTGCCAACAACTTTGGCATTTGAAAACAGCTTCGGACAGAGAGCACCCATAGTGAAGAGAAAAGGGATTGTTTTTCATCATGATAATGCATGTCTTCTTATGCTCAAGTGACCAAAGATCTCAGACATTCGGCTTGAAGAAATTATTCATTCACCATACTCTCGTGATGTAGCCCCAAATGACTATCATTTGTTTTGCAGTTGACAAAACCACTATATTTGTGTTTCCAAATAAATTGGAACTTCAGACAGAACTTTCATTACAACATAATGATCTTTGGCTGTATTTATATTTCTTGAATGGTACATACTGCTGTCGATTTCTATCCACAAAAGCAAGAAATGTCACCTTCCAACATTTTTTTAATTTTTTTTTAAATATCATCGTTTCACCAGATTATATTCTGCACCAACTCCTGTAACTTTTCACATAAAAATTCTATGAAGAAATATATTGGTTTCTACATCCCCCATCACCATTCCCTAATTTTTTGTTAACATTTTATTTCTCCAGAGGATTATATTAACTTTAGTTATATCTCTTCTATCTCATAAATCATAATAGTTTTATCTATGCGTATTTTTTTTTTTTTTTTTAACTTAGTTTGTGTAAATAGAGTGAGATCTGATCGCCAGTTGCTGATCTAACTATGAATTTCTCTTAAAATTGTGAACTTTTACAAGTAAAATTTACTATTTCTAATATGATATAGTTGAATTTCAATTGCTGTATACACTGTTGTATAAGACAGATTTTATTTTTTTCAAAGTATGCAGATATTAGACTGCGTCCAGCATGCTAGTATCATGTCTAGGGGACTATCTACCAAAGTTTGATATGTAGACTAATGAGACTTGAATGAGTTGCAATGAATGGTAGTTCTTCAAATACCCTTTTAAACCATTCATTTCATAGTCTAGTATAATTGATATTCAAGAATTTTAGCAAATCTGGAAAACTTATGAAATTATTAAAAGATATCAAAGATAACCATTAAAAAGGAAAAGTTGATACTTATTTTTCTGTTGATACCACAACTAAGAAATTTTCTTTCTTTTAATTTCTCTACCATTTACTCTGAATATTATTTTTGCTTTTTGAAGTACTGGCATTGGATATTCTACTTTGATTCAAGAAAGAAGTATCTTTTGCAGCTTTGAAGCAAGTCCTGTTACACTTTATTAAAAACTGGTATCAGGAATGATATCCACTTGTTATAATCTGTGCTTCAAAATTTATAAAATTTTTTGTTTATAACTTTTTCTGTTTGTTTCTTTGTTTCTCTATCTTTAGCTTCCACTATCTCTTACTGATGAAAAACACATAATAAAAGTAAGATAAAATTAATTAAATATATTACAAAATAGAATTGAAATTAAAAAGTCAAAGTAATCACTTACATATTTGTACATCTGGCTTTTCTTGGATTTTATACTATTTGCAATAACAGCTCTTTGTTAATCTGCATTCTTTTATATCTTTAAGTTTTAAAAATAACCGTGATATGTCTGCGGGTCTTACTAGTGTAAATCATAAATGTCAATGATAAATATCTATTTAAACAGGAAAAAAACTCTTAGAATAAATCTCAACTTTTTTTTTCATTTGTGAATTCCGATGGAGGAAGAAAGGGAAGAGGTTCCTGGGAAACTTTCTAATTCTATACGTAATTCATATATTTAATAATTTGAAATAACCTAAGCACGAGATGACAATTTTTTGTTTACTCACACCTTTTTTGTAACATTTTGTTTAGTTAATAAGAAATGATCTGTATTGTTATTTTTATTCATTATTCTTTGTTTTTTTCTGTATTTTTTTAACTTGTTGTTGGAAAAAGAGCAAAAAACACTTTCTTTTGCATTTCAGTCATTTTTTCCTAAAACTGTATCAGTGTATTTTTTCCTATTCCTTGAATGTTACCTTGTTTTAACCTTGTACTTTCATATGGTAACCATTTTTTTTTAATTCTTTTCTGAAATTTATTACTTTTCCATTTTTGTTCATATGGCTTCACTGAAAATTCATTAAGTAACTTTTTTTTTTGATCCCAATTTGCCTTATCAGGTTTACATGATTAAGTCAACTTGGAAGATTGATCTTGATTATTCTCAATTTTACAACCATCAAAGGCTTTTTTTTGTAAAGATATCACTTGTATTCATGAGTTGTCAGTAAATATTTTCATGCTCGACTTGTGGATTTATTTCTATTGAAACTCTTTGCTATAATAAACTGGTGAAGAAAAATATATCAAGAATCCCATATCAACTAGAACCCAACACCTAATTTTTAACACAATTTTTTCACCTGTAGGCTCTTTGTGAAATATAGGGCCACATTTTGGTCTCTGTGACAAGTAGGTTTTATGGGATGGAATCACTAGCTTCATGCCCAAGTTGGACTGCCTGACTGGAATGAAGGGCTCCAACTGTCTTACTATTTATCCATAGCCGAGTGGAGAAGTAAATTCATGCCTTTCTCAAGGGTATTAGTGCAAAGTGAACATGAGTAGTCTCAGGAAAATCTCAAACTTGGTTAGTCTGTCCAGTTTTTCATAACAGTAACCACTGCCACATTCCACACCTCCTTTTGTCACTCTTAGTAATTAAGAACCTTATCAGGTTTGGGCTTTTTTTTTCTCTTTTGTTTTTGCTAATTCAGTAGTTATTCAAACAGGGCAAGTTTTCATAAGATCATCTGTGCAACATTTTATTCATATCCAGACTTTAATTTTTTTTTTTTTTTTTCCAATTTTTTTAGAGATACAAAGTTTTGAAAAGCAAGGACATCAAGTATTTCGAAAAATTAAAATGCTCAAATGAAAATCAGACATGGAAAATTGTTGTGTCAAAAAAAAAATGTGTTGAACTGATTCAGTATACCTTTTTAAATTTTTGATTTTTTAATCTAAAAGATAATTTCACTCAGAAATGAGTTGATAATTGACATCAGAATAAAAGTTGTTTTAGTGGCTGTGAAATATCACCAGATCTGATGTACTGCAGGACACACAGAGAAAAGATCACGAACAGTTGCCTCTTGTTTTAATTTTCATTTATAACAAATATATATCTTATAATATAATATAAAGACTGTTGTCACTTCTTTGTTGATTAAGTAAAGCTTGTCTGTGTGTTTGCATACGCTAAAGTACACGGTTAACTGTGTGTGTTAGCATATACCTCAGTACTTGGACTACTATTACCACTACTGCCTTTGTAGTATGATTAAAAACTAATATAGGAATTTCTGATTTTTCATGACTAAAACTGATTTTTTTTTCTCATATTATCAAGAAGAAATTCATTTTTTCACCCAATTCTGTTGACTAATTGTTTTAAAATTATAGACAAACAGAAAATAAGATGAGTTGTAGGAAATCTATAAGGAAAGAAATTCCATTTGAAGTATGCATTTTTTGTTGGCAGAAAGTACATCTGTAAGTATTTATACATACATGCACACCAACACATTAATATTAGTAAGTCAGATTTTTACACAAATCAACTGTTCCGATTTTTGTTTTAACTCCAGTAGAACTTTTTATAAGATTTATGTCATCTTGTAGAGACCTTTATTGTGAAAAAATGTTTTGATTACGACTTGTGAAAATTGCTCTGAAAAATGCTAGGTAGAAATTTTTAGGGAATTTTTATTTTATGACACAATGCATGGCTAAACTATTGCCGTGAATTACACCAAATTTTCAGTGTACACATAATTTGGGGATGGGTAGGAAAATAGGATTCTCCAATTTAGTAATGGAGATGAGAAAGATTTTGAAAGTCAAGATTTAGATTCAAAAATGAATAATTTCTTATACATATGTCTCTATGGTGCAGTGGTTAGTGTATCCATTTTGTAATTGGGAGAGTGGTGGTCCCAATCCACCTGGGAACTACTTTTTTCTTGAAAAAAAAAATTATATAAAAATGTTGATGCAGTGGCAAAATTGAACTATCTAATTTCACAAAGTTCAGTTACATGTAGGGATATGCTACTATAAACAGCTATTTTGTGCCACTGCATGAATAATTTTTCATCTATTTTGTGTTGAAATATCCTTGTTCAGTATCAACACATTGTGCAGGTATGCATTTTTCTCACTAGTATGGTTGTCTCAGAACCCTCCCCACCCAAACTGATCTTGTTGGATATCCTTTCCTGTATGAAAATTTAATCATGTAAAAGGCCTAGGAGTGAGGTGTCATCTACAGTAACCAACACTAAATTACTTTATCCAAAGAAGCATTTCTGGCATTTAGGAAGTGTTGCAAACATGGGTTTTTTTTGGGGGGGGGGGTTCTTTCTTTCTTTCTTTCTTTCTGGGAGGGTGCTTTGTCTTCTTCACATTTCTGCAAGTGACATTGGATTACTCAAACAGCATAAAATTCAAATTGAATCTGTTCATAATCCATAAGAAGCTTGGTGGAAAGAATACATTGCTATAATTCCAAATAATTCCTGCAGAAGCTTATGGAGAAATGTGCTGAAAACACCTTCAAACCTGGAAGATATGCATCATCATCATCATCTTCTTCTAGTTGCTTCACTGAGTGTTATTTTTCAAACTTTAGATCTCTACTTTGATGCTGCATTTGTGTGGCTAAAGAGAACGAAAGGACACGTGTGTAAGATAGCTATGTTGTATTATGCATTTAAAATTTACCTTACAAAAGTGGATTTTTCTAAAATATTTTTATATCTTTTTCTCTTAACTTTCTCTTTAAATGAATTGTATTATTACACTTAATTTGCAAGGGGTTTTTTTTTTCACACTGTTTAAAATGTTTCACTAATTTCTCCAAAAATTAAAGTTACCACTGCATTTAGAAAATGACAACTGAGCTGCTCCTGCCATAGTTAATTGGTTAAATAAAAGTAAGACAATTTATTTATTTTCAATTCAATATATTTATCATTTTGTTCTATCTTTGGCCATCTTTCAGGCAACTTACTAAAGAACTGCCCTCGGTGCCTTTTGCAGTTTTCTAGAGAGTTTCATTTTTTTTTTTTTTTTTTTTTTCATCGAGACAATTCTAAAAAGCCTGAATAAATCAAAACCCAAAGGTGCAATATCTGCTGAATATAACATGACTGAACTCTTTCTAGCCTGGCTGTAACAATTTTCACCTGGTCATCAAAGAAACATTATCTTGATGGAATATCATACCTTTTCTCTTAATTCCATACAGACACTTTTTGTCAATTGCTACCTTCAATTGGTTCTACTTGGAGCAATACTTGTTTGACTCTTACATCTAGTTCTTTGGAGGGAGCTCATAGTAGATAACCCATTTCCAATCCCATCATATAAACAGCATCATACACATATACAATTTATCCTACAGTATACATCAACACCTAGTGATATTTCACCAGTTTCGGATAATAGCTTCTGAATGAAATACACAGCAGTAATCCTTTCCATCCTCAACATCATATATTTTGAAATGAATGCTGGCTCAATACTTCCAGTGGGATAGCACTACATACATTATGATAATAGTTGTATGCTGATATGTAAGAAACTATGATCTCATATATAACACAATTTTGTTGAGCACTACATCTTTTAGGAATGTATCTAGAGTGCCAACTGAGATTTTACTGTAATATTCAAATTTCTACCATTGTCTCTGATATATTCAGACAGCTTTAGAGCCTATGTGTTTTCTATGAGCCACAATCCAATATAAAGCTTTAATAGCATGGAATTGGTTTTGGATTGGATTGAATAGTTAATTTCAGTGTAATAACAGCATATGTGAAATTTATCCTTAATTTTCTCTTATTACTTTATTATCCATTTATAACAGTACATCCCACACCATTGTGATCTTCTTACTGGACTGCCTACTCCTCACATTGTGACTTAGAAAGATAATCAGCTGTTGTCAGTTGAATTACAATGTCAGGAACACTGGTCATATGGAATGGTAGTTGAAAACTTCAGGCAAACGCAACATTGTTTCTTACTGTATAGAATACAGCGTTTGGTACAAGTTGGTTGATATCCCTTAGGGGTGGTTGTAGCACTTGACTCGTCTAAGGATAAGGGTTGGTCCGTCGTGGAATTACTGGTTTCTAGTCAGTAATCTTTTGGAGACTTGTGAGAAATATTCCTTGCAGCCCCAAATAACACTTCTACAGTTATATCATCAAGCAAGCAGCAGACTGTCTGGGGAGCAGATTTCAGCTGCTTTTATTGAGAATTCTGAAATGTGGGGAAGGGCTGGGGTTATTAGTTTCCTACTAGGGTATCTATTGTTTTTTTTCTGGTATATCCTGTTTTGCACTTTTGCCTAATTAATATAATTCTGGCTCATGGCTTTTTTTTATTTCTGTGTTCTCGGTTCTAAATCGGATTATCAAGTGTTTTTTGAGATTTTATATTCTAAAGATAGAATTAACAAGGCCTTAGTTTGCTGAGTGTTTCAACTTAGTTGTTTTCCCAAACCTAAGTTGGGGGTTGAGAATTTCCTTTTAGTTATCTTAGATACCAATTAGGCCTTTTAGACAAATTTATGATGATAGAAATTAACACTCAACAATTCAGGTTAACAGAATTTATCTTATAATTTCTGAGATTGGAATATTATTAGGCCCTCAATGTTAAATGTTTTTCCTGAATTAAACTAATTGGCTTCGGGTGCATGTGTTTTCATAACTCAACAGTTTCAGAATTTCCTGCTATTTACCAATTAGGTTCCAAAACTAATTTAACCTATGAAAAATAGGAATTGACAATTGATAATATTTTTTTTCTTTTTTGTCTTTTCTTCTCTTTCTCTTCTGGGGTTTTCTCGGCTTACTATTTCATTAGTACCTACTTGTTTGTACTTGTGAAATCTGCAAATAAAATATAGGGCTATCTAAAATGGTAGTGGTACACTTGATAAAATAGTGTTAAAAAAAAAATAGATAAATACCGCTACTTTTCAACAAGTTGACTTCATAGAATACTTAGTATTTATGAAATAACTGAAATAAATAGCTATCCCTTTGTCAGAACAATGAATGATCTTGTAAGCTTTTGAATCTTATTAGAACTCTTTATTTCGAAAAATATTTCAGCCTTTTATTTAAGATTTTCATAGCCTATTTTCTTATAAGTTTTAAAAAGTGATAAATTTCAATGTATTATGTGTCCACATTTTATTGTATTGTATCATTCTTTAAGAAAGAGAATTTGTTTTTTTGACACTGAAAAAACAGTTTGTTTTAAATAGCAACAATGAATATCTTTTGAAAATAGTAAATTTGTTTCAGTTTGTGGAGGAGGAAGAAACTGCAATGTATTATGTATTTCTAAAGTTTATATCATTCCTTGTTGTTCATTTTATGCATAATGTATGAAAATTGTTATCAACATTTCCAAATTGAAGATGGCTGTTAATAAGGACAGAAATGTGTTCTTTCTTTAATTAATCTATTTTTCTTATCTGTCAATGAAAAAATGTGTAAACAAAACAATTTTATATTGTATGAATAATCATTGTACTGTTTTTAATTAGAATTCAGTAAGTCTTAATTTCGTAGAATTTTCAACATATCAGCCCTCTTATTGAACTACCTAATTTTCTGTTCTCCCCTTTCCCTTCCTATCCTCTTATTAAACTAACTGACTTCATTTTCTCTCTTCCTTCCTTCTTATTAAACTACCTTCTTTTCTCTCCCTTCTTACCATGTCAGTCATACTTAGGTATCAGTTGCAGCCCTCAGCTAAGCGACAGGTCATGAACTAGTTTATGAAAAACCCATACTTGGCTAACTTATGTATTAGCACAGCAATTAATGAGATAATTTTGTCATCTCTTGAAATTCCATTATAAGATATTGAAAATCATTTCTTCAAGTGCAAAAAGAAATGCTTTCTTTTACCTAGATTCTAATGTTTCAGTCAGATGATCCATAGTATTTTCTAGAGGTTCAAATGGTTCAATAGTGTTTCTAGTATTGTCAATAATAAATCCAATTTGAACTATAAGTATCTTAAGTATAGAAAATATTTTTTAAATTAGCATTGCCTTCCCCTCCCCAATAATTATTCAAGCTTTTCTTGAAGAAAAAAACAGCAAAAAACTAATATCTTTTTAACATTTTTCATTTACATTATTTCAGTTTTTTTAATTTTTTTTTTTTTTTTACAGAATTTAATTTTTAATTTTTTAGGTTTTCAGATGTTGCCCGCTGAGTATTTTTTCATTTATTTTTGTATATGATAAATGTTAGATTGAATTTTTCACTGATGCGTTGTCCACGCTAATTCTCAGGTGAAGCGTGTTCCTGGCTCTAGCGGTCGTTTACACAAGACTGAGGATGGCGCTTGGGAATGGTCTGATGATGAAATGGACGTGAACTCTGAGGAGGGTCAGGCAGCATTTGCATCCGAGAGGGTAAATAGAGCTCAATTTAGGAAGTTCGAATGTTTAAGCTTATTTATTTACTATTCAATCTTTTAAAAAAAATGTTTCAAGTTTTTCATTATTTCCACTTACTGCTTTTTTGATAAGAAATATTAAGTTATTTTTAGGATTTTTTTTTATCAGAGAATCAAAGAATTTACTTTTTTAAATATATTTTTAAAAAATACTTACTCAACTTATTTTTCTCCTTTTATATATTTACGATAGAAATTTAGTTATAATCATTCTATTTTGTTATTATTTGAAAATTCCAATTTAAAAGAATGAAAAGAATATCATCATTATATAATTTTAGCAGGTTCTTTAGAACCAGATATCTGAAAAAAAAAAAAAAATGAAAATATCATACTTCTATCATTTCCATTTCATATAGAGCAGCATTTCTCACTCTTTGTAGACCTGAGGAACCGTTGAAATAACTTCCATGTCTCAAGGAACCCCTTCATAAAAATATTTGTACAGCTAACAACACATCAGTGTGTTCAAAAATTCATATGTATTATAATCTAGAAGTAATAATATCTGTATTCTAAAGTGTAACAGAAAATAATTTTCTACATATTTGTTCATTTTAATGAACATTATTTTTTCAGTCCCTTCACCCAAAGGACATATAATATAAAATGGAAGTCAGCTTTCTTGAAAAAGATATTGATAAGCATAGCTTACCTTTCATAAAATAATTGTTTTTCTTAAACTCTATGTAGTACTATTAAAAAAAAAAAAATATCGGTACTCAGAAGGCAAACTACAAAATTATCAAATGACTCGTTTAATACAAAGAAAAACATAGTTTTCTAATGAAAATGAAGTTAATGAATTTATTAGCAGTATGAACAAAAATACAAGACACGTAAGTTTAAAATTTTCGCGGAACCGTTAACAGCCTCTCACAGAATCTGGTTGATATAGGGAAATAGTAGAAATTTTTCAAATCTGTCAATAAAGCTTGCTTCAGTGAGGAAAATATTAAGGAAGATTTGTTTGATATTTGGAGTCTTGCTCATGAGTTTGAACTTGATCTAGCTAGTTGAAGATCATGACTGAAAGAACTAAGGCATTCATCTCTTTAATCACAAATATTAGATAAATGATGATAATTTGACATTTCATTCTTATTCACCGAAAAAGCAAATAATGTTTTTTCTATTTTAAAAATCACACCACAGTGTAATCGATCATTATCAAATGTTTGCCAATATATGAAGAGCACATTTTTAAAAATCACTTTTTGGGTACAGGAGTTCAGGATGAATCAAGATGTATTTTAATCATTTCACATTACATTTGTTCACTTTTATTTATAAGTAGTGGCATATTATTTTCTGTAAAAATTTATATCAGGTGATATTTGTAGACTTGATATTTATAAGTATATCATATTTGCAATATAGGCATGATAATATCGTCAGTTGATCAAGAATATAATCAAATTATTAGTAAATCTACTATAAAACTATTTATATATTATGATAATTATGAAATATGAAGTTATATAATTATCATGTGGGAAGAATTGTTCCAGCGCATGATAAATGCCCAACACACCATTTTTAAAAAGTTGATATTTTTGTTATTTCAAAAGCTTTAATACTCAGTTATTTTTTATTTGAAAGCTTAGACACCATGAATCATAATGCAATGTGTACAAGCTTCAAAATAAAAAAAAACTGAGCATTGTAGCTCTAAGATTATCAAAAATATGAACTTGAAATTTTTTTTAAAAATAGTACGTCAAGCACTGATCATGGCGTCAACTCAATTAAGCTCAAAATTTCTATCTCTTGATATCTTTTTTTTTATTACTTGAACAATACTGAAAAATATTGGAAATCTTATAGATAAATTTGGATAAATAACATTAAGTTTTAGTCCCTTCTCATTTCATTTAAAAACTATTGTTTCGTTATAGTTCAATTATCTATATTAGACAATGATAACTCATCAACTTCCGTTGTATCCATCTTGACCCCTGTGTAGGAAAAATAACATCTTTTATAGATATTCAATAACTGCTCTATATTTTTCATTTTGATTTACTTTTGACTACGAATTTAATGATTATTGACTAAAATCTTCAAATCACAAAATGTTTTTCATATCAAAATGTAATTGAAAATCTTACATCATTTTTATTTTTTCTGAATCATGTTTTCACAAGAAAATGCTGAGAAAGTGTTTCTAATCCTATTATCGATTCTACCAAAACCATAAAATATGGTGAAAGTATTTTGGACTCTATGCATTTCTAAATCAGAAATTTAAGTCTATTTCCATTGACAAATTTCCAGTTTGATGATGAATGGGGTTGTGTGTGCAAACATTTTTTGGGACATAAATTCATGCTGTGATATCTTAGTGACCAGATATGAGGTCATTGGGGAAAATGTCATGGAAAAAAGTCATAGGAAAAATGTTTTAATTGAATTAGTAATAATATTATAAATTGTCTGATTCATAGTAATAAAACGTAATATTTTTGAATAAGATAATTTGATTTATTTGATATATAGTCATAAAACAGTCACATTAATTTCATTAAAATATTATTTATAAATTACACAAGTTACTTGGGGAAATTTTTTGTAGGTTTATTAACTTAATTTCTTGTTCTCAAAGTTTTTTGGGTTTTTTTATTAATATTATTTTTAGTGTTTAAATCAGTTATGTGATTATTTATTGTTTATATATCAATAAATCTTTTTTGTATGTATTAAAATTGATATCAGTGTTAAATATTCACTTGGTTGATCATTAATTCTATATCTCCAGTTTTTGATACAGTTTTTCAAAACTTAATTTCCTAATCACTATCGCAAAACATATTTTTTGTCAGAATCAGTTTTATTATCTGTTCAAGATGAACTTACTTACCATTCCGTCTGTATTTTTTGTTTCCAAAAATTAACCTATTATCTGAACTAAAATTATTAATGAATAAGAGGAGTACAATTATTTCTATCATTATTGATATTTTTAATGTTTCTTTAAGTATTGCAAAATAGATTTGTTTTAGTTTTGATCTCAAACTTGAAATGAATTTCTGTTTGTACTATTGTTAAGGACTTGGAGGAAATCCTTTATACAAATTAGTGTCTTGATATTTTATCAGATTAAAATTATAAACTATGATTTTGCTACTTAATTTATCTATGTAATTCATTCTAGTATACAGGATGTACCTCTCTAATCTGGTGCTCTGTAGATTTCTTCAATTTGGTTGCAATCTGTGGTATAAAATGTAATTCAGCAGTTTATAAACTGAATGTATAAAACCTAACTGCAATTTGAAACTGAATTGAAGAACTTTGAAATCAAAAACTTTCAATATTTATTTTAGATTAAAATTAGATTTTTTACATTTTTTTTAAAAATCTTATAAATTATTTCTAAGCAAACATAAATGATTTTTTATTTGGTGTAATATGATTTATACCATATAAATCAAATTAAAAATATATTGTTCTATTTCCCACACCACTGAAAGAAATTGTTAGAAATCATTCAACTGTTTCCTTTTTTTTCTGGCCTTATGTAATCCGGCAATGGCCAGACCCCAGGGTTGCCAGATTAAAGAGGTACGAATGGTATTAATATTTTTTGTCATTTTACAAAAAGAAATAATCATTAAAGCTTATTTTATTTATTTTTTATATGTATTTTGCATGTATTTTGAATATGTAAAAACAAATTTAGACCTACTACATAGGTTATTTAATTTTATTTTGCATTATGAATAAGACAATATGGATACGTGTTCTTCTTCTTTGCTGTTTAATTTGTTCTACTTGAAAATAGTAGTTAAGATTTACATTTTGAGATACCTGCAACTTGATTTTGCCTCTACCCAATATTGATGATGTCTAGATAGTATTATCTCTTAAAAAGACGAGTCGCTTAAGGTATGTGTATGAGCATACGTATATTTTTGTGTGTGCGCGTATGTATGTGTATGTATGCATGTGTACGTTTTGCTTGATTCATACCCAATTTTATTTACTACTTATAAACTAGTAATCACTAAAAGATCATTACTTTGGTGATTTCTTCATGATTTCATTTTTTCTTTTATTCCATTCATCATATTCACTTTCATGGGAGAAATTTTGAAATTTGATTATCATTTTTTTTATGTACTAACACTTTCCATATAATTATACCTGACTAATCAAAGTTTTAGCCAACCTTTATTGACTTAATGAATACCTATTTCTTTTTTCTTTGGAATTTTTTTGAACCTTAAAAAAATATTTGCTTTTTCCTTTTTTTTTTTCTTTTTTTTTCCAGTTTTTCAATATTTGTCATTTGCTTTGAATTAAAAAAAATTAAGAACATGTCTATTTTACCAAGATATAAAAACTTCTCTTGAACTTTATTTTTTAACCATATACTAAATTTTTTTTTATATATAAGAACTAGTTTTTTGGTTTTTTTTCATAATGTTTTTGAATTTCATATTTTGATAGAAAATTATTTGGTTTCTATTGATAAATGTCTAATTTTTTCCAAAAAATACAATTCATGAAAATGCATTTTTAAAGCAAAAATTGACTTGTCAGTAAATTATTTCTTTTTATTAAAACAATACCTGGAGAATTGTAATCTTTTTCCAACAGCATTTTTCAAACAAAACACAACTGCCAAGGAGTGTCATTCCTAAATGATCGCTTACAAATTATTCACCCAGATTGCTTTTGGCTGTGATAATGTTGAGAATGCAGTAAACACTCTTTCACCCTATTGCCTTCACAAAAGAAAAGATGTGTTGATTATCATAAATGCATTTTTTTTTTTTTTTTTATGTTCATTCAGATCCAAACAAAAAAATTATTTACTCTTAATTTGTCAAAGAAAAATATAAACGAGAAAAATCTTGTACAGGTACCAGACCATTTATCCCTTTCTCCAAAAGATGGCAATAACAGAAAATCAACTTTTTTTGAAACTGGTTAGTGTTGAATCTGGCGGGCTTCGTAGTAGTGTGTTGCTTTATAAAAATGACCATCTGATATAAAAATTATTTTCTCCCATTATATAGAAACAGAGTTAATTTTCTAATATGCTTACAATTGTTTGTAAAAGCACATAGAAAATCAATTGGAAAATTTTCTGTGCCAAATATACGCTCGCATTTTTAAAATATACTAAGATTCAACTAATGAATGAAACTAATGTACCTTTGATATTTATTAATTGATTACTGAATTTATTTCTGAAAAGGTTACTTTGTAAGAGAGTTCAGTAAAAATGGTAAAAATATATTTTATATAAGAATACCACCTCCCCTTATTCAATTTTATGACCTCTCAATAAATATCAGTCTGAATCATCGTAAAGAGATGACTCCGTGAAAAATGTAAATCAATTGAAATTTCCTCTCAATATTAGTCTAATGATGGTCAATTAATACCCTGGAATCTGAAAATGTAAGTCTACAATATAAACTAAAGTACTGCTCTATTTACCAACTGTATAAAATGAAATTTTTACTTTCATTCTTTTTTAAATATTTTCAAATAACTTGATCGATTTGAAAAATATTTCAAAAATCTTTCTTTTTTCAATATTCATGTCTATCCAAAATACTTGAAATATTTTTAATATAATAATGTTGTTTTAATAATCTAGAACAGTGGTTCCCAAACTGGGGTCTACAAAGGTATTACCATGGGTCCGTGAACTTGTTGAGTAGGCAGACCTCTCACAAGCCTAGGGTCCATAGGAAAATCCGTTTGATAAAAGGTGTCCTTGCTAATCAAAAGTTTGAAAACCACTGATCTAGAAATATGTAAATTAATCTAAAATAGTTGTCTGATGAATTTTTAAAAAATTTATTGCATAATACCTGTCACCCCAGATACTGAATTGTCTTCAGATGAAGATTAGTGAATTACTGTTGAACAAATAGACCTTGGTTTAGGAGTGGATTAATTCGTATCTGTTGGAACAGTTTTTTTTTCTTAATTCCTCTTTTTGTATATTTTATATTCTATGTTTTAAGAATCTTAGATAGATTAATAAAGACCTTGCTTTGGAGGTGCATTTATTTGTATCTGTTGAATACAATTTCATTATTTTCATTGTTTTGTTTTTTTTTTAATTCTAAGTATGTATTAAGCCTCCAGAAAACGGGAAAATCCAGAAATCCGGTTTACCTCTGGTCCCAAGCTGGCTGAATAAATAGTCCGGTACCTGTATACATCTGTTTACTTGTTATATATAGACCAACATTTTATTTTTTTGTATTTTTTACCTACACTGCAAATAACTCATCTTGAAACACTTTTAAAGCTTGAAATCTGGTCAAACTTGATAAAACTTACTAATTCAGATCTACAGAAAAAGGGAGACAAAAGCATAGCTACCATATTGGTCACCAAAGCTGTTGAAATTGTCTGTTGCTTTAGGAGGATGATGATAATGAGGGTGCTTTATTGTTTATAATTATCTCTAAGCACAACATTACAATTATTTTGATTGCAACAGTTATTGTGGAGTCGTAATACTATTTTAGGTGATATTGATATGTATTTATTTGTATGTTGAAATCTGCATTGTCTACTAGTGATGGTATTTCTTTCCAAAATTTCGGACAGTGTAACAGAAGAAATAGAATATTCAAAATGAAGGATTATAAAATCTTGACTGATAAATTATTGAGAAATGTTTCCTGCGGCAACAGTTATTTAATGGTTATCGAATGATATACCTTGATCATGTCAAAGCTGGTTTTTAGCATTTGTTCTCATGGATACCATTTCTAAACTTATTGAACTTTATCATTTGGCTCAAAAATCTTGATGGCTTATCTGATTCAGATAAGGATCTTAACCTGCCAGATTCCAATTTCAATCTCGTACCTTTAAAGAGTATAACCCATTACAGGCTTATATAACACACTGCATGTTATTTAAATAAATAGCAACAATAATTCTGGTGTTTCTCAATCAGGTAACATATCCATATATGTATATGTGATTGTTAGATATGTGTATATGCTAGTGTTTATTCTTTGTATATCTTTATAGCAGCCAATTAGTATTCAATAAAAGCATTAATTTTTAGCTGGAGGCAATGTGCAAGAGTTTTGTTGTTCAGGTATTGAAATTTTTGTATATTGATTACTGAAACCCAAGGCACCGACTCTATTATGTACCTATTTTCCTTATAAGCTTTTAGTATTTTCCAATTTGCTCCCATTGATTATTACAGAATTGAAATATAGAATCATTCAGTGAACAAATGGGAATCGGTGTTATAATGTTTTATTTTTTTGTGTGTGTATACACATGCATGTACATCTCGAATGTGTGTATATGTTCACATTTACGCTTGTGTGTACAGGTTTTCCTTGCTATCCAAAGTAAGGCATTTCTACAAGAGTCTTGCGTGAGATACAATGGCATGAAGTGAAGAAGCAATTACTATTGGTTTGTATGGGGGAAAATTTTTGAGTATTCCCAGACCCCCAGAATGGTAATGAAGATACCTTAGGCTGAGTTGTTGAAGGTTAGGATGGTGGTTGGTACAGGACACTGGGGTGTCTGTAAGAAAGGAAGAGGGTGCACATTGTCACTGCAAAACGCTGAACACCATTTTTGCTTTTCACCTTTTCTCTTGAAGCAGAAAAGTGGCGATACCTGTATATCTACTTGAATATACATACTGGCCTTTGACCTAGAAATTAGGATGGCTTGTCAACTTTATCTCTGAAAACAAAACCAGATGTAGCTTTCTGCTGTTTGGTATGTACCAAGTTTGCCTTAATGAATTGATATTGCTCCCATGTTTGTTTTTTTGTATCAATCCAGTTGTACTTGTTGAATTATCTGTTAAGCAATTTTATTGTATTACTCATACATAACATCAAAAGTTATTGCATTACTAAAGAGATGGTAAAAGGATTTATGCAATAACATATGGTAATAAACAGTAACAGATTTATGAAGAGGAGACCTACATCTGTTTGATCAGTGAAAGAAGTTGATTAGTAAAAGGAATTTTAAAGTTACATCAAGTAGAAATGAATCAATTTAAATATTCAGAAATATCAGCGCAAAGTATCTTTTTTTAAAAATCTGAACAAATTGTATAGAATCCTACATCTGTATTGATCAATAATTTATGAATGTATTTATTGCTTAGACCAAAATACAATTTTGATTCTTTCTAATCATAGTAATGGAAATTTGCCTCAAATAGTAGGGGCAATTTTTCTCCCTGAAAATTGCATTTTACCCCAAGAAAAAGTTTAGATATTTCATTAGGGCAGGTTATGAACTATATTTGTAAAGGGTTCTGTGAATTTGGGGGCCAAAAATTTATGTTCATAATTTTTTAAGTGTAGAATATGGAGCCTAAAAAAAATGAAAAAAAAAAAAAAATGTTAAAGTTGCATTGTCTATTATGATCACCGACTTTTGTGTTTTGAATGAATATGATCTTCATTCCTTGGTGTAATTTTTCATTTTTGAGAAATAGTTTTTAAATTTATGCCTAAATATCTATCCAAAAAAGAAAAAAAAATATTTAAGAAATTCCAACCCTAACCAAACTCCTAATATAAAACAAGAAAAACGTAAATCTCAAAATTGATATAAGACCAATATTTATCCCCATTTCTCAAACTAAAATAGTAAAATAGGATTCTTCAATGGCAAATAGTTGCACTGTTCATTTTAAGGATTATTATTAGATATTATGCATAATTTTGACTTGAAATTTTCAGTTTGAGATCGTAGCTGAGTGGTTAATGTATCTGATTTCTAGCCAAAAGGTGCAATCAAATCATAGCTAATTATTTTTTTTTCTGCTATAAATATTTTTTTCACACGATCAAATTATAGCTATGGTAACTCACTAATTTTTTTTTTTTTTTTTGCAATAGATACATTTAGACTGAAAGATATAGATTTAGCTTTTCTAGCAAATAATTTCTTATTTCAAGATTCAGTAGGCCCCAATTGTACTTCTGCAGAAGTTCCTTAGAAATCTGCCCTACTGGGTGGGTTTTCAGCTTGTCTTTATTATGAAAGATCTATCACTCATGAATTCTGTAACAGAAATCTATGAATCATGCTAAATTACCATGTATAAAAAAATCTTCTGTTTCATTTTTTGTATGAATAAATTATACATAACTTGTAATCTGATACAGTGTAGTTTTAATGGCTTAGCTTCCAATTATACCATGATATTGAGGTGTGAGAACTTGATGCACAATTTTCCAAACCTCTATCTTGAGATTTTCATCACCAAACACAGATATATAATAAATCCATTATCTAAAGAAATGATATTTGTATCATTATTATTACACTTTTTTCCAATTCAGTGTGGTTTTTGTACATTGTTCTAAAATTTTCTAATTGATGTATAGATTTGTATACAATGAAACAACTTATAAAATGTGGTTTTGGGGGTGTGGGGGTTGCATAATTTGACAAAAATTCATTGTAATATTATTATTAGGTCAACTATTTTAATATTTTCTTCCTTTTGAAGTTAATACACTGTTTGACAATTATTGTATTGTTTACATATTTGTTGAACTACATGGTTTTATCCATTGTAAGTCACACAGATGCTTTTTATCTTGGCTATCTAAAATTCTATTCAAGGATGAAAAAATGAGTTTCAGTTTATTTACTTACACACTGTATCAATAAATCTCAAGTTCTATTTTTTGAACTATAGAAATCATATATCCTAACACGTGGTCTGAAACAGTGTAGTTCTTATGTAAAACCTCCGATTACATGATCATACATTTTCTTTCTTTTTGTCACTCATGTAATAAATTTAAAGGGGGATAACTGAATACGCAAATTTTGAAGATAATTCTCCAGGATTCTTGTAACATAACACAATTATACGATAAATTTATTAGCACTAAAAATTCAAATTATTATTTCTACTACTCCACTTTTCCCGATTCAAGTTTCTTTAAAATTTTAAGTATATTTTAGTATTTTAATGAAAACACAGCATATTTAATTTTGTTTTGAAATAAACTTGTTTCTTCTCTCACGATATTACGTGGTCATTAATCTCATGTATATCCCAACTAGTTTTGATATCTCTACATCTGGAGATTATTTGGGCTATAGCTGTTTTCATCTATTTTTTTCTGTCTTTTCTGAATTTTGAGAGACATTTTCATGGAATACTCTGTACTTTTTTTGGTCACTCCAAAAAACTATGTTCTTCAAGTTCTAAAGAAGATCCAGTTTATAATTGACTGGTTGGTTATCTATCTATTTGTTTTAGTAATTGCTGTATTGATTTTCATTCAATCTTATATATATATATATATATATATATATATATATATATATATATATATATATATGTGTGTATAAAATTTGTAAAATATGTATCTCTATACTTATATGGATTTGTAAAATTCTGGCATTATGCTGAAAGATATCATTTCTATTCAAATTTTGTATTATTATCATATATTTCATAAAAACAGAATGAATTTGCTTTCATTACCTATAATAATTTGAATATATTTCCATGATCCAGCATCATTTTTTTTAGGCTATATAGTAATAGCTGATAATTTAGTTCTCAATATTTGTTATTTACATATACATCAGAAAAAAATTAGTCTAAAACTATATAATCGTATAATGAAAATTAATTAAAATCATGGTAAATTATTTTAATGTTCTTGATGTTATCTTATGGCATTTATCAGGTCTTTGTTCTAAATAAAACAAGCTATTCTGAGGAGTGGTTAGCATATTGATCAATAAGATGCACATTTAGGTATTTGTGGCTATTCATTGTCTTTCTGCTAGATTCAGCTTATTCCTATGGATTCTAGCAGCTCTACTATTGATTAATTGAGTCTTGTGACTTCTTGCTTTGATTTCATTTGTGTAACATATTTCTGTATTCAGGATTGAGATCAGTTATCTCTGAAATTTCATTATATCTTCTGTTAAGTCTTATTTGCTTTCTTCCAATTTTGAGTCCCTCTCTCTCTCGCACTCAGCTGCACACATGTTAACCAATTGTCTGGAAACTAACATCTCATTTAGTTACCTTCTCTTATCCTCAGTTAGTATTACTAAATCTGAAGATTAACCAAATGGGAGGCCAGTAGAAATATATATTTTTGTTCTTGTCTTAAATCTTGAATTTTCTTGCATCGCATTTGCAGATATGTATCTTTCTGTGTGAATTTGAATACGAAGTCATGTTTTTTTTGTTTGTTTTTTTAATACTCGTATATTTTTTACCATCTTGTACTTTGAAATTGTTGGAAAAGCAAACTTGAAAATTTTGCTCAAATATTGAATACCATTATATCATTTGGTTTGTTTGTTTGTTTATTTTGAAGCCATCTGCAGAATTAGCTTTAGCTGATAATTTTTCATGTTTTCTTGAAATGAAAAAAATTGTCGAACTTTGTAGTTAAGCTTCCAGTCATTTACTTCAAATAATTCTACAGAAATAAATACAATTTGATCATAGATAATATACCGTCAAATACTATATCATTGCTTTTTATAAAATTGAAGATGAAGTATTTTCATTGTTCATTCTTGATAGGTCATGCATGAATTTATCCAACTACAAGCTGCCAAGTGGGCAAAATTCAATCATACAAAAATATTTTTGAATTTTACATCTTGCTTGCTTTGTCAAAATGCCTTCTATAGATGGGATAACAAGGATTATTTTGGGCAAATTTTTGACTCAGGTTTTATGGAAACTTGTATATTTTCCTTTTGATAGGCAGTTAAATATTTATACACCACATTTGTTTTAAAAACATCTCATGTTTCAAACTCTGCGGAATGAAACACATTCTGACTGCCTAATAGATGTGAATCAGGTTTATTGTAAACTCATTTTAGATGTGTGCATTTTTGTGCAAATAAAAATTGACCAGCTTTCAAGCTTAGATTCAGTTTATTTGGAAAATGCTGTACCAACTTCACAATTTAAAAAAAAATCTTGCTTTTTCTGAAAAAAAGAAAAGAAAAAAAAAACATGATCATAATAAGAACACCATTGTACCCACACCGTCAAAAAAGACCTATCCGACAAAGGCACTATTTTGAAATCGTTGCTTACAATAAAAAGGGAGGTCATTATGTATGCATAAATATAACACATAGTTACCTCCCTTGGTTTTATTTTTGGAGTATGTTGTATGCTAAAACAAATATACGTGGCGTATTTATTATTAGGGCAAATTGTAATTGTATTTAAGATAAGGCATTTACCAGCTTGAATTTGTTTCTTGCTTATTGTTACATTTATGAATTCTATATAGAAAAAGTAGGGCCTGATTTTTCATCACTGTTTGATTTATATTATTTACAGCACTTGAATGATTTAGTATTTAGGTAATTATTGTACCATTTGAAGGACTATCTTTGAAATAGTTTTGTAAACAATGTATTTCCTTGGATAAACAGAAGTTTTTATTCATGCGTTATATGTTGGTAGGAGTTTTGTGTTTTATGCTTGTTAAAGACTATTTGTCCAAATGAAATAGTTCTAAAAATTGAAGCCATTCTATTACTGCATTACTCTTTCTTCCAAAACCATCCATGTGCACCATAAAATAAATGCTGCTTTCTTCCAATAATACAATGGAGAAAAAAGGCTATAAACAGTATGGAGAATTGAATAACTTGTGGGCAAATCTTTAGTTCTTTTGTAGAATTTTATCTCTGTTGCAATATTTATTTTTACATTTTCGGATAGGTGAAATACAGTGGTTTCGATGGATAAGGTTATCATGTTTCATTATACCCCCTGGTATATTTTCCCCGCAGCACAAAATTATCAATACAGAATAAGATAATTTTTTATCAAAACAGAATAAGATCATATTTGGTTGCTAAACAATCCATACAATAGATTATTTTTTCAAAATTCTGTTCATTTCAGCATATCACTAATAACCAACATATCTATCCCGTAGGGACCTAAGTATTATGGTTCCCGAGAAAGGGCACTTTTCAAAGTTATTATTATCATTACATATTTACTGAATTTTTTCTTAAAAACATTAGTGTCTGTAAAAATTTTTTTTCTTTTTTTTCTTTTTTTTTTTTTACTTTTTCCATAATCTGATATAAATCGATACTAACAATGATACACTATTAATAATAGAATGGCAAAGTTCCTGCTGGAATTCAATTCAATCTAAATAAATACTAGGGGGAAATCTAGCTCCTTTCTTTTCATCCCCCCCCCACACACACCATTATTTCATAGTGTTTGTCAGTATAGGACTAGTAGTTTATACTTGATGAAAAATTTTGATAACTTCTGGTCATTTTTATCAATTTTCACATGTTTTTCCATCAGAAGGTAGAAGACAAAGCGTGATAAAAATGAAAAAAATTGTAGCCATCTCTTTACAGTTATAAAACTGTATGATTGGTGCTTTCCAATGCCGGGATCATTGCTCATCATGAAGAAATTTATAATATTTGCAACAGTGAGGCACAGATCTGTGATTGCAATCAAGACTAGAATATTGATGATTGTTGCATGCTGTCTTTATTCATTTGTTTGTTATGCTTTGTCATCAGCTTTCCTATTGGAAAAGTACCTGAAAATCAATAGAAATCTCTAAAAGTTATCAAAGTTTTTTATCAAGTATAAACTAGGTGTCCTACACTGATAAACTGAAATAATGGTTCAGAAAAAAAAACGAGCCAGATTCTCCTAGTACTATTTTAGACTGAATTGGACCCCAGCTGGAACCAGAAGTTCAGATATGACTCTGCCACTCTATTGTTATTGTCTCAATTACATTCCATCTTCAAGTGATTATTCTCCTATTTTCTACTTGTAAGCTTAGTGGATTTCTATTTACATCAATGAAATTAATACCTTATTAGTTTGCTAGTGTAATAGTCTGTATAAATATGTATTATCATCAGGTATATATCATAGAGTAACTAGTTCTGTAATGACATGAAGAACCATATGTATTGTCCACGAAACAAAAATTATCTTATTTGCTAATTCATGTGAAGTTAAATTTGATTTTTATTTGCTTACTGCTGATCATAGCAGCAATTGGTGATCTTTACCAAGCAGTAAATTGAAGAATGTAGTTAGGTATCATATTTATACCAATGGAAATGGATTTATTTTTCTTGTATATTTTGATGTACTTGTAATGAATATGACTTTCATTTCTTCTGGAAGTTTTTCATTTCTGAGAAAGATTAACTTTTGGGGGGTGGGGGTTGACTTACAATGTAAGTATAATGCTAAACTGGACCTTTAGTTTGTGTCTGCTTTTACACAAGTATAGCTGTGAATTATTTGATTGAGTCATTTTTTTCACTGTCATGGATTCAATACATTGTGATAGTTGCTATCTCAACATTTTTGAATTCATCAAGCTGTCCAACAAAGACTATTTGAATGCTGTTCTTGCATAAAGAAAAATTCACAGTCGTACTTGTGTGCATATATATATATATATATATATATATATATATATATATATATATATATATATAAATGTTTCTATATTAGTAGACTTTGTGTGTGTCTGCATGTATTATATGATTGTCTCTTCATGATTTATAATCGTTTTTTTTTTTTTTTTCATGGATCATAATAATTTGTTCGTTCAACCATGCAGGTACTGAGATGAAATTTAATCACCAAGAATGATTGCTTTTAAATTTAAAATCTATCATATCAACTCTATTTTGTGTATAAAAAATGGATTTTTTGAAAAGATATGATGAACATTTTTTAGATTGTTTTATCCAAACTGATGAAACAAAAAAAAAGTTTGAAATGGAAAACTAAATATATCATTTTTAATCTCCATTATGCACTGCCTATAGTAGTAGTTGCCTTACTCATTTTGCTATGAAAGGTTTGATATACACGAGGTCTGTCCATAAAGATACCAAACTCTTAAAACGGCGTGCCAATTAGATGTTTTAGAGTGCTTGTTACTGGAAAGTTATGTTGCTGTGACCTTGACTTTTTCTATGAACTGCACCAAGCTAAATTAGTTAGATTTAGAGCTACATGTGCTAGAGTGAACTTGTGTTTAGTGTACGTGGCCCTTTATTTCTCCTGGTTGAACAATGAAGCATCTTGAAGAGCAATATGTTCAGGTTGAATTCTGTTTCAAATGGAGAAAAGCTTTTTGAAGACAATTCTAATGTTGCAACAGGCCAATGGAGAGGATTGTCTGAGTGGTATTCAATGCTTTAAGTGATTTATGGAAATTGTCCCCTGACTTTCTGTGAATTACCAAAAGAATCTTGAAGTTTGTGACATGATTTTGAAGGAAAAACTGTCAATGCATCATGTTGTTACAAAATCTGTGCCGCATCATCTTACTGATGAGTAAGATTTTTGGTGATGCACGAGACAAATCTCCCCCCCCCCCCCCCAGTCATCCTACTCACCAGATTTGGTCGCTATCCCCGCCCTGATGAAATCCATCTTGAAAAGTCGTTGATTTCAGACTATAGAACTGATAAAAGAAAAAGCACCATGAGACCGGCACAGTACCTTTCATGACAAATTCAAGAACTGGAAAGAAAACAATCTGAGAACAGTGTATCGAAAGTGGAGGGGACTATTTTGAAGGGAATGAGTCTCTTAAGGTTGGAGGTAGAGCAATAAATATGAAATAAATGAAACAAAAAAAAAAAAGTTCGGTTTCTTTTTGGACGCACCTCATAATTTATGTTATGGTAGTGGTGACTGAGTGAGTAAAAAAGAAAAAAAAGTTGAAAAAAAATTTTCCAAGCAGTAAATCTAACCAGCACATGTATTGAGTCTTATTGAACTAAAATAGCTTCATGAAAAGATATTGCTGGAATGGTGTTGCTCATTATATGATTCAAGTTTTTGCAATTTGATGGAATGTTATGCTCTATGGAAATCATCATAGTTCAGTAGAAATATTATAAAGCATTTGCATCATAATGTTTCTGCTTTCAATGTATATTTTCTGTTGAGCATGTGGATTGTAGTCATTTCCTCTGGAGTTAGTTGTGAGGAAGATATCAGATATGATGTCGACACGCCAATTTTAGTCCGCAAACCATATGCTTTAAACCTCTGAAGCTTTTAGAGAAGCTTTTTTTCAATTGTCCTCTGGATGAGAAATATTTTCACTTCAGAATCTATTTTTATCCTATCTACTTCTTTCAAATTGAAAAAAAGCTCCCCGATGCATTTTCTGGCATTGTTGATCTCTTTCTTTGTGTATAGACTCACAGGATAGATTTAGTTGGTAAATATGGCTTTACAAAAGGCGCAAAGGCTGTGTTTCATAACGATGATCTGGGAGCTTTTTTTTTTTTTTCAATTTTTTTTATTTCTAATGGAATTGAATTTCTCTTGGGATTTTGATTAAAATAAGTTTTTTTTTCTCTCTCTAAACTCAAATTATTTTTTATTTGTTCAATTATATAAAGTCTCAACAGGCATGTATAATGAACAAATAGAGATCTAGTTGTGTATTCCAGAAAATTTCATGTTGCAACATGAATCAACCCAGCATAAAGTATACTATTTTACAGCAGCATGGAATATAACTTTTGATAGATAGTCATAAACTTCCAGATGAAATTCACTCTGCAAGATTTTGCTCAGAGCAGCAGTTCTTGAAGCATTGTCTGCAACAGAAAAAATCATTTTTGAATACGTGTAGTTTTTGAAAACTTGTGATTGGCATATTTTTACTATATTCATCAGAACATGAAGAGATCCATGGGTGGAGAAAAGTTAAAGAACCAATGCCTTAGAAGATGTTTTTGTATATTCTTTTTTCATTTTCATTTACACCATTTTTTTTTTTTTTAATTTAGTTCTTTTTTGTTTTTTTTTTCTTAGTGTGGCTTCAGTCTCATTTCAGCTTGGCTTCAGTCTCTCTTTGTGCTTTTTTCCATTCAAAAAATATATATGATTCATGTTTGTCAAAAACAGGTTTATTTATTAGATATTACTGTTGATAATATGGTTTATTCCAAGTTAATAATCCTAATCTCTCTGGCCACAAGCACTCTGCTCATGGTATATTTGTAATGTAATTTGGATTCCATTTTAAGCAGCTCCTACTTGATATTTTTAAGATCAGTTCCGTATATTGTGTAAAATTATCAAAATCAGTTTAAAATCTTGCATGTTATTAATTCATGTGAATACATTCTTTTAAACTTATAAACTTATAAAATGTTGGAAGAGTTATGCAACAGTTTAGTAATGTATGTATGGGCTGCTTTGGGGATAGCACAATTGCACAATATCATTTTTTCATTTTTTATTGATCAAATATTGGACAGTTTCAGACAGATTTTTTTTTGTTTAATTTCTTTCATTTTAATTGTTGAACTGACGCACTTTTCATTGATGACTACTTAAAAATTGGAAAAAAACTGAACATTTGTGCACTTGAATTTTTTTTTTCTTTTCTCACCAGAATCAATATGAAACTCACAAAAAGATTTTAGAACTTATTTCTGCTGGCCTACTAGCAATGCAAGACAAACATCTTGTGCAACTTTTCGAAGTTCATACTCCCCCTCCCCACTCTAAACCGTATCTATTTTTATGTCCAAATTTTTTCTGAAGACTTTTCTCTACACTTATGAGAGATGAAAGACAGTCGTAGTTATGTCCCCTTGTCAATCTGATTGTTATATCATTCAGTGAACAAGTTCTCATTTCCATTCTACACCCCCTACCTCTACCTACAGTCATCTACCTGTTTATCGTCCTTTTTTTTCAATTTATGAATATACACAACATAGTTGCAAAGTATATCAACTTGAAAGGATTAGTACTCTTAAGTTGCAAAATATTTCAACTTAGATGCGCTTTAAGGGCAATATGCCCCTGCTTTACATCTCACACACACACACTCACTAATCAACAGATACATGTGTATGAGTTATTGAGCATAATAAGTATTTATTGCTTATGCTCTTCCTTACTTCCCTCCCTCCTACCTTCCTTCCCATTACTGCTTGTTTTACTGACCTGTTTTTCCATTATGGCTCATTTTTCAGTCCCCTCGAGTGAAGCCTAGTGTTGAGGTAAGTGAACAGTGACCTGACCCAGCAAACGAAAAGAAAAAAAAGCCCCTCTTTCTCAAGTCAAATTTGCTTGGATCCTCAATGCAAACTCAAATTCTTTTGAGGGTGCTATCTTCTTCGTCTGTTGTTGTTGTTGTCATTGTTGTTCAGTTTAGTGTTACGTTTGGTTTCAAAAAGGAAAACAAGAACCATTTTAGATTTTATATATATGAATTTATATAAAATCTAGATATGTACCTAAATATCAGTCTCTGATATTATTTCTATCACACATACACATATATATATGTATATATATATATACATACATACTTGAATACCACTATCTTTCTTATTTATTTTATGTGTTCAGTTATTCAATTTCTGCTATCATTGCTACTGCCGCTACATTGTCATTTCGCTAATAAGCAGGAAAACACTCCAGCATTTTTTTTTTCCATTTTTAGTTTCTTGTCACCTGCCTACCAATCATCAATTATGTTCATAGATTTTTTTTTTTTTTTTGTTTTGATTTATTTTCACTAGGAATGTTATATCAATTTTTTTCAATTTCATGGATCACCTCATCTCATCTCTATATTCACCAGTATCCAATCACAGTCACCTTTGCATGGTACCGATTCATTTACAGTCCTGTTATAAAGCAACAAAAATTATTTTTTCCTGTATCGTATAGTTAGTAATTGTTTCTACTTTGATCTCATATACAATGATATGAATATAAAATTTGTATACTTGTCAATGTTACTGTAGAATAATGCATGTTTCTCTTAATTTTAATCTTTCAGTAGATGAAGCATTGTCAAGCATCGCTAATTTTTGACTAGTATTTCTTTCATCTGTATTTTAGTTACTTCTCATCGCATCTACTTAAACTGTTAGTCTATGGCTATTTGTAAACAGTGCAGATCTGAAATAAAGGATAAGCTCTCAGTGAGGCTTGAACTCACACAAGGGGAAAATGAAGGGTACATCTATATGGTTAGATTTGATCTTCTACCAGCTGAAAAAGCTCTTCTAGCTCAAGCAACAGAATTCAAGTCTCCCTGAGAGCTTATCCTCATTTTCAATTCCCACTGTTTACTAACAAATGTAGACTGGCTCTCTGAATGGTTGCAATGAAAAGCAACTAAAATTAAGATGGAAGAAATACTAGTCGAAAATTTATAATGAATGCATGCTTCCGTTAGATAATAGAAGATAGATGTTGGTCAGTTTCTTTCTCAAAGTGTATTTGAAGTATTTTGTTTTGCGTCTAGAGTGGGCTTTTACAATTCAAGCAGTTATTTAACATGGCTTTATTTTTCTTTCTTTTTTTTTTTCATTTAAAAACCATAAAATTAACGTATACCGGTAAAAGGTCTAAGATGATTTATTATATGACCGGAGAATATAATTTTTTTTTTCAAAAAACTTGTATCTTCATCTCTGCCCCCATCCCCAACTCTCTGATCTTCACCAAATGTTTACAATTGGTTTGATAAAGATCCAATAACACATCACTTGAAATGTTGAGAAAAGTGGAAAAAGATGAAGATGATAATCTCTATAAAATCATTAGATTATGGTATCTCACTAACATACGATGATGGAATGAATTTTTCTATTGGGAATATATTGAATAAGCACCATTCGAATTCTCATTTTCCTAATTTGATGACATATGTTTTTACCAAAAGTTTCTAAAAATCTGATGCCAGAGTAAAAGTAAATTCAGGATACAATGATCTAACAGCTATAAAATTTTATAACTGTTTCATATATCTTCAAGTTACTGTTTGAACATTGGAAAAATGATACACAATTTATTCTCACAGAAGTCTATAATATTAGAATAATTGTACACTTGTCATTATGGTCAATTATTGAACAACCAGAGTTTCAAAATTTGAAGTCAGGTAAAAAAAAAAAGAATTTCATGTGCCACCTTTGGTGGCTACAGTTGTTCAACACTGTTTAGGCAAGATAATTTTTGATTGTGTAAGATTTGAGAATGACTTTGTTCATTGTCTTTTATATTTATTTATTTTGTATTAAATGTTACTCATCTAGGATAGCAAAATTCAGAAGATAATTACAGCATAATTGAATTTTTGTTTTAAAAAAATGCATAGGAGTATATACTATAACTTGAAGTTCTATCACTGGACTGCTATTCTAGTATTTCTATTCATATTATAGATATGTATGGATGAACAGATGAAAAAAAGATTTCTTTCAAATATTCTGTTTTTGAATACTTTATACTGCTGTCTTTGTCTTTGAAAGAGCATAGAAAGAAATACAGTTCATTTTTTTACAAAAACTTATAGACTTGAAAAATTGATATGATTTCAGTTATGTTCTAAAACAAGAGAAGTGAAAGTATTTGAAGTACCTGGATATTTTATTATATAAAAGGTAGATGATAATCTATTCTTTTGTTTCATCTTCGGGTACACAAAAAGTGATTGAAATCATATCTTTTTTCATCACGTTTCTAAGGTGCTTACAAAAATACATCTCTATTTGTCGAGTACTAATTTTCAATGTTTTCATAATATTTGCCAATTAATATTTGGAAGCTTTGTGGCCCACTTGTATATACTGAGGTGCAATAAAATAATGCTCATTTATAAGGTTGTCTACCATCAAAAAGTGTATTATTTGAAATATTTTTTCTGCATCTTGTAAATTAGTAGTGCATGTGTTTTTACTATTTTCTCTAGTTGTATAAATCCCAATTTTAAATAACTACCATGAATGAGGAATGCTTCAAAGCAGTTATTCATTTTCAGAATATTGACCATTGCAGTGAAATTGAGACTTGAACTCTCATCCATTTTTACCATTGAAAACTTGCCTATGTACAGCAACTGCTCTTCTGATTAAACTACTAGAACTCAAAAAAATATACTAGTCAAAATTAATAATGGTTGATAATACTTCATCTAAAAGAATATAAATCAAAATAATCATGATATTGCTAATATAACTTGTGTGTAAAAACGATAACAGATATAGCGCCAAGTGTTTGAGGTAAATTAAAGTGTTTTGAAGGTTAGATATGATCTTCTACTAGTTGTAAGAGTTCTAATAATTCTGATAGTTGCCGTATATAGGCAGGCCTCTCAAAGTAAAAGAGATGTGAGTTCAAGTCTCGCCCCAAGGCATATTCATTATTTCCAATCTGTGCTGCTTACTCATTGCTGTATGCTGAGTTGATACGATGAAAAGCAATTGAAATGAAAGAAATACTTGTCAAAATTTACAATAGCTTTGAGATATTCATTTTTTAATTCCTGCACACATTGCAATTGTGTAATATTCTGATATTAGTTGATAAATTTGGCAAATGTTCAAATGTTAGCATATTCCAGAAAGCATTTTTATTGTTATTTTTCAATGCTTTTGATATCTAAAGAAACAAATACAGATAGTTTAATGTCTTATGTTAGCTGCTCCAAAAAACATTTTCATGTAAGATATACTGAAGAGAGAAAGCATGTTATTGTATACTATTATTTTTATGCTCTTTGTCTTACTCCTTGTTTTAAGGAAAGTAGGGTAAATCTTTTTTTTCTCTAATATATTGTAGCCTCTTCTGACACCTTTGTAGAATAGCTTTTTTTTAAAAAAACACAAAAAAACATTTGTATAATTTACCCATTTTTATCTCTTAATAATCAAATTTACAGAAAGTTTGGAATTTTCTACAATGTCAAGTGTTGAAACTCAAACTTTTTAACCACATAATAGTGACAAAGTGCTAACATCAGTTCCACTTGGAAAAATCCTATTAGTAATTTTCAACTGGAGGTATTTTGCTTATTCATTTTTTTATCAATTTTTTTTTTGGAGGAGAGTTTATTTCCTCAGCAATTTTGCAGTTTGCAAGTATAGAACAGCCAGTTCATACGGAATAAAAAAATTTATATGACTTTCTGTCATTTGATTGATCTTTCATTCATTTTTTTTTTCTCAGCAGACTAGTATTGAATGCCAATATATTGTTGACAATAAATTGACAACGTTGATGAAAATACCCCAAAATACTAGCTATGTAAATTTTATTGTAATAATCTCTGTATTAGTTTAATGAGAAAGATAGTAGAAAATTTTCAACTAAAAATTATTTGCTAAGCAATATCAACTCTGAGGTAATTCTGGTTGAAAACTGTTTACACTTTTAAAAAGGCAATGTATTCATGAAAGTTAACATTTGAGAAACTTGAGCCTTTGATATTTCAAGAAAAGATGTATTTATGTTGGAAGCATGCAAGAAATTTAGAAATGAGAAAAAATTGCAAATAACACTGTGTGCTTACTTATCTTTTTGTAGAACACTTTGATTTCACTTGGATTACATGAACTTTTGATTGTAAAGAAAATTGTTTTCATTTTTGTTTTGATTAAATAAACTTTTGATCTAATAAAGAGTAAACTATTTATATTTATAAGTACATAGTTTTATTTGCAAAATAAAATGCGCAACTTTGCCGATTCAGCATAACATATATATTTGAAGCAAGTAACAATAAAACGAATTATCAAAATGAATTTAAATACTTTCATTATTCACTCTTCGAAATTCAAAAGTAACATCAATGAAGATAATATTCAAGAAGTAGTAAGATTTGTTCCATTCTAATTTTATTCACTTGATTATAAGAAAAAAATCTTTTCTTAAAATCATCATTAATCGTTCCCGTCTTAGCTATTTTTTGTTTACTTTTTATGAATACATCTAAAAACAAACAAATGAATGTGAATTATCTCATCTGCATCCCCTTTTTTTGTGTGTAAAATTTACATGGCTAATATTTTTATTGATATGTTGTCACTATAGTTCACCGTCCTTTGGCATTCAATACTCAACTGCTAAAAACTTCTGGAGGGGAAAATGAATGAATGACTAAATATTTTCAACATTTTTTATTTGGCATCAACTGGCTGTCCTATACTTGCAAACTATGCAAAATTGCATTTGTAATAACCAAAAAAAAGCAAGCAAAAGAAGGATTTTTTCATGTGGAACCAGAAGTTAGGTGCCAATGTCAGACTCTGCCACTCGTTTGTATCATAATGCTTTAATTGAATGAGTAGTTCTTGGTTTAATGGCATGTATTGTTATAACTGTCACTCACTTGAAAGCTGCCTTGAGTGGCCTTTTAGCTCAATGTAGAGTCACTTTCTATTTATAGAATTTATATAATAATTATTTGCTTATTCCTCTTATTTTTTCATGAAAAATGTAATTAGCAGTTAATAAAACCAGAGTTACATCCCTTGAACTGATTTTTCATTTTGGTGGGGTCAATTCATAATTGATTACTTGGAAACAGGTGGCCCTATTGTACGAGAAGTTGATTTTTTTCTCCTTGTCAAAGCATTTCATTTTGCGCTACAATATACCGGTTTTGATTGCAATACAATGTGCCATTTTCGTGGTGTTAAAATGACCAACTCGCGTATTATATAAATCACATACTCAACTTGAATGAAAATTTTCACCATCTCAATCAGCAAACTTCTGATCTTTTTTTTTAATTGATCATATTGACCTCACTGTTAGCTGTACTTCACCACCAAGTGATTTCAATTACCCGTTTATATATTTTTAAAATTCCCTCTTGCAAATGTTTCTCAGTTTATTATGGCCTTTGATACAATGGTTTTCACTGAGCCCATTCAGTATCTAGATGGTTATCCGTCTGCAAATACCTGGTGCTGTAACAAGTTGGTGAGGCACTATGCTGATTTCCATATGTATTGGGCACTTCTTTGCCTTGGTAGCCTTCATCATGGTCGAGATTTGGGTAAGAGAACTTGGGCACAGCACTTCCTCCATACTGAGTGCCCAGGTATTATAGCAAATAACTGTTCATCCGTGGTCAACCATGGCCGACTGGGGCCTTACACCCACAATTACTTCAGAAAATCAAATTTCCAATTGAAATGAACGAGTGGATGATATCTGAAAATTCAACCATAACTTTTTTGTTTCTTGGAAGTCTCAGTTCAATGAATTCTCTCTCGCTGCCTCTTATTTTCAATAAGTTTGTAGTCTTATTAGTCTCTCTATGGTGATTATATTTTGCAGTTTTGTTTGATATACTTTAAATTCCTGGATTTGATCAGTTTTTCGGCTTGCACACAGATCATTTTTTTTGTTTTTATTTTTACTTGGTGTGATTGCAAGCCCCTGTTACCACTTTTTTTTCCTATTTTTACCCATAGCATGGGCAAGAATGGATTCTTCTCCTGGTTTTGAATTCAGAGTTTCACTTCTCATAGACTGGTTGCTAATCACTGCTAGAGAGCCCAGTCTGCCCTCTTATTTTACCCATAGCTGGGAGGGAAGAAATGATTCATGCCTTTCATTTGTGTGAAGTGAGCGCAAACTGCTTTGGTTGGAATTTGAACTCAGCTTACTGATTTCATTTTCCGTGCCTGTAAGTGATGTGCCCTTCTTACCTCCATGGTTTTAAATAGTCCGACTAAATTTAAGCAGCATGTTAATATAGCCTTTCATTCTTATCTCTAATAAATAAAAACGATAATTGAGACGTTTAATTTTTGAATAATCCTAGAGAATTTAACATATTTAACATAACCGAGAGAATTCAAGATATTTTCTTCATTAAGTTTCTTACATCGTCTTTTAGTTATTATCTGGGGCTGGTATTTTTTCTCAGTGTCTTGAACTAGCATTCTCCTTGCATGTACATTTTTATATATTTTCTTCCATAGTATTTCAAACTTTTATTATTACTACCAGTTATTTTTCAAAAAATGAATTCACATTTTAAATGCAGTGGGTTTCAAAAAGATATTGTCGATTAAATAACGACTTCAATCTTTATCATATAAATTCAAGATCATTTTTTTCTAAATTGTTTCCCTTACTGCTTCGTCATGAATTCATGCAACTTTTCAAAAGCTGGGTTGATATTTCAAATCAGTTCTCAGTGAACATGAAGATGAAAACTTTTTAACAAATTCAAATTGTAGAGCAATTCTATATCAGCTCTACTATAATTTTCTTAATTAGCCTTCGTCATATGCTATATTCAGTCTATATTGTGTATTAGTCTACATTCTTATGTAGAACTTTTATTATACTAATATTTCATAGGTAAGCATTTTTTATCTTTCGTTATAACTGACATCAAATTATTCTCTTGATTATACTGTATGATATTGTTATTTACATTTTCTAACTATTTCTATCCTTTTTTTTTTTCTTTATAATGAACAAATATTAACGAAATAAGATTTTTTTTTAAAAAACATCAAAGTATTCTACAAAGGATAGTAAAGATTTAACACTATTTTTTTCAATATATGTAAGTTGAAAGCTTCAGGAAATGTTGTTTTTTTTTTTTTTTTTTAGTTTTTTTGTTTTTCAAAATATTTGTTCTATATTGTTCTGTCATGTTGAAAAACCAAAAAATGTTGTCAACTGACCCTTTTGGCAACATAAATAAGTAGTGCCCTTTTGATGACTATGGCTTCAGCTGTCCCTTCATGGTATCCACGTATGACATTACTACTTATTCTGCCTTTTTGCAATATGGAATAGACTTTGAGGCAACAAGCACCCAAAGTGGCATCACTCACCACTTCCTGGGCTATTTTATCCATAGCTATGTGAAGAAGTGGATTCACGCCTTTCCCAAGGGCACTAGTGCAAAATAAACACAAACTGTCCCAGCTGGTATTTGAACTCAGCTTCCTGTGTTCATTCTCTGTGTAGTTACCTGTTTATATACCCTCCACGTCCTTTGAAAGAAAAAAAATTATTTTACCTTTTTATTTTCTTTCTTTTGTAATTGATTGAATGAATAGAAATATTTAAGGTTTGGTTTATATTCATCTATTTTGACTATTGGGAATTTCAGTTGTTGAGTTATCGATCTATTATCTAATTTTTTGTAATGTTAACCAGTGTTTAGTTTAAGTCACTGTTCTATTAATGTTCATGGTACATTATTAATTGAAATTTTTTTCTTTTTTTTAATCTGTCTTGAAGTATACTTTTTATCTTTCTTTTTTGATTTATTGAAAACACTAACACTGAATAAATATTTAAGCTCATTCCTCTTTTCAGAATAATTTTAGACAACATGGTTAACTTTAGTCAACTTCAATTGATAGCTTTATTAATTAAATTATTAGATATATATACTGATTTGTTTGGAAGTTCAAGTTTGAGAAAGAAATTATTGGACGAGTTTTATTATTTGAGTAAAAAAAAATTGGAATAAAATTTTAATGAATTTTTTTTTTTTTTTAATAATTTGAGATCAGTAAATAGTTACTGTATATTTTGGTAGATAAGGCAACCTTCAGATATTACGAGACCCCAATTTCAGTCTGAATTTCATAGTTTTAGCTCACTATTTAGTCACTGTCTTTGTATATGGTCTATAGGATGACCCAATCCACTGAAATATACGGTAATTTATTGAATATTTTATGCTTAATATACTCTATTGCTAAGTGGGGTGATTTAAGGAGTTTGTTTTGTTTGGAATAAACTGAGGCAAAATTACTTTTATACAATAGTTCTTTTTTTTTTTTTACCTGTAGATTTCTTATGAAGCAGAGGGCTGCATTGCAGTTTCAGTAAAAAGTAGGATTTGCTAGCCCCATGTCAAAGATGGGTTCAGCTACCCTGCGATTTACTTAAACTGGGAGAAAAAGGATTTATGCCTTTCACAGGACTATTAGTGTGAAGTGAACATAAGCATTATGAAGACCAGATTCATTGTCAATGGATTGTGATATAAGCATCTTCTTACAAGATGATCTAGTTTTGTTGTTGACAAAAATGTAAAATTTAAGACCTCTAAAAACCTATTGTATGGTTTAGTTCAATTAATTTTTTCTATCATTCATATGAGTTATGTAAGCATACTCACATAACTCGTATGAATGAGAGAAAAAAGTTTTTTGGACTAAAATTGAGACCTTATGATAGAAAAAAAAAAATTGAATATAAGTATCAAATAACTGTCAATCATCAACTTAGGCATGTTGATGTCTCACCGATAATGAAAGGAAACAAAATAAGATTTTGACTTTGAACCAGTTTATTCATTTTTTGCTGTATGAAATCTGAATATTTAGAGACAAATAAATATGCAGATTTATAACTATTTTGAAAAACCAAGTATAATTGTCCTTCTGGCAAAAAATTCTTTCAGCAAATCATCAATCCACGAAACGCTCAGTCTGCTAAACATCAATACGGTAAAAAGGTTTTCACTGAAGCATCTACATGACAAAACTGCTATCATTAACTTTGTCGGTGGAACGTTGTTCAGCAAAAAGTCTGAGAACTTTTAAAAAGCAATTCTGGAGTTTGATAGTAACAAGTAGCAGCCTGAGGAGTCAACACACGAAAAGTATGAAAGATGAATAAGGCACGATGAGTCATCCACTGATATGAATCAAGAAAAGTCTATAGCTATAATTCTGGGAAGCAATCCATTTTCTCTTGACTCTCCGTGGTTAGCACTTCTCTATTCAAAGGTCTGAGTTCTGTATTGAAATGTTGTATATGTGTGTAATTGATGTTTGAAAAGATAAACTATTACAGATTTTAATGAGTGGGGAAAAGTCCAGAATGCTTAAAAATCCATTGCTCATTACACTTTGACTACATCTTAACCTATTTTACTTGATACTTCTCTGGATGGTGTGAAATATTTGGTAAGAGTTGAATAATCAAAACTGCCTTGTATCCTATTAGTTACTATTTCGATGGTTCCTTTGGAGGATAAGGATACAATCCACTACCTTGCTCACAGAACTGTGAAACTGTTGATTGATATGACTAGCTGGACGTGTAGAAATTCCACAGTTGATGGCAACTAAGATGTTGCCATTACTCTCGCATATATATTTCTACAAATAAAGTATATATTTTTCTTTACCCATGGAATATATCTTTTAACTCTAACATGCAAGAACAAATGAAACTAACATATCTATTGATGTTGATTACTTTTGCTATCTGACTATATTCCTCTGGTCTACTGCTACTACTATAACATTTCTTGGCTTCATACATGTGAGAGACACATAATGAATGACAGTTATTATGTACGTTCAAGCATAAGCATTCTCTTCCATTCTTAACCCTGTTGATGGTGGGTGGGGAGAGAGAAAAAGAAGGATGGAAGATTTTAAGAGAATGAATAAAGAGTATCAGTTGTACTCATGAACTAAGTTAAGAAACTAGATTATATACAGTGAGTGATTTATACTCTATAGGACTCTATTGTATCTCCTTCTGGAATAACACATTTTTTTCAGTCTATAACTGAGTAAATTTTTTTTTTTCCTCTCCTTATTTGAAGGTGTTAAGCTATGGACAAAGAATATATCCTGCTTTGATCTGTAGGTATATAGAAGGTAATCCAAGCATTTTCTTCCTTCAAGTATATCAGAGTTTGTACATCAAATGTAAATAATCCCATTTGATTGATATATGAAGAAATCCTTGTCAACACCAAAGAAAATGCTTCATATGTATATTTGTATTCAATCATGAGAAATACAGCAATTACAATCAAGAATTCTGAAAATTTGATAATTTGGTAGTCACTTAACACATTGCATGTACAGCACTTTGAATCAAATTAAAAATTTTAAATCTTTTATAATAATCATATAAAATGTAAATGATTCTATACAATTATCCTTCTCTAAACATCATTCACTAGAAGGTTGTCTTTGATGGCCATTAATCTTGATGTCACATTAAATCTTTTGTACTGAATTGACCATATAAAGATTTTTATGATTGTACTATATCGGGGGATGCGAACCGCGCTATATCAGGGGGGCACCAATACCTATATGAGAAATCTGTCTTAGCTTTGTGATGTGTGTGTGTGTATATATATATATATATATATATATATATATATATATATATATATATAAAAGGAACCGTGATATAATGAGGGAATCCGGTATCAATATAATAGATGTCTTTGATTTGTACATCACAAAAATATTGCGAACTGCAATATACTGGGAAGAACACAGAAAAAAAATTATATGAACAGTATAGATATAAACCCTACCGACTTTTCAAAAATTCAGAAGACAATTAAAATCATTGCTGTCCTCTGCCAAAGCCTGCTATGTGATGTTAGATGTATGTACCAATGTGTTGCTGTATGTGTTTGACAAGACCTGAGTAAATCACCTTACTTGTTGTGCCTGATTAGCTTGAAGCTCACCCTGTTGATGACATTGGTCAATTAATCAGTTGCTTTTGATTTAACCTAAAAATTTTGAGTAGGTATTTCTTATATCATGCCCACTGCAGTCAGTTTCAGAATTCTAAAAAAATATATCTTTTAATTATCATAGGGTCATTTAGGAGAGAGGAATTCCTAAACAGTTCTTTTATTTCACAGATTTTGAAAACTATCATCTCTGATGGCATATAAGCCCCCCCCCTTTTTCCTAATAATGGCTCAGAAGATAAACATAACCTTTTTTTCAGCCCCACATCTGCCAGGAGGTGTAATAAAACTAGAGGAAATCCATTTTCTCTTGATATTCCCTGCTTAAATAGAGAGGGGGGTTATATGCCATCAAATCTGGTAGTTCTATCCCAAGCTGTGAATTCTATATACATAATTGAACTACAATCAGAAGAGTTGGTACTATTAGTTATTCAGTTTTGGAGATATTTTCATGGATTATTTCAGTTTACTAAAATCAATTAACCTGGTTTCATCGATGACTTAAGTGCCAATATGTGTAACAAAGCGACTGTGTTCATTTCCTGAAATCAAATGCCAGAGTTTAACATGCAACAATTTAAGTACTGAAATTCATTCAGATTATCCAAGCATCTTTCAGAAGAGGTTTATTCAGGACCGATGCAAGGGGTTAATGTTTCCTGGGTGAGACTTCGAATCAACACAAATGTTTCATGCACGTTAGGTGAGAACCTATGTCCCCGGTTGTATTTTAATGACTATTTTTTTTTCAGTTTGGCTTGTGCCCCTAGGATATTCGTGTTCTACATGACTATTGGCTGATTACCGATTAAAGTTCATGTGCACCTCGGGTTATAACAAAATTGGATGAAAATTAAGTTGGATTGTATATTTGAATTACTCAACTGCTGTTCATATGAGATGTCAGTATGTTGATGAACAACCACATTCTTGAATGTTCATGCAGTTTTTCCATTTCTAGAAAGTATAAAATCTCTATTAGAAATGTCAATGGTGTAAATTCTATAGAAAAGGAAAGGTATCTGATAGTGAAATCAACTTGCTTTTTTATGAGCTTTAAAATTTCCATTTTTAATAATTCTGTACATGATAATGATGTTATAGATTTAAAAGTTTTGAATTTTTTTTTTTTTTTTTTTTCAATGGGATGGTGGATGAAATCAGAAGGGTTTTACAAAAGATTTGCTTCAAGAATATTTTCAAAATGAGAATTCATCTTGGGCAAAAACCTAATTGCTTTTGTTATAGAAAATAATACATTTAAAATTCACTTTGATTTTTTTTCTTCTCTGAACAGGGTTAGTAAAACTGTAAATAATTAGTTAACTGTTGGTTTTAGATTACAACTCTATCTTCTTGGTTGGCTTTATTCTCTCACTAGGCTGGGAAATAACTGTTGATTAGCAGGTTTTGTTTGTGACACGCAAATACAGAAAGGATTATTATGAAAATTTGTGCGAAAAGTTAAAAAAACTTATTTCCAGATTTGTTGAATCTAAATTTTATGAATTTATCTTCTTTTCATTGTAAGAAAATGTTAGTTGGCAATGACTTCATATGCAGGTATCTCACACAGATATTTTTTTGTATTTAATGTATATTCATTGGTTTTAACCACAGGATTTTTTTTATCTTACAAAGAAGTATGAAAAGTACTTTTGTTTTTTATTTTATGGATAGTTTCAATCATTTTTGTAAATTTTATTCTATTTGTATGCCTTAATTTAAGATTTTAAAAAAAAAAAAAGTTTCCATAACCTTTTAGTAAGGTCTAAACTATGAATCCATAGGATTTAGTTTTCTTCGGTTAGTGAGGAATATCTGCTTGTCATTGGTAATCTTACATTATGATCCAGAAACAAAGGAGATCGGAAATGTCCTCCATGACAAAGGAGAACAGCAGCCCTCCTCCCCAGTCGTCTACATCAACTACGGAAGCCTCAGTGACAGGAGGATCCAATACACCAGCCACAACCTCTGCATCAGCTTCTAATAGCAACAAGTCTGCTACTGTTATCAACACCACTTCTGCAACCACCACCACCACCACCACAACCACCACATCGGATCTCCCTGCCTCACAGAAAGTACTTTCTTCTCCCTCCTCTACCACTGCTGTATCTTCCTCTGGTAATGGTACCGGTCCAATCTCTCCTGCTCTCCCCTCATCACAGCCCTTGCCGGCGACAACTGTCCCTTCTAATCAATCTGCAGCAGTGTCCCCATCTTCATTGCCCTCATCGTCAGCACAAAAGGCTGATGGTCCCTCACCTGTACCCAGTGCTACCCAACACTCCAGTACACCTCCTCCTCCCGTACCATCTTCTTCATCCGGCCAACAACCAAAGATACCTTCTGCTGCGATTGGTCCTACGATGAAATTAACAGATGATACGCCACCTACAGATAGTCAACTCGCGGGCATAACTCGCCCTCAGGCAACACCAGTCGATGCTAATAGCAGCACCAATGACGGTAACAGCACAGCAGTGCCTCCTGCAGCAACCAACCAAAATATGCCTTCTTCCACTTCAACGGAGACTACTTCTTCAGCAGGTGCTACGCAAATCTCCTCTGGGGCCACTGCAGACAAACCTGTGGGTGAGAGCCCGTTGCAGGTGAGAAATACTAAAATAACCAAAAAATATATACGTATATTAACAATAAAAAGTATTTGATGACAGTGATGATTATGATGATGATGATGATGATAAAAGCATTATCAACTTGTTGTATATAGATAGTTTGAATTTTTGTTTTTGTATTTTTTAATATAAGTATGCGTGTGGATGTACATAACTCTATGACTTACCATTTTTCTTTTGTGTGTATACTAATCCATTAAATTAAACTTTTGGATATTGTTACAGAAGACAAAGATATTATCAACTTCATCTATCTTGTTGATGGAACGATTTTTCAAGAATATATCCTGCATCATATCATTTTTTGCTCAAAATTAACATTGCATTTTGCCTAATTCATTCATAATTAACAAACTGACATCTCTCCCACAATGAAAATCATTGGGTTTTTTTTTTCTCTGTACAACCAACACATTAAAATAATACCCCCAAATCATCTAGTTTTACCTAAACAAACTTTTAAATTACTCTTCTAGGTAAAAAGACTTTCAATCTTTTATGAAATTGGAATAAAGTTGTTTTTTTTTCCAAACCATTTTTCACATCATACTCAGCAGTTTCATTTCCATCCATCATTCATTTATACAAAAATTGATATCATGTAATCATATTCCATTCTTACAATTTCAAGTTTTATTCAGTTGAAAGAAATTCCCAAAGGTTCCATGCTATGTTCAACAAAACTTTATATAATCAATCACTCAAAAAGTATATATTCAAATCTGCTAAAGAAGTAATAAATTTGTCTTAGTATTGAAGTAACACTGAGGTATACTTATCCCTAGCTTTCTCGCTACCAAACACTTTCTTTGAATATTATTACTGGGTTTCTTGTTTATATATTTCATTCGATTCATTTTATACCGAAGTCTGTTGATGTTTTAAAAGTGACTTTCAAATTGCTAGTATTAAGTTCATTGAGTGCTACAGGTCTAGTGACTTCAAATCTGGAAATGTATTATACAAGTTTCACTTGAGCTAAATTAGATAAGATTAGTCATCACAGTCAATAATTAAACAACCTTAGCATCAAAATTTGAAGTCCTGTAAAAAAAAAAAAAAAAATCCATGAAAGAATAAATATGGTCAGAATAAATTCTATCTATGACATCACTGGCGTTTTCCACTGCAGAACATCTAAAATAGAATTTAAAAAACAGAGATACTGGAAAATCTAGGTATTATTGGTTCAACATGGCCTTGACTTAATTGTTAGCTTACTTTTACGACTCTTGTGAATAATATTATGGTTCAAAAGTCTTTTAAATACTGTACTGTCCCCATTTGGTCGTGGCTTTCAAAGAACTCATCCCATTAGCTCGATGGAATATTAGGTTGTTACACATGAAATGTTTGTTTACATCAGAGAATAATGCTAAAAATGAAATATTATTGATGTATTAGCATTCTTTTGCAGATACAATGTAAATATAAATATGATTTCCGCTGGAAAACATTTAAAATGTGTGTTTTTTTTTTTTTTAACTTCTAAAAACATCTAGATGATAGAATTCAGATGTTTAATAAATCCATCAGAAAAACCCCTCAAAAATCCTGATACCAATTCTTGAACCTGTGGATAAAAGTGTATGGTCAGAAGCGCTAGAATACATAAACAAAGGCTCGCTCATACAACCCATGGACAAACATACAAGAATATAAAAAAAGGATAAAACCTTTTGCCATCTTTGATGGCTACAGTTATTCAATTCATTATTTTTTAAGGCTTTTTGAGCATTTTACAGTTACAGGGTCTAGTCAAGGATTTAGATTAATTTTCAAATATGATTTCAAATTAGGTCATTATACTGCTCAAGCTACAGATTGCATCAATAAAGCTTTAGATTGAACACTACTACAGTGCAAACTGCTCAGCATTGGTTCAGTAGGTTTAGGTTTGGAAATATAGGTAGCAATGATAAAACTTGAGAGAGGCTCAAAGCTGTTCTTGATGATGAAGAACTATTGGCAGTAGTGGCGATAAGCAATGTTCAAGCACTTTCTGGAGACTTTAAGACTTCAACAGTGACCACATCACGTCATCTCAAGGCAATGGGAAAGGTTAAAATCTTGGAAAAATGGATGCCAAGTGAACTGAATGAAATGCACCTTGTGAGAGCAGTAGCACATGCCTCTTAGCTAATTATGTCTAAGCTTAAAAAAAATGGGATATAGTCTTGCTGCATCAACTGTATTCACTTGACCTTCCTCCTGCAGATAACCATCTAAAGAATTTCATAGAGATACAATTAAAGGATCATTGGGGAAAAAGTCGCTGCTTCAAATGGGTCATATTTTGATTAAATATTTACTGTTTTTGTTCATCTCACTATTCAAAAGATGGCATTTCATATGTAACAACCTAATAGAATAGTAAAATAGATTTAAATTTTAAAAACTTGCTATGAAAAAATTTTATTAGCTCTTTTTACTCCACAATGTTTTCTCTCTTCATACATTTTCAACATCAGACAGGGAGATTCATAAAGACAGCACATGAGAAGGCCAAGGAAATTTTATGAGAATTGAAAATTTAAAAAATTCGAAGTGGGATATTTTATTCATAATGCATTCAGTCAAGTCATATTCAAAGCAAATTTTCTACTCTTACAATTCTTAGTTGTACGTGGTGGTTTTCAAAATTCTCATTCTAAGTAAGATGTTTAACCAAGGATTAAATGTTTAACCTAGGTGTGTTTACATAATTGTTTCTAGCTTGATTGACACCTCATTTTGCCCTAAGGTTATCCAAAACTTTGTTGGCTCTTTGATTTATTTCTTATACAGATTGTCCACATTCTATTATTAACAACTATCTGCCAGAGATTCTTCTCAGATTTACAATTCTAAAATTGGACAAGTAACAATTTTTAAATTAGGCATTGTACATGGAGATTGTTTCAGTTTAAAATTAAATCACTTTTGAGGCTTATTAATTAGTTATCTATTATTTTTGAATGAATTAATATATATTAGATATAAATGAATAGTGATAAATATTGAAAAAAAAAAAGGTATTCTACGTTGAATTTCACTCCATTTTCTTATCTTTGGGCTTCTTGATTTTTATGATTTATCTACTATGAAACTAAGACCTGATATTTAATAACCAAAAATCTATTTCTTATTATTACAAAATTTAAACTTGAACTTGGAAAATTTGGTACAAAGGAAATCTTATTTTTTTTATTCATTAGTTTAAATTTCTAGTATAGTTTAGATTATTTTAATATCAATTGATATTTTTACATTTTTATAGTTTTTTTGTGAAGTATTCTGATATATGTTAGTTATCACTCGGGGGGAAAATCACAGAAATATTTGAATTTCTATGAGATGATTTTTGTTAGAAAAGAAACTAAATAAATGGAGTTCGGGTGGTTTCTTCACATTCTCTTACTTACTTCAAGACTTCATAGTTCTCAACGTCAAAGCTGTTTAATAGTGTAAGTAAATGTCTATCTAATCAATTTTATTTGAGGTTTTATTAAAAAGTGACTGAATTTGTTCAATTCGGAGAGTCCATTGTTTCAAATAGTGGGTAGGCAATATTTTCATCAGCAAAATATAATTTCTATCTAACTTGTGTATTAGCTGCTCCTACCCACCTTTTGAAGTAGACTCTCCCACCTAAAGTCAGGATAGAGAAACTTAAAAACAAACAGAAAAAGTCGCATAGTTCAGTATATAGATAAATAGTTCTTGATGAACCAACTTCCTGAATTAGTCATTTTGTTTAATTATTTTTGGCTATTTGCTTCTCTCTTTGCACAAAGCATAAATGATTTGACAAATGCCATCTTTATTTTATTTTTTTATTTTTGCTCATTTTCTTATGAAATATTTTTAGAGAAATAGAAAGTCATAATATTTCTTCAATCAGTTTTCCCTTCAAATATTTTGCCTTTTCTTTCTAACTTGTTTTTTATTCATGTTCTTAGGTTAGATTTTTCAAATATTTATTTTCTAGAAAGATATTAAAACCTTTGTTGCCAAATTATTCCAAGTGATTCACCATTCATTTTTTTAAAATATATATATATATATATATATATATATATTCATTTTTGAAGAGCTGGCATGTTTTTGCAATCATAGATGTGTATATGTATGGGTGTCTGTTTTTTTTACCCTCACTCTCACCATCATTGTTTTTAACATGCTTATATCATCATCATTCCTGCTCACATTACAAACCACTTTCACAGTTGATATCACTGCAAGCTTGCCTATACACCTGCTGCTATTGTTGGGCTCTGCAAGTAACAATAATAATTATTAGGATAACAATCCCATACTCATTTATTCCTTCACCCTAATGCTTAATTGCTTGCACTTATAACATCACTGCAATTCTTATACCTCCTGGCAGTTTTTATGGCTGCCTTTTGATTTTAACCATTCTATTCTTGTATGTATGTATTTATTGTATCTTCACAAATAACTATTTGTGTCATTTTTAATAGCTTTTCTATGTTTTCAATAGTTTTTTATCATTTCTATGTTGAGTAGTCATTTGATTTTTGGTATTCTTTTCAATATCAAAATTAGATGTTTTGCAGTTCTTTCAATTGGATTCCATGTAATATTATATGAATTGGATTTCACATAATTTTATATCACAATTGTTGTAAACATGAATGTTGACTATTGAATTCTTACTTCAGCTGGTGACTTGTGAAAATACTAAGATTATATTTGAAGATAAGCAGAGAAATTGTTTTTTTATATTAAATTTACTGAGAATTTATCAAGATTTACTATATTGAAAAAAATACTTTCTCAAACCCTTGAAAACTTACTTGTTTTCTCAAGCATATATTTGTTCTGAATTAACTTTTCGTAATAATTAACATTTTGTATTTTTAGCCTTTTTTTTTCATTTTGATTCCAGTGTGAAATCAATGATATAATACTCCCTTTGGTCTAAACTGCAGTTCTATAAAGACCAACACAAGGAAAGTTTTGATTGTTGGGAAAACAATTTTAGTTTATTCCAGTACAGGGGTATTTCTCTGGCATTCTAACCAGTTCTCATGTACTCCTAAAAATCGGGATAAAAAATTGATAGAAGATATAATTTGACTAGCTCAATTTAATTGTTAGTGAAAAGTTGGGGAAATATCCTTCAAGTTCCTCTTCTAGCTCCAGAAGATACTTGGAGATTGATTCTTAGAATATGTCAGTTTTAGATTGTGAGATGGTTGAGCCTGTTCTTTTGTCAAGTTGATTAATATAAGAGAAAACTTTGGCAACTGCAAAACAAAGATCATGTTCAGTTTTTTAAGATTTGATCTGTGTTTTGATTCAATTATCTAGCTGGTTATGTTTATTGGCTGTTTTATAACAAGTTGTTTTACTAAGTACTGCATGGTTATACACTCAGGTCTCTACTTACTACTTGAGAAGTTCCAATGTACTGCTGGGAGTACATACACTCAAGGTTGGGAACCTTTGCTATAATGCAGTACCAAATAAGTGTTAGGAGTAAAACAAGTTGAGTGGAACAAGAGGAAAATTGAGGATGCTAATAATCACCTATTCATTCAATTGGTGATTTTACACAACAATTCACTAATATTTATCTGAGAAAAATTAAAAATACTATATTGAGCTATTTGCATCATGGTTGTGTAAGATGAAGGAAATTATGTTTCATGAACAATTAATTAATAACAGTAGATTACCCAGTGGAAGTCATTGTGCTTAGAGACTACTTCATATTATCATATGAGGTATACATAGAATAAACTATTCTTTGAATTCTGAAAATTCCAAGTAAAAATACTGATAAAGGCTTATACACACGTGGTTTACAGCAGTGGGCCTTGTAGTTGTTGTTGTACTGAATCAACCTCATAGCTAATGCAAGTGAAAAATTTCTAATTGACTGACATTCCTAATCTCACTGTTACAATTGTTGTTTATTGTAAGGCTCTATGATGTTCAGTCGATTCACTTACCTACTCAATTAAGATAGATTAATATAGATGCAGTTAGTTTGAAGTTTTCAATATGATGATATTTTTATGTTAATTCATTCAATTGCTGTGGGATCATCAGACATAATCTGCCTTTCATAGCTATACAACATATTCAAACACAATTATTTACATTCGGGATAATTTTGACAAAAACTTTGGATTATCAAAATAATTCGAAAAAAATTACATTAAAGATAGCAGATATTTTATTATCACAAGTCACTGGTCCCATTTTTTTGGTTAACCTAAAAAATGTCATATAATTAAAGATTTAGATATACCGTATATGCTGGACTATAAGACCAATGGTTTACAAGGGTATTTGGAGGACTACCATTCATTGCAACTCATCCAACCTCTGTAATTTTCCATATGGGTAAACTGACTCCTATTCAAAATATCAGCACATTGGACGCAGTGTAATATTTGCATAGTTTTTTCCTCAATACCCTGTATACCGGCATATACGGTAATTTGAGTATGTTGCGAGCTGACTTGAAATCCAATGGGAATGTGTCTAATATTATTGTTGTTTCTTGATGCTACATTTCTATCTTTAATTACATGTGATGCTCAAATAACAATTGGAATTATAGATGTAGGTCCATTCTGAAGTATTGAACTGGCAGTCACATGATGAAAGATCCTGTCCTTACTCTTAACTAAGTAAATCTTAGAAACATTCTCTTCAACCACTTCGGTTGGTTTAAATATAATCATCCACTCCAAGATGTAAAAAATTGAAGTAGGCTATAATTGCCGGAGGAGCTTATCTTGTTCAATCCTGAAATATTTTTTAATTGCCTTCATTTGAAGAAATATCTTTTGCATCTTCATCAAGCTTTTAAATAGTCTCCATCCAAATTGTCATATAACTGAAAGATATGAGTCAGCATCAAGAAACATTTATCAAAATTTAGAAATTACACATTTTGATACTGTTTTCGTGTAGCTGTATTTTAATACTCAAGAAATTTTTTTGTCAATTTTTTTTTTTCTTTCACTTACTTAATGATTTTTAATTAATTGCTTCTTGATACTTTTGATGTACTGCTTTGAGGTATCATCATTACTACTTTATTGCTTCTATCCATTGTCAGTGCAGTGCTTTGCCTGTTAGAGGTGGGAATGAAAAGAACCCATCTACTTGGCTGACATCTCTGGAAAATCTAGCAGCCAACATGGCCCAATGGAAACAGTGCATCAGGAATATTCTTGATACAGTTGATTGCAACAACCAGCCATAGCCAAGCTGATGACAGCAACATATGATATAAAATATGTTACCCTGACTATTAAGAATTTAAGCATTTTGAAATTTTATCATTCTAAATTTCACTTTTGTTTACTTACTAGTTGTGCAATGATATATTTTGAATTGGATGAGCTTTAGCCCAAAAGAAGTAGTGTTTAAGAATGATACCTCATCTCAAAAGTTCAAAAGATGGCAGAAAATAAAAGCTTCTAATCAGTTAATGCCCAATTGGTTCTATTTCCTTGTTTTTTATACTGGCAATTAAATGTTTGTCCAGATATTTATTTTTGTTCCAATCTTTCTTATCATTATGTCCCCTTTGTTGCTGCAGAAAACTGGCGGGTCACCTATAGGATTGGTATTACGTTTAAGGTAATGTAGAACTGCTACTGCTCTCAGCTCACTGCTTGAAAACCAGAGCTGGGAACTTTTTTTTTTTTTTTTTTTGATATACATAATGTTACATATACCTATTCTTGGTGTTTGTTTTACTGTTTTAATAGTTCTATGTGGGAAAGTGATTATGAAGACTTGTCTCCTGTATGTGTTTGTATAAATGTGATGTGAATGTTGTCTTTTTAAAGGATGACTGAATTTGCCTAATTAGTGGCAAACATCTTTTAATTAACTCTCTATCTTTAAAATTTACTCTTTATGATATACTAACCATAATATTCAGTGTTGCCAGGGGTTGGGGAATAGCTGCAATTTTAATAACTCTGTTTTCCTCTTTTTTTCAATGTACTACGTTTGAGTACTTTGAAAAAAAGGAAAAAAATGTTAACCCTATCTTTTGACCCCTGAAAGCAAGAAAATCTCCTTTTTTTTTGACCCTTAGAAGTAAAACGAAAAAGTTTTCCCTTGAATTCCCCCTTGCCCCAGTGAAAAAATCACCCCTTCAATTTTGCCTCTTGAAAGAGAAAGTTCCCCATCACAATTTTGATCCCCAAAAGTTTTGTTTTTTTTTTTTCCAAAAATTCCCCCTTCGTTTTTTTCCCCTAAAACTAAGAGGAAGATTTCCCCTAGATTTTGATCCCTAAAAGTGAAAAAAAAAAGTTCCTCCTCGATTTTGATCCCTGAAAGTGGAAAAAAAATCCTCTCCTATTTCAACCTCTGCAGTGGAAAAAAATCTCCCCCCAGATTTTGACCTCTAAATGTGAGAAATGGAAGATTCCTCTTGATTTTGAACTGTAAAAGTGAAAAAAAAAAGTTTTGTCCATATTTTACATAACCGATCACAAAATTTTGTTGTGGAAAACTGATTTATCAATGAAGTAAAGGGCTCATTAGTATCACAAATAGAATCCCCTCCTCCCAATGCAGTTTCAGAAGATATTATTGATATGTAAAGAAAAAAACTTTTAAAATATTATCAGAATATGAAGTCATGTAAAAATGTCTTTCAAAGAATGAAATGTTCTTCTATGTCATAAACTGGAAAACAACAACTTGGGATCCAGTTCAAATATTATAGTCATGTAGTAGATAGAATCTGTCCTCAAAAACCTTTAAAAAGATACAAATTACCCGATTTTTCTGCACACTTTAATCTTACCTCGAATCATTAGCTCAAGCTATGATAGTCAATTTAAGAGGAGAAATCGATTATAATCACAAACTTTTACAAATATACATATATGTAAATAGCTTGTTAATTATAGTTGTAATTTATCAGAATATTATAAATTCTTCTGAATTTTACAAATGATAGCTTCTCTTTCAGACACTTCCTAAATATGTAATTGTAAACCTGAATGTACTCATTTATATTTTCTAAATTATGAGGATAATGAATGTTCACTAGTTTGTTTTGGTTTTTTAAGAATTTTCTTTACTTGAATGATTTTTCTTTATAGAAATTGCAGATACAGACATGTTTATTTTATAATCTATAATCTAATTTTTATTTCAAAAATTATACAAATATTATACTGCATCCAATGTGCTGGTATTATGACTGGAGGACTATCTACCATAGCTCAATATGGACAGTAATGGGGTTTGAATGAGTTACCGTGTGCAATAGTTCTCCAAATAACTTACTAACATTAAAAATGGAGCAAACTCTCACTAATTTAGTATAAGAATTGTATACCTGCATGAATATGAATGATAGTGTGTACCTGTGAATATTGTGAGGATTATTTTTATATTTCTTATTTTACATTTAATGCTACAACAATTCTGTATTAATTGCTTTTATTTTCCAGGAATGAAAAAAGGGTATTAAATGATATAAAATTTGATTTTACACCTGGACAAGGTAAGTTAACCAATACAGCCTTTCCGTTTTCTTTTCTCTATAATTTTGTCTAAAGTCAAGGGGATTTAACTTTTTTAGATGACATTCCAGTTAGTTTTCGTATAGTCTGTTCATTCAATAGCCTGCCTGTGGCATAGCAATTTTGATTGGTAACAAATACAATCATAGATGTATCACTGAGAACAATAACCATTAAACAGTATAACTTTTTACTCTAAATGTCATTTAGTACAACAGGTTATTGTGTATGCGGTAATAGCTACCATGTTTGGAAAAGTTTTTGAAAACAATATTTGGATAAGAATTCAAGATAAATTCTTCTTTCTCATGAAATTTCCACTTTCTATCAAATGATAGCCATACATAATTAGCTTTTAATTATTAATGATACTAATTTTATATCTTTGTTTAGTGCAGAATTTTTTATATATTTAAATTTGTTGATTATGAGATATGTGGTGCAACATTTTCTTTTGCAGATACCTCCGATAGTGTCTCTCGAGAACTCGTGGAAGCCGGTCTTGTAGACGGAAGGGATTTGATAGTTGGTAAATAGGGTGCCATTTTTTTTGTTTTTGTTTTTTAACATTTGCAGATAAATACAAAAACTTTTATTCTATCCAATCATTGATTTGAAGTTATGCATATTGAACACATCAAGCATTATATCTGAACCTCTCTCATTAGTATTTAGTTGAAAATTTTCTCATTAATTTCAGCAGTATATAATGCTCTGTATCTTCGGTGTGCTCTGTGCTACAGCTACACAAAAAAATATAAGAATATTTTAGTATCTGTAGAAAGCAATGGGCGGTTGAGGCCTTTTTAGCACAATAATGTAGGGGGGGGTCCTGATTGTATTATTAGAGAATCAACGAGAAAGAAAATTTGGATTAGACACTATTATTAGCAAATAATTGTGTCCAATCAAAGTTTTTTTTCCTTAATTCTCTTATTTCTTTTTATTCGTTCACCTATTGAATGAGTGAGGGTGTGAAACCTTGAAATTCACTATTGGGGCCATCTCTCCTACATTGTATAAAAAACGTTTCTACTGCCTGTTGCTTTTTCAAACACCAAGTCATCAAAAGAAGAAGATTTCAAGCAAAGAATCGCACTAGGTTGGCGAGCTTTCAGTAGAGCAAGCTAGACTTTTAAGGACGAGAAAATCCCACTAGTCCTAAAAAGAAGGGTATACAACAAATGCATCCTATCGATGGTTGCGTATGAAACTGAAACATAGAACTTAACCAAAAGATTGGCCCTCAAACTGAGAACCATGCAACGTGCTCATGAGAGAATCATGCTCGGTCTCACATGGGGAGATCAAAAGACAGCATAGTATATTACAGAAAGGACTGGAGTCTTGGACATCATAGAAACTGTTGGAAAACTCAAATTGCAATGGTCTGGATGTGTTGCAAGAATGGCTGATAACCGCTGGACTCAGAACCTGGATCCCCGGAGATCAGGTGCAAGGTTGTTGCCAACAGAAAGTGAAATGACATGACGAGCTGAATAAATCAAGAAAGTACTGGCTCTGCGATGCCCATGATAGAGAGGTCTGGCTAATTTTGGGGAAGGTCTGTGTCCAACAACAGATGCTAACAGACTGATGATGATGAAGAAAATATTGATGTTTTTGTGCATCCATAGCACAGCACATACAAGATACAAAGCACCATATGCCACTGGTTAATTCATTTCTTATCATTATTCAGTTGCAATTTATATTGTGTTACTGGATCTATCAACATCTACGTGATCTCTCCTCATTAATTATAAATGTAGTCATGATTTTGTATATTTTTCTCTTCCTTATTTTAGTTGCAGCTAATTTACAGAAGGTATTGGACAATCCAGTTGAAAATAAGAACATTACTTTTGCTTTGGTGAGTTTATTTTGAAATAGTATTCATTAATAAGACAAGCCTATCTGACACTGACTCCATTTTTTACATTTATTTCCTAATATTTTGGTTCAGAAGAAATTTTTATTAAAAATCTTTGTATCAAATATGATACAACTGTAAATCTCTTATCCTAAGCCCTTGCTAACACAGACCTTCTTGAATTTGGAATATTTTGATATTTTGAAACGTAGTTCATTCATACATACATACATACATACATACATACATACATACATACTGAATCTAACTAGTCCTAGAATTCAAGTTTTCAAGAGGCCAAATGTTTTATCAGCACTGTACAATATTCATTAATACTTTCTATGAATCTTATGAATATCCACACTGGTTAGGATGAATAACAAAAAGTACTGGCTCTGCGACTTTTATAACATAGTTTAAATTTCCAGTCCTTTAGATCCCTTGGTTTGGCATGTATGCATGATGCATTCATTCATAACCGGCCAAACCAGCTAAAAGAAAATTGAAGAAACCTATGTAGACAAGTTTGGTTTTTAATACTACAGTTTATTTCTATGGTAATATAGTGGTAAATGAAGTTGCTATGGACAGACAATAAGATAAATTTAATTCTAAGTTAAACCTAGTTGTCATGATGTCTATCATTGTCAATGTAAATTACAAAACAATAAGAAAAATCTTTTTAAATATCAGTGAACAACAAAGACATATCCAACTAGTTATAGCATTGAGACACAACTGACTCAACCGTGAGTTAAACATGGGTGACACCAAGTCAAGTTTTAGTGCCAAATCCAAAATTTGGTCTGCAGATAATCTCCACAAATAAACTTACAGTTTTTGGAGTTTTTCAGAATTTCAGGTGAGAGATTCTTAAATAATGAAATAAAATCATAATGAAAGTATTTGTACAGATATCATTATCTAAGACAAGTCAAACACCTATAGAGACAGGAAACATACACCCCCTCTCATAGACCCATCTCATTTCAAACCAAATGTCACTCTCAATTACACAGATCCAGACAACTCCCCTCCCACTCTAACCAAATGTAGAAATATTCACACTCTCCTCTTCAGCATTGAAATGAAAACAGCATATTTTTCTCTGTGAACTGTCACATATTTTTTTCTGAAAAAGATGGCTGGCCCCTGTTGAAATGTGTCAAACTACACTCATGGAATAATAATCAATTTTGAGATGAAATGCCTAGCTCTTGAATTTTTGTCATCACCTTCCAGTTGTCATTTTCATCTGCACAGATATTATATAAATCTTGATACTGAAAATGCTTATACATACCATAATCTTATATATATTTGTATTCATTATTGAATACAATTGTCATAAACTGAGTTTTAATAACTTGGAGATTGAAGAAACCAAAAGTGTCTATGGCTACTACTATATGTGTGTAACGTGTATGTACTGGTATCTCCTGATTTCTGAAAGTTCGTTTAATACCACTCCTTCAGCGAGCCATTATAAAGACACTTTCCACTCTCTCCTACTCCCCCTACCACGCATCATCCCCATTTTTTCGGTTCTGGGAATGCTCAAAAATAGTTCTCAAATAAATTGATGGTAATTGCTTCTTCACTCTGGCTCACAGAAGGTTCTTAAAGGGATGCTCTAAATTTTTTTGGGGGGGGGGGTAAACTGTCTACGGATCATTCTGTATAGGTTTTTATCTGCCTTTTTATTTATTTCATTTCAACAGAATTCTGGATTTGGACCGAATGAAGCTCCTGATGACAAAACTTTGATTGGCTTTGCTCAGCTGACAATAAATGATAATACCAACACCAACCTCTAACCCTGGCTCCTTGTTTAGGAACTCTGTGATAAGATGATTAAGTTAAAAAAAAAATAATTAAAAAAAGTGCAGCACCAGCAGCAAGCAGTCTTTAGTGAGACTAGTTATGGGCTTGACCACAACTCCCTTAACCCCAGACCATTGGAGACAGTAGCACATGATAGTACCAGCAGTACTATTAGCATTGGTCAGTGCCATGTCCATCACCCACAATCACAGTGGTGATCTTAGTAGTGTGGCTGTCCTGTAAATGCAAAAAAAAGCACATGGACTGGGGCTTAACAAACAAACCAAGAATCAATGTGTTATTACAAAGTGAACTTCAGAAGGAGAGTGAATATTTTTTTTTTTTTTAAGAAAAATGAAAAATACAAAAAAAAAAAAGGATATAACCATTAAGACCGCTACAGCTGTAGGAAAGATCACTCTTTACTCTCTTTTCTCTTAACCTTCTTTCCCATATTGCTTCTATGAAAAGATTATAAATATATCTATATAACCTTAGCTACACACACGGCTACCAAAATGAATAGTACAATTTTTCATCAAATTGTTAGATGCACAATGACAAGGGAAAACTGTAAAGTTTACCTAATCTTAAACTATCACTGAAATGCAGGAATTGTGAACTAGCATTAAGAGAAAATGGTCCCTGGCTCTCATCTATTCTATTAACAAGCATTGGTTTAGTTGATAGAAGTGAAATCTCCTCTACTACCACCACCTCCACCCATACACCTCAATCCTTCAGCTATGTAATCAATGCAAGTAATATGCCACCCTTTTCTTGTTAAGTAGAACTCTCCTCTGTATAAATATTGTAAATCTTCCTCATCAACCACTTTTCTAGGTCAAATATTTTGGTACAAAATATTTTGTAATATCTTCAACCTATAGACATAAATATAAAGAGTTGACGGACTTGGTCGATTTTTAGATGAGAATCATGCAGTTAGAAGATTTAAGATTTTTTCATTAAGAATTATTTTATAGACCAATCTTTTTTGTTGTTGATTCAATATCAGCTTAGACTTCCCAGTACATCTATCTATAATTCTATAAACCCATTTTATATAAACTTAACTCTAATTCAAAATATTTAGTTTCCTTTTTTTTCTGGTTATCGAATAATTTTTGTACTAGTCATTTTTTTCTACAAAAACTTATATAATTTTTCTAGTTGAGAATAATTTTGACTTTTTTTCTATTCTGTTGTTGATTTTTCATATTTTGATGACATTGAAGGAAAAAATTCTTAATTCTGAATAAAATATTTCCCAAAGGACAGTTCCCCTCATTCACACATTTACATTGTATCAACAAGCTATTGGCTGAGATTGAATTCTTGCGAATCTCACTTGAAAGAAGCAGTAGTTCTCTTTTCATAAGTAGTGCAGTGAAAGGAGAAATGTTTCAAGAACAATTTCTAAGTAAATGATTTATGGTTTTTGTATCATATTTCTTTTACATGAAATGAATATCAATTGCTATGTAAATGGAATTACCTTACTCTGAAAAAAATGACATATTCATTGTTTCAATCAAAAAGGCAAGTGATTGAAGGACTTCCTTATAATACTGTTAAATTCTGTAGCTATAGAAGATAAATATGTAAACTTGAAAAAAAATCCATATGGGTCTCTTTCTAATTAAACTACATTAAAATGCACTTGCAATTTTGTTCATACATATACAAGTTGGCAGTCAGTCATACAAGGCATGTACTCAGAATAATATAATCTTTAATTTCAACATTCATAAATAAATAAAATTGGTACATAGACTGACCATTGCTCTTCCACCAAATTATTTGCTTGATTTGTCTTAAAGCCACTTTTCGACTGGGTGGAGAAAAGAATGTCTATTTGGATTTCATTTGTTCTTTGTACTTCACTCTTTATTATTCCCCACCACCACCACCACAGACTTTATTTTTGTTTTTAAATCACCAACTTTCAAATTAAATTTTATTGTTTTACATAAGATGCCAGCAGGCAACATTTGAGATCCTACTTCTAAAATTTTAATCACCTCAATATAAAAATACAAAATGTGAAGACCACAATGAAAGTGGTTTTATTTTTTGTTTTGTTTTGTTTGTTTTGTTTTTTTTTTTTTTTCAAAATCTATGCCTGAGACCCTCCCTCACTTTTTACTCCTTTTTGGAATTTTCATATATTATTATTTAAGTGTACAGTAATCCAATAGCTTTGAAACTGTTAAGACAAATCATAAAGTAAAGTAAAATTTCTTTAAACTCTTTGAAGCATCATGGGTTAAATTTCATCCCACCTTTTGAAGTGATGGGTCATTTTTAATACCACCTTTTTATCTTCGTATACCTAGGAGGACAGAGGTTTATATTCTGTCCCACCATTTTGTTTAGTATCCAGGCTGATCTACTGATGCCTGAGTACTTCAAAGTGGAAGAAAAAGAAATGTGCCTCAAAGAGTTGAAAGAAAATTGTTTTAGAAATCTGTAAAAAATCTTATAAATCTACTAAAATGACTGGCATGGTTTTATAATTGGAAATATATATTTTATTGTTATTATTACAAATTATCAGTGGCTAAAAAGTTCTTTTAGTCAAATCTATCTTTTAATTTCTATTATGGATAGTGTTAAGATGAAAAATCCAAAATACTAAATAACCTTTTTCTAAAAAAATGTTTATTTTATTTACATTGAAAAGAGTATATACTATTGAAGAAATAAAAGAAAAACAATGGATAAAATGAAAAAATAATTACTTCTATATCCTTATATTCCTAGAAAACATTGAAAAATAAGCAGATAATATTTATGAGATATATAAACATACATGTACTTCCAGCTTTTTTTCAATACCTGAAATGGTCATGATTTTAAAGCATCCTAGTAAGATGATTTTTTTTCAAGAATGCTTGAACTGTTATGGAGAAGATAATTTTATTATACTAACGCCCAACATTTTCTAAAGGTGAGATTTACCATTTAAGATGTTGGGATAATAAAAATTCTACATCTAGATGAGTTAGTTATGAATAAAATTAGCTCTTTCCTGAAAAGTTGGTATTTCCTCATCCATTTGCTAAAAATTATTAAAAAAATGAGTTATTTTCTTTCAATCTGATTGTTTCAACTTATTTACATCTAATAATTTACTAAAGATGTAGATAAATATTATTAAAGACAGTAAACTGACAGTGGGACATATCCTATTGACACCTTCACAGTCAGTTTACCTTATTTACCAAACATTATTTATATTAGTCCATGACCCGTTGTTTTGTTGACGGTTATTATAAGTGTACAATAACAGGCTCGGCTGATGGCTGCTACTGATACTATGTGTGATATAGACAGTTCATTAAGAGGTGAGAAAGAAAGTTAAGTAGTTAAATAAGTAGTTAAGGAAGGGAGAGGGGCTGATGATTGCTACTGACAGTATAACAGACAGCTCTTTTATATCTATCTATATATATATATATATATATCATAATTACTTGAAAAAAAGTGCTAGTTTGTGCGTGTGTATATATATATATATATAAATATAATTACTTAGGAGTTAAAAAAAAAGTAAAAGTATGTGTATATATATATATATATATATATATATATATATATATATAATGTATATATGTAAATTCACTGTTGAGGGAGCTACTTTTTCTCTGGCTTATTGAGTAATCACCATATTTAATCAGGAGCACCCAGGCAAACATTTTCATGCCTAAGTTGTACCACCAGATGATTTACGTATTTCTAGTTTGGTTACTGTTACTATTATAATGGTATGTTCTTTGTTACATGGCTAGATAAAAGCAGTGGTTTTCTTCCATGGGAAATAAGTCCAAACTTTCATCAGAAATATAATTCATATGGTTTAATCTGTCTTGGCAACTAATATGAGATGATAATCCAGTATTTGTTCAATATAATATATCTAACTATTATACAATTTTCTAAAGAAATCTCTAAAAATTCAGTTCTTGGTTGGGTATTCAAACCAATTGTGTCTATTGTCTATTTGCATATTTAACCCTTTCAAGACTAACCTATTAAGATGCTTAATGCCTGAATTAAAATGTCCTGGTAGACTTCTGAAAGAGATCTAAGGAACATATATATCTCATCAGTCATAGAAACCTTGGGATATATGTGTCAAAGGAGTCTCGAAAGGGTTAAAGTATGTACATATGCATATTCACTGAAACAATTAGGTTTTTAAAAAATAATTTTTTACCATATTTCCACTTAATCAAATATACCTAGAATAAACAAATTCTGGTTTCTTGTGCTTCAGTTACAACTTCCTGATGTTTTTTCTCTTGTTTTTGATCATCTTTATTCTTTCTTTTAGTTTCTTACCTCTCTATCAACCCATTCTTCTCATTCACAAATTCCCAGACTTATTCATTTTATATTATATAACTATTTTTTGAAAGATTGTTTTCACAGTCAGAAAACTAGAAAAATGGTATTAATAAATTTTAATAACTTTTTTAAAAATGTTATCAACTTTTCCTTCTCCTCTCTTCCAAATGCTTTATGGCAAATATTTTTCTCATTAACTCTCAATTAAATTTTTGAAACTTGTTTAACAATATAACTTCTTGCTGTTGAATTCTTTAACTTATTTTATTTTTCTTTGATCTTCTTTCCAATTCCCCTTTTCTTTGTAATATTGCTATGCCCTCTCAGTACATTTACATGCAAAAAACAACTTATTCAAATCTCCAGAATCAATGATATTACATCTTCATTCTTTCTTAAAGAGGATATATTGCCTGCTTCAATAAGCTTCTAACTCTAAATCTATATATTCTTGAAAAGATTCTTAGTACCAGGCAAAATGTACAAAAGTTTACCATACCCTAACCAAATCTGACCCTTAATTCCCATGATGATAACCCCTTCCCTTTTTAATGTATTGGATGGAAATAGGCATATTTTTGCTTTATAAGCCTCTAACACCAGCAACTAACCATCTTGCTTTAGATTTGCTATAGATGCTGTTTCAGCTCAGTCTTGGAAGACTAGAGGAAACTCTAGGCCCCAACCTTCTGTTATTAGCCCTTTTGTCGTTTAAAACCCATCTAACTTTGACCAATACAAGTGTATGAACCAATAACTCAAGATATTCACTCACATTCATGCACCAGTACATGTGCTTCAGCTCAGCTGGGCTGCTGTCAAAAGACTTCTTTCTTAATGCTGTCTGGTACTGAATCCTGTAAAAATTCTAGTTCTGCTCCACTGGCAACATTTCAACTGTACCAAGGAAAAATGGGGGGAACCGGGAAAGGGATAAAAGAATGAGAGAGAATGGAAAAGAAAAGAAAAATAATAACGGAAAAATTTTAAGAAAAGGAATGAAAAAGGAAAAGATCTCAAAAGCCAACTTGAAATCTGAAAGTAAAAATTCCTCTGAAAATGCATTTTTGTTTGTGTTTCTTCCTGATTGTTATAATGTTGCATACACAATGACTGTCTTTAATCATTTCTTTTACAATGTTTAATCTTTACAGGATTTGTTATTCTTTTTCAAGAACTGTCAAATGCCATATTTTAATCAAAAACAAGCAAGAAAATTTGAGTAAGACCAATACAAAGAATTTTTATTTTTCAACTGTTGCAAAAATTATATTTGATTGTCTGTATAAATGCTTTAACCCATTAACCACAAATAACATCAATTTCCATAATTGCTGTTCTATGACTAACAATAAAACTCCCATTATATTGTGATTGATAACAACTCAGTTCTATCATCTTACAACTATAAATATTTTCTACCTTCCACAGCTAATGGGTCAGAATAAACTTTAGAGTAAGCATTTTTCCAATTTTGAAGTTTTAAAGATTATTTATTTCGTTCTTTTGTATTGATTTGTCGAATATAAAAAAAAAAAATTGCCTGATAGCAACAATTATATTCACATTTTCCCTATAGAAAATACAAATCTCTCGATTTTGAATGTGAAGTTTCTGATCAAACTTTAAATACACAGGTTTCTATTAGGTTGTTACACATCAAATGTTGGTTTTTAATTCATTGAAAATAATGCTAAAAGTGAAAGATTTACTAATGTAAATAGATATGATTCATTATTATTGGAGGCTTTTTGAGCCCTCCAAAGCAATGTTGTCTACCCAAGAAATTGGACCAATTTTCTTGGATGCTTTCATATTTGGACACGATACTGCTTAAGCTATTGATGACAGCAGTTTTCACACCTCCCAGCTGACTTATCTAAGCTAGGAGAATTGGGATACGAAATCTTACAGCATCTCTTGGGGTTCGGGGTAAGAAAACTAATGTTCCAAATAGGTCATATTTTGAATTGATATTTACTGTTTTTATTCCTTCATCTTACTATTCAAAAAACATTTTGTATGTAATAACCTAATATATTTTATATTTTGAGGCATAATTTAAGTAATGACTGGACAAAGATGTAATTTTTCTTCCAGGTCATATTTGAATCACCATAGCCATAATCACCAACCCAACAAAAAAGATAAGCTGGGTATGAATCCCTTTTCTGTTCATCCATCTCGGTGCTCCTTATTTACAATAATAATCCTTCATGAAATGGGTATATATTCTGCCAGTGTTGTCGTGATGTGGCATTACAACATTCAGGCATTTGTGGAAAAGCTTGGTTGGAATGATGAAGTATATGTTTGAATTTTCTTTTTTTAATTAAAAATGACATGTTTTTTTGGCCTACTAGTTCTGTGACACCCATTCTATTGAAACTGACAACTCCAGTCAGTCAGCACCTTTGATCTTATCAAGTGATGTATTGCTCTATTTAATCTTGTATCACTGTCCGAAGAGTCGGTAGGTTAGTAATCTTGTGTGACAGTAAGTTCATATCCTTCTACGAGGGAGTATTGTGAGAAATATTAAGCTTGGCTGTGGTGATTCATTTCTGATTATAGGTCATTCAATAAGTCAGTTGTCTTATAATGAAATAAGCATTTATTTTGCACAACTAATATTCATTTTTTAACAATCTTCTCTTTTTTTCAATGTATTTGACCTAACACCCCTCCATTAATCACATAAATTGAACATAATACAGTGAAAATTTCAGATCCAAGTTCAGCAAATGATAAGACTGCAAAATTAATTTTGAAAATATTTTGATTATTTCGGATGATTTTTATGTAATGTTGGTAATTGAATTCAAAATGAAAGCCATATTTCTCCATCACATACTTTTTTTTATCAAAAACAATTTCGAACTATACATCTTTTCATAATTCTGCACAGTACATAGAAAAAATTGGTCTGATTATTCCAGATGATTTTAATTTGTCTTTGGGTGCTGAATCGAAAAATCAGAACCATGGTCATAAGAGAGCAGCCTGAACATGGATTCTCTTCTGCTGCTGATACTGTATAACCCTGTGGTAGGTGTTGACAGCTGAAGAAAATGTTTCCCCAATCCGTAGTATGGCTGTCCAAATGGGTGAGAAAATATCAAAAGTCACCACCTACTCAGCAAATGTTTCATGTCAGTGAGTACAAAAGGGCAAAACATTACTTCAATCATCATTGTTATTATTATTATTTACTTTTCTCAGGAAGGCATAAACCTGAAAATTCTTTAGTATACTAATACACCACTAGACAGAGCTTGGTGAGTTTGTAAAATTTGATTCAACTTGCAGTGTGCAGCTAGAAACAATTATGAAATTACTTAGTAGTAGGTTTTCTCTTTAAATTATGATTACCCGTTGTGATAAAAGCCACATTATGAAATATAACTAACATCAATATACATAGGAGGTATGTAGCCATTTAATATTTAAGAAAAAGTAGCCGGCTTAGGCAATGGCGCCTTAATTCCTCTCAGAATACTCTCCATGTGACTTTTCATGGTTATCCCAGTATTCCTTCTTTTGTCCTCTTTTTGGAAATGTCATCAGCTACCTCATTGCATTTTCCTTAATATTGTCCAAGGTCTGGGCTTTCAATAGCAAAACGTTAAAAGTTGTAGCAGCCAGATCTTGATTGTCGAGGAGCTGACAGTCCTGGATGATGTGGTGATTTATCAAAAAAAAATCTGCATGAAGAATGGGCTAGCTCACTAAATGCCATCTCTCCACCAACTGAGAGTCCCCAGGGGTAGGTGTCTGTTCATTCATGTACAGTAAGGTCCATTCTGATTGGCTGCCAAGTTACGTCAAAGCTGTGCAACTGGTTTGTTGATATTCTAAATGACTTGATGTATTCTGGAGATATATATATATATATATCACACACTTATATATGTATGATTCCCGCCCCCAAATAGATATGGAGATCACAAAGACTCAATTTCTTGAATATCTTCTGATTCACTCATCTTTTGCCTTGTGTAGATTTTCTGACTTGGCCTCCTCTCTGCATCATGTTCCAAAAGGCTACGCTCTTCTTTGGCTCGCTCTTCTTTCATTTGCTTTTTGTTCACTCGAACACGTTCAAAATAGCCACACTGAAAGCAAAATGGTAGATATGTACACTGTAAGTAATCAGTACAAGTCAACAGGGGGAGCCACCTGTTGTGATCACTTTGGGACAGGATCTTTTTGATCACAATAAGTAGCATATAACATTAAGCAAATTATGTAAAAATTAGAACAATTAACACTCATTGTTATAAATTTATTGCTGTGGACAACTTTCTATTATAAAAAGTTTTTTTTTCTTTAATTAATATGAATCTTATCTAAAATGAATTAAAAATTTCAAATAAGGTGTTTGACTAATTTTGATAAAAATAACCTTGATGATGAATAGCTACCTCTCTATATTATTCTCCAAGAGTTGACATTATTATCGCAATTAGTTAGGTTCTAAAATTTAACTCATTTAGATTTCAGAATGGGTTATTCAGAAAGTAGGTACAAAAAGAGAGATGCAGTGACATCATGTCAGATTGAAGTCGACTGCCATTAGTCAAAAAGGATTAATTTAAAGGTGAATTAGTCTCCATTTCCAAGTAAATCAAAGGCAGTTATGTTCAGTTTATTTTATGAAAGGATTTCCTGTAATCATCACGACTACAACAATATAGGCTTTTTGTTTTAAAAAAGATTTTTTTCTTTATTTTAGGACATGAAGTATTATCAATCATCATTATTAATTTTTGTTACTATTTGACTTCATACTAATTGTTCAGTTCCAATAAAAAGCATCAACAATTAAGATTAAGGTAAGAAGCAAAAATTAATACTAATGGAGTATATAAATGTTTTCCTTTTCAGTGAAAACTACTGCAACTAAATATGTCATTAAACCAGTTCATAACCAAACTATAATATCATTTGTAATAACAAATAAGTTACAATTTTCACCAACACATCTGTGGGTCAGTGGTTATAGGGGTTCGGCTTGTAACCTGTAGATCTTGGGACTGAATTTTTTCTTCTTTCTTCTTTGCTTTTATTAGTCTGTTGCAGATTGATTTTGATAAGAATAACAGTTTGATCACATTATCCATGATTATATTAAACTAGTTTATCCTCATCATCAAAAAATGATGGCAATGATTAAGTAATATAGCTGTTACACCATGATTACAAATTATAAAATACAAAGAGGTGCAGCATTTTTTTGTCTGGTTCAACATTCAGGAAATATTGAACATGAAGTAGAATTAATTAAAGTTATAATTTTAGACTATCAAGTTGAACATAACATGAGATTTTATTTTCACCAGACGTCACTGGTGACATATGCATATGGTTAATGATTATGAGTGGATAGCTTCCTCCATAATACATTTCTTCTAACTTAGCCTGATTTAAACTTGGTTAATAAGAAGAAAAACATATTTGCTATGCAATAAGAAGAATTAATTTTACTGAGGGAAATTTCAACTTACATGCCAAAGTAAGATGCTGAAGATGAGGAGGATGAGAAGCCCAACTGCAGTGCTGCAGATGACGACCCACCATTTGAGCTTCACTGGGGGACGGTTGATTATAATGGTTGTCTTGGCCTGCAAACAAAAGCATTTTCAGTGGTGAAAGGAAAGAAAATATCAATTGTATCTAGGTATCTAAAGGCTTTCGTGCAACCACCTATAATGAAATACTTGTTAGGAAATCATTCTCAAGTTTACCGGATTTTAAAAAAATCAGGAGTTGATTCAGTAAATATTGATAAATACCCAATATCCCTTTTTATTTCATGCTAGCATAGTAAACATCAGAAAGCACAGGATTGATTCATGTATGTATGTTTGCCTTGGATGAGACTATTTGTGCGCTCTGCCCAGGATCAGAGTGTAATATCTGTGTACTTGATGAAAAGTGTTACACACAAAAATAAGTTGTGTATGTGTGCATATATATATATATAAACACACACAAACTTGAAAAAATAATCTGTGTGAATATGAATACACGCACACAAGAATAGAATCTCTCTCTCACATATAAATATATATATATATATATAGGAGGTTATATACATGAGATCTGATAATTTACTGCTGCATTCTATTTTCAATTGAAAAGGTTTTTTTTTACACAACAAAATCAAAAATAGAATGTTTCTGCTACAAAAACAAGCTAGTGAAAAAATCATGGGTAGATTTTTGAGTCAGTATTATGTTGGTAAATCAATTTCATAATAAATCTTTGTATAAGTGATAAGTTTACCTGAATATTTCCCCTGTTTCCTTACCTTATCCTTATCCAAATGCACTGTTTTCAATCTGGGATTCTGATGCTGTGTCAGACTGCCGGTTGTAACTATGTCTAAACTGCGTATTTTGCCCTGTGTAATATGAAAATAATTTTTCTCATGAAGTAATTGTGTGAAGTTAGATTTTCAGTTTAAGGAATTAAGTTAGTTGCTGTTACATAGACTATGCTGGTGATGGGTCAATCACTCATTTCCAATTTATGTATCTTGTCTGCCAGCATGTAAGACGTACATGTGAACCTTTGAAAAAATCTATGCCATTACTATAACTAGAGAGCCGTCTATCAAAATTTGAAATTGACAACCAGGGGTCTCGGATGAGTTTTAGTGAGCAGTAGTTGCCTAAATACCTTTGTAAACTAAATATGGGAATCTGCTTCTACATCATGTCAAATCCGCACCTCCTTTTCCAAAATGTAAGCAAGCAATTTTTAGTTGTTCAAGAAAAAATTGTTTCCTTTTTTTACTTCCTACAGCTCTATATTACTTAAATCCTGGAAATGCAAGATATCTGTATGAACCTTTTTCTGTATAGAATCCTTTGAAAACATTATCATTGGCTTCCTCCATCCATTAAAGGTTTGAATTATGGTTTGATATTTATGAAATGTGAGGAAACCAGTCACCAACTGAATATGAAGAAATTATTTACTAAATATGATACAGCATGTGTGTATAGTTATTAAGTAGAAACTTTTTCTTCTAAACTACGAGGCAATGGGAGGAGTTGCGTATCGTACGGTGTAAGGCCATAAGAAGCACATTGCATCTAGTGTGGTACCAGGTCATTACCACTTTGCATCATAAAATAACTTGTGGCACAAAGCCTTTGGCAGAGCAAGCTCAACCTTCAAAAACGAGAAAATCCCATTAGTCTTAAAAACCAATGCTACCTCCTAATAGTCATCTATGGAGCTGAAACATGGAATGTAACAAAGAGACTGACTCTCAAACTGGGAAGCATGCTACATACTCATGAAAGAACCATGCTCAACCTCACATGGAGAGATCACATGACAGCCTGCATATTAGGGAAAAAACAGGAGTCGGAGACATCATAGAATCCATTAGAAAACTCAAATAACAATGGGCTGATCATGTTGCAAGAATGACAGACAACCAATGGACATCAGGACTCACAACATGGACCCCAAGAGACCACATGAGCAAGTGAGTGCGATATATCAGGGAGAAAACAGGAGTCCGAGACATCATAGCATCCATTAGAAAAATCAAATGGCAATAGGCTTGTCATGGTCATGTTGCAAGAATGGCAGACAACTGCTGGATATCACAACTTACAGCATGGATCCCTGGAGATCGCATGCATAACTGAGGCTAGCAGAATACAAAATGAAGAGACGGACTTGACCAGTTCAGAAAGTATTAGCCCCACAACATCCATGATAGGGAGGTGTGGCAAATCCTGGGGAAAGTCTATATCCAACAATGGGTGATGACAAAATTACTGTGGGCAACTGTAGAACCAGGAAGAGTTCAGACTTCTTGGTACAGCAGAATTGCACAATCTAGAGTACTCTAGATTCCTTTGTTCTGAGGCTGATTTTAATACCCATGTAGCTTTGCAAGAATAAATTTAGAAAATAATTTCTTTTTCACTAAAAATGTAAGAATGCTTGTTCGATTAGACATATAAACTCGGGAAATGATTTTTTTCTAAACACAAACCTGAAAAAATTTGAGGAGCTTGATATGAATGTCAAAGTAAATCTGAATTAGAATGACGGGCGCATTTTTTTTCATCTGGTCCACTTCACAGTCTAATTGGTGGCACTTGAATCCAGTACAATTCTGAAAAGATAAAATACTAATTTGACCACTTTTCAAATGAACTGTATGCAGCAACATTGCTCAATAGATCACAGGAGGATATATGACTTATTGTTATTATTACTATTACTTGATCCTTTATTCATCCAAATTGACTTGTGTTTCCAAAAATACATTTTAGCTCTTGAATCTACATGAAAATGAATATCATATTTTGGAGCTTTGAATCCTCCATCTGTGAATCTCTAACATCTTATAACAAATGTTAGTTATTTCCTACCCATGGATATGAATTGACCCCACTTTATATGAACAAACTCATGAAGATAGCATTTCAGTAAAACAGGGCTCCCAACCTAGAGTACATATACCCTAGGGGTACATTTGCACTTCTCACAGTAGAGATCTGAGAGTGTACACCACAGTACTGCTGTTATTTCCATTACCATGGCTTTGTTTCCCCTTGTATTGATGAGCTTGTCGCCAAAAAAATAGGCTCAACTATCTCGAAATCTCAGATTGACATATTCAAAAAATTAATTTGTGAAGCTGGAAGATGTACTTGAAGGATATTTCACTAATTTCCATTAACAATTAAAATGAGCTTTTTATCAAGATCAGTATAATTTTTGATCCTAAATCTTTCAGGGTACATAGGAACCTGTTAGGATGCCTGTGGGGTACAAAGAAACAAAAAGGTTTTGGAACCCTGCGCTAATGCTAAGCATCTTTTGATATAACAGGGGGAAAATCTCAGTAACAGGAATTGTTATTTACCCCAAAGAAATGTCTTTCTTTCATCACTATAGGCTAGGTATCACATTAATTATCAGGGTACTTGATTTCCATCGAGCATATTACCCTACCCTACCCTGGAGAAAGAGAGAACTAGTTGGTTCATAAGAAAAGCTCAAAGATATTTTATATACAAGACAAACACGATCTTAGAATAACATATGATTGTATAAATATATTTCCTTTAGTTTTTTTTTTCTTTTCTAGAAAAATATATTTATATAATCATATGTGATTCTAAGATCATGTTTTCTTTTTTTTGTCTTTCATAAGATCACTGAAAATCACTTAGTATTCTATAGGTTTAGCAAAAGAAAATGTTTTATAGAAATGTGCATTTCGTTTTCTACTTTGAAAAAAGGTCCAAAGACAAAGAGCCACCAATGATTTATACGGTATCATTTAACTAGAATATTTTAGAGATCAAGTTCTTGAAAAGATTTTGATTTTCATTGGTCAAAGCATATAGAAAGGTAGGTAAATGTTATCAACATTATGATCACCTGATTTCCATATGCTTGTTACTGTAACATGGCAAAAACCGCATGTTATTACAACATCTACGTTTAAATGCTCAAGCTCGGAAAATAGAGCAGTTTACAATCCAATTTCAAACTCAGTAATAGTGTGAAGTCTGCATTCATGTTTCCCCCATTAATCTACTTTATAATGATCCAATTTGTCAAGGGAGTAAATCCAGGTATATTGAATGAAAATACGAGTTGACCTCTAGAAGAAGACCGGCGGGTGAGGGGGGGAAGAACAAGATCCCCCATTAGAACGAACCTTAGAATAACAACTAATGCAAAATGCAGCCGTAGTAAAAAGTGCTAGAAGATCGCTTCCTGGTGAAACCCAGGAGAAGTATTGACAGTACACACCCCCTGAGAGCCCAGTCTCTCCATGCACATATCAAAATTTTACCAGAGAGGATAATTTGTAAGCAGATTAAGTGGCCTCCAGCAAATGATAAGACCACAAGACCACAATTTGATGAGTTTGTGGGATCTTACAGACAACTTCAAGAAGCACTGCTGACAGACGAGGGCAAATTTCAACAATCGTCGTAGGTTATGCGTCAGAAATTGTCAGCCTTGTCAAATCCATGAAAAGCAATAATACCTACCGCAAGAATCAAAGGTATTGTATCATACAGATGTTGAGGGAAGAGCATAAGCTGGCCAGTACAGAGGAAAGCCAGTCACTGATGGAGATCAGGAAAATATTACGGGGAAAAAGCTAAAATCACTGCGAAGTGTAGAATGGCACTGGAGATGAAGCTAGGAGAGGTCCAGAAAGAGAACATCTTCCATCGCTAACACCTCCTGCTTCACAAAAAAACAGCTCAGTGACAAGCGGACTGGCCTGCTTGAGAGCTCAGCAGAGTAAAGTAAACACTCATCTGTGTAAAAGACTGAGTGACCCAGCAAGGGAAAAGGGGTCAGGCCTGAACAGATGCTACCACATATTTTGATGTGAAGGAGCCAAGCTGGAAAGAGATCCAGGAGGTTGCTAGATCATCCAGATCAGCCTCAGCTCCCAATCAAGCAGTCTGGGTCTTCTCCTGTAGCTATGAGGGATCATAAGGGTGATCTGGCGGAGAGGCAGGTGTTTGGATTCCAAAAGAGAAGAACTGCAGGGATATCAAACAATTACCAAGTGTCTTGCATTCAATCCAGGAACCTTCCCCCCCACTCAATATAAGAGTATTGTTGACATTTCATTTCATTTTGTTTTGTTTTAGACAACTGACGGTATTTCTGAGATTATTCGATAAATGATTGTTTTCAATTTAAACCAGGATTCCCCACTTCTCGACAGAGGAGTGTTGTTAATTTTTTTTTTTGACATCTGACATCATCTCTGGGATTATGTGATCACTATGGTTTTTGTCTAACCCAGGGTTACCCCCTCTCCAAAAATATGGTATATATTTACATACGTGTAAATTTTATGAAAAGGATGTAACTTCACAAGTGAGATCATAAAAGAATAAGCTGTGATACAAAATGTGGCATCAAAATTGTCTAAAAGGTTAATTCTGTTTTATTAGTTTTACTTACAAAAACATTGTTATTGAGCATCAAACTTTGCACAGTTGCTTTCAAGTCTTCCTTAGTTCCTGTGTATGGCTTCAAATGACAGATCTCCTTGAATTCCTTGCCATCTTTTCCTTTCACCTGGAAATACATGAAAGGAAATTTGATGGTAATCGGTAGAAAAATGAATATCAAAGCAACAATCAAAGGACAGAATTAACAAAAATTCTGTTTTTGATAGTAAAAATAGCAATTTGTTAGCCTACACCAGCACGTGGCAATATTTACACTTTCAGATGATTTTTTCTAAAAACTCGTACTAGACCATCTATCTGGCACGTGGCAATATTTACACTTTCAGATGATTTTTTCTAAAAACTTGTACTAGACCATCTATCTGGCACATGGCAATATTTACACTTTCAAATGATTTTTTTTTTAAACTTGTACTAAACCATCTATCTGGCAAGCTGGGCACCTGAGCTGATCTGGATTTTTTGATAGTCTTAACCAAGCCTTGATATATACTTTGAAAATAAAATTAACAATAAAATGTAAGAAAGGAAATTCTACTTAACATAAAATTATTGGACATCTGCTTGATCTTTATAAATTCAGTAATCATTAAATAGATACTAAGTTATATCAAATTTCACCAATTAATATTTATTTGTGATTGAATATTTTTTTGACAATGATAATCAGTTTTGTGACAAGTCAGTGCTCATCCCTACTAAGCCAGGTGATGAACTACTACAAACCCTGCCAGATTCAAAATTAGCCAGTCTAAAAAAAGTTGTTTTTCAGGTAATTCCTGTTTTCTGTAAACCATATAAGTGATCTGGTACCTGTATTTTGCAAAACTAGCTCATCAATCCCTAATTATATGGCTTCAGCATTATAGAAAAAGATTTAAGAGGTTTTTTTTTTTTACATCAGTTGTAGGTCTTCCAATGGCTTGTGAGGCCCAAGCAGTACATGCAGGTTTTTTCTGTAGCAGTTACAAGAAAAGCCCAGGCAACTACAGGATGCTCAAATCTTAGGGCACCACTTAATCCCTTCTATTCTTGCTCGGCAGTTTGCTTTGGCAAATTCATAAGTACAGGTACCCCTCAATCAATATCATTTTGTTATACCATTTTACTAATCTCATATTTTCACATGAGTTACTTCCCTCAGAAAATTTTCAGTTATTTAAAATTTAAAAAGCAGAAATAAAAAATAAAAAAAAATCAAATCTAAAGTGTCACTGTATATCCATATATTTTATATATCATCTTGCTAGTGTGTAACATAATAATACTAATAAAAATAAAATGATAATAATAATATTGGTGATGATAGTCAATTTGCTCAATGATGAAATGAAATGGACTCGTTCTGACATTTTTCTTTTTGTATTTTTAGTTTAGTTTAGTTTATTATTCAGATATTATCTAACATAGATAAAACATAATGTTTTTAATATTATATTCTTATTTGTTGTATAAAAGTGTTGTTTTTAGTCTTTATTCTGTAACTACGTGAGAATATTTGGGCCAGAATGTACCAAAGGTGTTGCCAATTTAGTACTGTCTGTGCTAAATTCAGCATGTTTCTTGTTTTGACAGTACAAAAAAAAACATATAAAAAATTAGTAAGCTTGAATATTTTGGCCACTTTTTAGCATGTTTTTGACTTTTTTTGTGTACTAGAAGAACATAACTTTTATTTATATATTTGTTTCTATGGTAAAATCTCTTTCACTTGAGGTGTTCCAGTTAAAAACTCTGTGAGAGTGCCTGAATGCACTCAGTTTGGTATAAACAGAAAACAATGGGAAAACTCTTTACTTACCTTAACTTTTGGATTGATGATTAATGGCATGTTATGAAAAATGGCTTGAGGAATTAGTGCATAGAATTTCACTCCTAAAGCATCACTTGGACCATTATTCCTCAGTTCGTATTGGTGCATCACACTCATTGATTTTGTAGTGTGACTTCTGAACATATCAGTTTCTGGTGAGGAAACACTAAGCAGATAATTAAAAGAAATGTGAATTTAGAAATTTTTGTGTGTATAACCTTTAGTTTCTTGTCATTCAGGACTGGAATCCTGCCTGACAGGTGGGATATCCAGTTAGTTCCCATAGGAGACTCAAATAGAGCGTTTGGCTTTAATAGATCAAAACTGTTTTTGTTTTTTTTAGGTGTAGCTTAATTCTATAACACTGGTTCCAACGCATCATTATGGCTACTTGGTCACTTATAGATAAATGAAATCAGAGATTTAGTATTATTCAGATGGATTGATGAAAATTAGATCTTAATATAATTGAGAGCATAAATTCAGAGCACAAATAATGATTTTTTTAAAAAATTTTCTGAGACTGTTCAAAACATGCTTCAGTATAAACACAGAAAAATTGGTTTGCTAAAAAAGTCAAAATTTTCAGAAAAACAAGCATGAAACAAAAGAACCAATTTAGCATAAACTTACATCGCAAACTGAACCCTCCACTAAGAACGTACTTGGAAAAAAATTGATGCAATCGCAGAAGAGCATAATAATGTAAATTGGGGAACAAATGTCCAACTTCGGAAATAGTGTGCATGGCACAACATTTTATTTAAGGATCTCACAACCCCCATTTAAAACCAAACAACATGAATTCATTCACACATGGATATTATAGAAATGACACTTCTTTCCCCAATTTCCACTGGAAACTCTAAAACGGGAAAGACACCTACGGTGAGTTGTAAAAGCTTTAATGAACTTATTAATTTATCAAACTCTAAATCAGAAATAGGAGTAAGGTACAGGCACAAAACAAAATTTATCCTGAAAAATTTAAAAGAAACAACCCAGCATGAGTTTGAAACTTTAAAAAAAAAACAGGAAATTAGCAGATGTTGACAATAAGAAATTAAAAACTGTAATCCTCAACCTTGCAATTATTTGAACAAAACAAAGGTCTCAAAATCTGAGTAGTGGGTAATTAACCCCAAAATATCAAAAACAATAATAATAGTTATAACACCAAAAGATTAGAGCCAGTAATCCTCAACATAATTACTTATTTGAATGAAACATGAGTCTCAAAATCAGGATAAAAAAGTAAATCAGCCCAAAATAGTCACAATAGAAAAATCAAACGATGATACTCAGTCCGACAAGCCTTATTTCAACTTGACTAAATAATAAACTAATTCAATTTATAATAAAGAGCTAAGATATCAAACCATAAAAAAGATATCTAAATGTGAGCTGAGACCCACACCCAATAATAGCAGACGAAAACGAAACTAACAACCACATCAATTCCCTTTGTCTATCCTGCACCTAAGAGAGATAACTCCATTGCCTTAATCTACTGATAAAAGATAAAAAATGTAACCATTACATATTTGAATTACAGAAAAAGTGAAAGTGATAGTCAATTGAATACCCATTGTGAAAAAATCTACCAAATGAAACCGATCAAATTTGCACTATAAATGGGACCACTAAAGTCATTGTAATTGGTATTCAGTAGATCTGAGTCGAATCATTGAGCATTCTAAATAAAAAAATTTAGAAATATATCTGGTTTATATATATATATATATATATACCTATCAATATCCATTTTTATTGTATAATGTTCTACTAGAAATAATTAAAAAAATAAAAAGATCAACTCTATTTAAAAAACTAGTAGGGGCATACTCATTTATAGGTGATACGATATATCTATATATATATTTTTACAGAGGAAAGTGGCTAACGAGATCGCAAGAAACAGACTCTTTAATAACAATAACCAATTGATAACAGTAAGCAAAGGATATGAACATTGGAATAATTTACCTTCATTGATAGAATCTTACATTCATTGTTATAAACATTATGAAAAATTGACATGATTGATATGAACACATCAATTCTTTTTTTTTTTATTAAGCTGATATGGATAACAGACAAAATGGGTGCGAATTCAAGTCTCTTTGAAAACTTATCCTTTATTTTTAAGCTTCACTATTTACTAACAGCCACAGATGATTAAAAGCAACTGAAATTGATCTAATGAAGAAGTAAAATAAAATGACAAGATGAAATAAAATTTAGGTGATATTGCTACATCTTTGTTTGTAGATGATGGAAATCTCTGTCATTGCAGTTCTATGACTAACTTAATAAATTTTCTGTTCCATTATGATTGATGGCAACTCAGTTATATCTATAAATCAGGGATTTTATCTTGCAATGGACAAGGGCTTTTATTATACATTGGCATACATTTGCTACCTTCTGCAGTTAATGGTTCAAAGAAGATGTTTGAAAACTTTTTAAACTTACCCTGTGACTTCAAGTTCTGATTCAAAGTACATATGAACCCGCAGTGTCTGTGTGTTGTTTACACTGTCATCTGGAACTTTGCTAATGGTTGTAGCATTCATGGTTATGTGGATTGCATCCTCATGAGCCCTGCAAAGAACAAGTAGCAAACCTACCATATATATTATGAATTCATCATTAGTCAATCAATGAAACTGGATATAAGGGAAAAGATAGAGATTGTAACAATCACATAATATATAAAAGGAATAGTCACTTTCTTTTTTGTTTGTTGATCTCTTTCATGTACATTGAAGCAAACAGAAGAGGAGAGAGGTACTGTGAACACGCACACACAAAATGGGCTACAGTTGGGAAGCAAGCAAGTGTGTGTTTGCTGGAAATAAGTAGGTAACTGCTGTTGGTAATATCATTAGTACTACTAATAATAATAATGATGAGGATGACGTCTCAATTTTGTTTTTGACTCAAAAATAAAACTTGTTTAAGGTATGCCTTTTTTTGTTAGCAATTGATATATATTCGTACAATTTATCCATTTGTAAATAATCCTGCCATCTTTATACGTGCTATGTTAGTAATCTATAATGTATATAAACATTTTTATGAATATCAATGAAAACAAAACGGTTGAAGAAAATTGCCACCTCTGCCTAAAAATAAATCACAATGGCTTAGTTGTTTCATATTTTTTCACCATTCTTCTACTCTGTACTCTCCATCACCCTTGTCTCCACAAACCCACCTATCCAACCCCATCTTCAATCATTGATACTAAGGTACATAGAGCACTACATTGGTTTGTCAAGATCAAAGGCAACAACACGCAATTGACTGCCATTGTCAGTTTACTATATGAACGGTTGTTGCAGAACCAGTAGGTCAAAAAAGAAAAATGTTACCAGAGGCAGTCAGATAAGTGAAAAGGGAAGATTACCTGACCACAATGTTTTTTTGTTTTTGGTCGGTTAGTGATTGTGGCTATGGTGATTCAACAATTTCTTTAATAATTAATGTATGTGTCAAATATATTATCTGTCTATCCGTTTATCATTATGGATATCTTATGATTCCTTGCCATGAAACAATGGTTAACATGATAGTCTCATAAACCGCCACTACTCCAGTGATTTCTATCCTTACCAGGTGCCCCACAATTGTGGTCATGTGCCATACCAAGCCAAGTTTTGTGAATATTGATAAAAAATATTTGAAAATACAAACAATAAAGGTAAGTCCAGAATGAAAACTTGTGATTAATCAATAGATAAGAAATATGATACGGAAAATAATGTTGCTTACCTATCAATAAAAAAAACAACTTCAAAAAACACACTGCTCTTTTCTTTTAGAGGGTGGCCCAAAGAGCAAGACAATTCTTGGTCGTTTTCTCGATGGCATTGGACATCAGAATCAGAAGTTTGGTTCACAGATTCAAATTCCAAGAAGTCAGAATAGAAGATCCTTGCCTTTGCACTGTAGGCGTTTTCACCGACATTTTCTACTTGGGCTAGCAGCACAAACCTTTGATCTCTGCCTATAATCAACTCAGAATCTTTTCCCTCCATTGATACTTTTAGGTGGGTATCACAGATATCATCAGGCCCACATCCAATTACAAATTTGACCTTGTTTAAAAAGAGAAAAGAAAGTGATGTATTAGAATAACAAAAGGTACGAGTCATCAAAAAAGAAACAAAATATGAATATAACTTGAAAACACATTGACATTCAAAGGACTTGCCTCGTACTAAATATGAGGTCAGTCCAAAAAGTAGCCAGTGATTCAAAATTAACAAAAAAAAAAAAAAAAGAATGGCCCACCTATTGCAATGGTGCTTTAGTCCCCTTCAAACCTACCCATATCCTTCCAAATTTTCAAAACAGTCTGCAAATTCATCTTTTGGGATCACCATCAGTGGCCTTGTTGCATTCTTCTCAATCTCTTCCACAGTCAGAAATATCTTTTGGGAAAACCAAAAGTCACAGGGAGCCAGATCAGGACAATAGGAGGGAGCTGACAGACCCCAGTTGATGCAATGTTCTGCCAAAAGACCCTGCATGAGGCATGAAGAATAACTTGCACAATTACTGTGAATGTGACAGTTACACAGTTCACAACTTCACTCAATGGTGTCACAAAGCTGACTGACTTACCCACACAGGAGAGTGTCTATTTAAACATGTACAGTAAGCCCTGAGAGCACTTTTAGTTGGAGGTCGTGTAGGTTCTCTGCAAAAAGGGCTATGTCGTCTGCGAATCTGAGGTTGCTCAGATACTCGCCGTCAATTTTAATTCCTTTACTCTCCCAGTCTAGCCTTCTGAAGATCATCTCGAGGCAGGCTGTGAAGAGTTTAGGCGAGCTGGTATCACCTTGTCTTACTCCTTTTTGGAGCTGGAAGGGGTCCGAGTCTTTATGTAGCCTGATAAATGAGCTGCCGTGATTGTATATATGTTTCAACACTTCAATATATACTGGATCTACACCTTGCCGACTGATGGCCTCCATGACCTTAGGGATTTCTACTGAGTCGAACGCCTTTTTGAAGTCGATAAATGCTACGGCAAGTGGTAGTTTATACTCTGCTGCTTTTTCTTTCAGTTGATTTATTGAGTGCAGGTGGTCCATGGTCGAGTAGCTTCTTCTAAAGCCAGCCTGTTCACGTGGCTGGTTTTCATCGAGTGTTTTTGTGATTCGGTTGGTGATGATCTTTGTGAAAAGTTTATATACACAGTTGAGTAGGCTTATAGGCCTATAGTTGTTGAGGTCTTTCGGGTTTCCTTTTTTATATAGAAGCATTATGATAGCAGTATTCCAATTGTCTGGGACTTTACTGTGTTTTAGACACAGGTTGAAGAGGACGGCCAGTTTCCTAGTGATGATTTTACCTGCTTTTTGGAGTAGGTCGATGGTGATGTTGTCTGGTCCAGGGGCAGTTCCTTTCTTTGTCTGTTTAATGGCTTCCTTCACCTCCCACGGGGTTACTTTTGGGAAGTCCTCCAGTTGTTTGCCCGTGTCTTGCATATCTTGCTCATTGTTTTGCAGTCCTTGTTGGGACGAATATAGTTTTTGGTAGAATTCTTTGGCACGTTCGACAATCCTGTCTCTGTCTGTTGTTAGGTTTCCATTTTCCTCGAGTATGCTAGTTATTTGCCTTTGTCCCGAGTTGAGGAGTTTGTTTATAGCTTTGAAGCCCTGACCTTTTTCAAGAGTTGATTCAATGACTGCCGTTGTGTATCTCCTTCTGTCTTCTCTTCGTTTCTTCTTGATTAATTTGTTTAGTTCAGCCTCTTCAATTTTCTCTCTCGTTGTTGTCGGTGGCTTGAGGTTTCTGCGTTTCTCCATGAGATTTTTAGTCTCATCCGAGATTTTGCTAATGGGTTGTTTGCTCATTGGCTTGAATGTAGAGGCTACTTCAATTATTGATGTTGTCATTTCACTGCTTAGTTCGTTGATGTTGGTGCTGTCTTGTTCAGTAAGAATTTTGAATCTGTTCCTCAATTCGAGCTTGAAAGATTGAACGTGCTCTTTTGGTATGTTTAGAGGCTGCGGTTTTGTATGGAACATTTTCCTGCGTTCTTTATTGGTGTTTATTTGTACTTTACATCGTACCATTCTGTGGTCGCTGCCTACATTGACTTGATTTAGGACTTGGATGTCCTTGACGATATCGTTTTCGTCCGTTAGGATGTAGTCTATTTCGTTTCTTGTTTCGTGATTGGGGCTCCTCCAAGTCCATTTCCTACTGGGTCCCTTCTTGAAGAAGGTGTTCATGATTTTGAATCCATTAGCCGTTGCAAAGTTTACAAGATCTTCTCCTCTCTCGTTGCGTATTTTGTATCCAAATTTGCCGACGCAATTTTCATTTCCTTGTCCTACCTGTGCGTTGAAGTCTCCCATGATAACATTGAAGTGTTTTCTGGTGTCTTGGAGTAGGGAGTTCAAGTCATCATAGAAGTTGTCTATTTCTTGTTGGGTTGATTGCGAAGTGGGAGCGTAGACTTGGATTATATTGAGTTTGTATCGTTTTGAAAGTTGTATGGTGACGCTAGCTACTCGGTCAGAGACGGCTTTGAAGCCAGTTACATTGTCTTTCAGGTTCTTATTGATGAGAAAGCCAACTCCACTTTGTTTTACTTTCTCTTTACCGTAGCTGTAAAGAAGATGCTTGCTTCTCAGTTCGATTAGTTCTTCTCCGGGTCTTCTTACCTCACTAATGCCTATGATGTCCCGTTTGACATTTCTGATTTCACTTTCTAGATCAGTTAGGTGCATGTCAGTTGACAGTGTTCTGACGTTGTATGTGCCTATGTATAAATTTGTCTTCTTGTTGACAGTCTTAGAGTTCTGTTGAAATGGTTGTTGTTTGAGCGGTGACTCAGTAGGGACAGATGGTCCCTTGGTGGAGGATTTGGGTAGTCGCTTTCGGAGCACATCACCCCTACCCAAAGTAAGTGATGTGGCTGAGTCTTTTGGGGCCAATGACCCAGCAGGAACTGACGTACTCTTGGTATGGATGGCCAAAAATGAAAAAACCTGATATTATCCACAATAGCAAAAGTATATTCCCAACATTAAAACACCATCATATGATAGGCAATATACTAAATACAAAAATACTCTCATAATTAATAAACACTATCAATGATTGAATTCAACTGACATGCCAGACAAAAGCAGTCATCAAAAGTGTAAGGTCACTTCTATTACATATATCTTTCTATATGCCATATGTCTTAGATATTGAAAAACGCTGAAAACTCACCTGTGTGGTAAAATTGCCATTCTTTGCTATTGGACAAGTTCTGTTACAAACTGAAGAATAACCTTGGTCTTTTAAATAATAGATGAATGAAAAATGTATGGGTTCAAAAATGTCCAGTGTGTTCTGAGGAATAGAAAAAATATTTAAATGATGTTATAAATGCAATTATGCCATGTCTAACATGTTGAAAAAAAAAGCAGATAAGTCCACTGCAAATTTAAGCTTAGATACAAAGTTAAATTTGATATTGGGTGTTGGTCTAATGATATCTGTAATACCTATCTAAAAGTATCAGTAGAGGAGAAAGACTTTAAGCAGATTGAGGGGAGAGATCAGAGGTTTGTTTTGTTGGTCCAAGAAGAAAATGTTTGTGAAGATGCCTACAGTGCTCAGGCAAAGATCTTCTATTCCAACTTTTTGGAGTTTGAATCTGAGAACGAACTTTCTGATTCTAATGTCCAGTGCCTTCAACTGGTTCAAGTCACAATTCTGATACCATAATCCCAAATGTTGAAATTCCAAAAGATCAAAAGCCCTAAAGGTTGAAATCTTGAAATCACAATAACGAATGGTCAAAATCACAAAAATATAATTCAGGAGAAAATAATTTTGAAAGTCCTTTAAAGTTATTTGTTCATATTTATTTGAAAAAAAAAAATCAATCCTAATTATACTGTGTTCTATTCTGTTGTGGGGAATACAGTAAGAGAGAATGACATAAACAATGTACAAAAGAAACTATTACGGTAGCAAGCAAAAGAAATCTCTATAAAAGACCAGACTACCCATCTAATTTCGCTTTTTTTTAAAAATTCGGCTTGAGGATTTGAGGATTTCAGCCCATGAGGATTTTGATTTTTCGGTATTTAAATTTCAGGATTTCAGCCCTCAAGGGCTCTTATCTTTCAGGATTTCAACATTCAAGATTATAGCATTTGAGATTGTGTCTTTCAGGATTATGATAGGTATTGGTTATCAAGAAAATGACCAAGAACTGTCTTGCTTTTTGAAATAGTCTCTCAAGGGAAAGAGCGGTTTTGATGTTGTTTTTTTTATTAATAGGTAAAGATTATTTTTCATGTCATAGAAGTTGCACAGTTGGTAGTGTAAAATGACAAGACACAAAAAATAAAACTAGTAAAATCTTTATTGTCATTTCCTGCTAATTTTATCTATAAAAGACATGAACTCATATTTCTCTAAATCCTATCCCTCTGCTAGTCATTTCAATATAGAACATAGCTTAAGATGGTATAAGAGACAGTGTTGATGACTCAAAAAGATGTTTACTTCGTTATCATCAGTCTTTTATTGTCCGATGTCGGACATAGACCCTCCTCAGGATTTGCAAGATCTCTCTATCAAGGGCATTGCAGAGCCAGTACTGTCTGAACTTGTCTAGTTTATCTCTCCATCTTACATTCAGCCAGCCTCAGTGGAGATCCATTGAGTCGTGATGTCCATCAGTTGTCTACCATTCTTGCAACATAACCAGCCCAATGTCATTTATGATAGAGAAGTGTGGCAAATCCTGGGGGAAGGTCTATGTCCAACGACGGACGTTAAAAGACTGACGATGATGATATTGTGTTGTCTTGTAATCTCTCCATGTGTGGTTGAGCATGATTATTTCATGTGCATGTTGCACGCTTCTTAGTTTGAGGGTCAGTCTCTTGGTTAAGTTCCATGTTTCACCTCCATAGGTGACTATCAAAAGGATGCATTGATTTTATACTCTTCTAAGGGAATATTATTTCGTGACAGAAGAAGTAAAATAACAAAATTTTAAGAGGGTTGAAAGTTCTGTGACCTTGATTTTATGTTTCCTCTTTTTTGTTTTTTTTCATTTTACAAGTCAAAATTGAGGTACGTTCTTGATACTGGGAAATACCACAATATATGATACTCATAGCTGAATCCATGTTGGACTTTATGTGATGACAATGGAATGCAAAGATAGCAGTTTGGATAATTTTATCTGTTATTATTTCTAAACGAGTACAAACTTGCTTGCTCACTTTATACAAGTGTCATATAAAACTCACCTTAATTTTAACAGTGAATTCTTTACTAAAAAACTGGATGATTTCCACTGTATCAATGAATTCTGTCTGGTCATTTGCAAGAGAAGTTCTCTTTTCAGCTGCCTTTTTGCTGGTGTCAGTGTTGAAATGAATGTTAAATGCTGCAATGAGAAATGTATTAATCTCTTTTGTATATGTAAATATATTCAGAAGCATCCAGATGCATACATCGAGCTAAAAATAGAAAAGATTATTTCGAAATCTTGCTTGTATTTAAATTATCATATTATTCTGTTTTTTTTTATATACAACTTTTCTAACTAGGATTAGAGTGTATTATCTGGTCAATCATTGGTCCTTCTATGCTAGAATTAGTTATGGTTTCTACCCATGATAATTCTTATAATCTGAAGGGGGGGGATTGGGAAAAGCAAGGGAGAGAAGGAACAGAAAGAGGGTTTGAAGGGGGAAAAGTTGGGGTTAAGAAAGCTAGAGAAAATTGAGAAGGAAACCTTATGAAAGGAAAAATGATCATATATACATATATAGGGAAGGGGAAGGATGGAGATGAAAGGAAAGGCATGGACAACATTCTGCTTGGATATCAAGAGACAATGAGCAGAAGATTAGAAGGCAGGTTGAATTGGAAGGGCGTAATAGTTGCAATACTTCAAAATAGAGTTGAAGAAAGACAAAAGACAGGATGCAGTGGAAAATATTTGTGCATCCCTTATTCTTGTTTCACACATGAAACTAATCCATGTTTGTATAACATTTAGATAGAAAAAACATAGATGGGCAACAAAGATTGGAAAGGATAAGGGAGTGAATAAAAAGATACAGGTGTAAGGTGAGGGAAGAGCTGAGGCATGAGGTAATGAATATTATGATATAATATTATATTTTGAAGAGGTCTGCTGGAATTCAAATCAATTATTTACTTTTTTAAATTTTCAGTTGGAGAATTTTCTCAATGATAATTCTATTGCTAACCTTTCTCTTATTATCATCTTATCATTGCTTTCCATCGTAATACTCTTAATTGATAAACTCTAAGACCATTAAAGCAAACAATCTAAAATCAGAAATGATTGATGAGACTTGAATTTACATCCTACACCCATCCTTTTACCTTCATCACTTCAGGCCACCGAAAGATGACCTCTTATGATGTAGGGTGTAAGATCAAGTCTTACTGGAAACTACTTCTTTATTACCAAATTCAATACTGTTCGCAGTAGCAGTCAAAGAGTTTATTGACCCAGACTGTTCCAATAAAAAGCAGAAATGATGGATTAAAGCCAGTAATAAGATACTAATAGAGACCTAGAGTGTTTGTTAAATCTGGTACGGTAGCAAAGAATCAAAATTTGGATAATTTTCTATTTGATGGAGTATAGCCAATGAAAATGGAAATGTAACCCAGTAAAAACACTAGGATAAAAAAGTAAAAAAATCAGAGATTTTCTCAGAAACAACTTTTCAGATAGTCACTACTATGATTGAAATCATACAAAAGACCTGCTTTCCAAGTACTTATATAGAAGGATCAAATAAGCTAAATTCTTACTCATTGGGTTTATTTTTCCGAGATTTATTTTTACTTGTAATGTTATAGAAACATCACCGTTTTGCCATGAAATTAAATTTTCTGGTTCAGCTTCAAAACTTCCCTTTATTTGCACAATTGGACGTCCGTATAGGACAAAAACTTTGTCAGACAAGTAGGCGCCAACAGCAATGTCTGGAAAAGAAAAGAATAATTGTTATGGTCTATAATGAAGATTTAATATGATATTATGGAATGATCTATAAAGAATTATGGGGGATCGGAGTCTTTCTAATTTTTTGTACAGTCATAAATAGTAATGACAGCTATGGTCTTATAACAGAGCATGTTAGAGTTATGTTAGCAGATAGCAGGTAAGCCAGCCTCAATTACTCCATTTTTATGTGTTGAATGCTGCAGTTATGGATAAGAAGAAAGATTTGTGAGATTTTGATAAACATGAAATCACTAGGCTAGAAGACTAGATTAGAGCATTTCCAGAATGGCACAGTTTGTGGAGTGCTCATGTTCAGTTGTGATGAATACTAATTGGCAGTTGTCTGGAGAGAAAAATAACCAACTGCTGACAAGGCATTGGGCAGCCAAGACTCACTAAATGTGAGAAGTGAATGGGGGCCTCAGTTAAGTATGAGCCAACAGGAAGGCTACTGTGACATAAATTACCAGTAGCTTTAATCAAGATGGAGTAAATAATGCTTCACAGCTTATCTACAAGCCAAATAACCCTGAACAATCCAGAAAAGTTCAAACCCTTATCCAATATCATGAGAGGCTGGCAACAAACAGAGAAGGGAATATATTTTCAAAATGTTTGTATAATGGCACTCTGATGTAGTTTTGACAGGTATAGCAAGCCTCATTATAATGAATTGCTCAAGTAAAACAAAAGAGAATTAAAGATGGACAGACAAAATGATATGACCGCTGTCTCCACTTCTGCCTAACACCTCAAATAAAAGGAGAAGATTTTTAAAAAAAAGAAAAAGTCAGTATCTGTATGAAAAGAAACGTATTCCAGGTTATTATATGATTTAGGGCAAGTGCTGTAGTGATCCCAACTTGATAAAATATATACACACACATATATATATATATATATATATATATATGTACATAAAATTCATGAAAATAAGGATGTAACTAAATTAGATATCTTAAACATAATTCATAACACACTCTTCCTTTCTCTCTCGCTCACTCTCCTTCTTTGATTTGTCTATTTACCTGAAGAGACAATAACTAAATTTGAAAACTGAATACACCTGAGAATCACTGAAAGCTAAACATTTTTCCCAGAAATTGTCCCCTCTGACCATAATAACAAGAATTCCCAGGAAAGGACCTAAAGTCCTGAGAAAACAAAACTCCATATTCATTCAGGGGAAGCCAAGAAAGAACAGAGCAGTCCAGCAAAATCCCTTTGACAAACAACAGGTGTATATAACAACACAATGGCTCAACTACAAGCTAAGTACCTTGATTACAGACTCTTATTTAACACTATGTAAAGACTTTACATTCACTCCACATTACACAAAATCATTTCTCTCTCAAGTTTATGATTCATGTACATCAATAAAAAGTGTAGCATTTTTACATGAGGAAACTTTTTCGTTTATTCCTCTGTGATATTTCTCTCTTTAACTTACAAGCCTTTTTCCTCCTTACTTGAAGTGAATGGTTCATCCACCCTCCCTCATAAGAAGTAGTAAGTACACACCTAGTTTTATTTGTGGGAACCTTATCATCATCAGTCTTTTAATGTCCGTTGTTAGACATAGACCTTCCTCAGGATCCGCCACAATTCTCTATCATGAGTGTCGCGGAGCCAGTACTTCCTAAATTTGTCTACTTCATCTCTCCATCTTGTATTCTGTCAGCCTTGGTTTTACATGTGATCTCTGGGGATCCATGTTGTGAGTCGTGATGTCCATCAGTTGTCTTTCATTTCAACATGGCCTGCCCATTGCCATTTAAGTTTTCTAATAGATTCTATGATGTCTCGGACTCCCGTTTTCTTCCTTATATACTGTGCTGTCTTGTGATCTCTCCATGTAAGGTTGAGCATGATTCTCTCCTGTGCACATTGCATACTTCTCAGTTTGTAGGTCTGTCTCTTGGTTAGGTTCCATGTTTCAGCTCCATAAGTGATTATCAGGAGAATGCATCGGTTGTATACTCTTCCTTTTAGCATTATTGGTATCATCTGGTTTTTGAAAGTTGAGCTTGCTCTGCCAAAGGCTTGCCATTCCAGAGTGATTCTTTGCTTGATTTCCTCCTCTTTTGAGGATCTCTTGGAGATTCGTTGTCTAAGGTAGATGTAGTGGTCTACCTTGCCGAATTTTGCATCTTCTATCTTGACAGTTATGTTCTTATTCTCAACATGATTGTCACACATGGTTTTCGTTTTACTGAAGTTCATGTGTAGGCCGACTTTTTTGCTTTCCTCGTTTAGTTTATCTAGCATTAGTTGGAGGTTGTGTAGGTTCTCTGCGAAAAGGATGATATTGTCTGCAAATACAAGGTTGCTCAGATATTCGCCGTCTTTTTTTATTCCTTTATTTTCCCAGCCCATGTTCCGGAAGATCATCTCAAGGCAGGCTGTAAAGAGTTTAGGTAAGCTAGTATCACCTTGTCTTACTCCTTTTTTGAGCTGGAACGGTTCAGAGTCCTTATGTAGCCTGATGAAGGAGTTGCTATGATTGTATATACTTTGCAGTACTTTGACATATACAGGGTCTACACCCTGTAGGATGATGGGCTTCATACCACAAATCCTAACTTAATGTAGTTAACAACAAATAAAACTGATTGGAACCCCCACAGGGTAATGAATAGGGAGTGTGTTTGTGTATGAACTTTTTCTCAAGGAAATTTTTCAGGTTATCAGTATGGAGCCTTTCATCAAAGAAAGTTTATTGATTATCCAATAAAAATTTCAAAAAATGCAAGATCAGGAAGGTTATTTTGAAGTCTTCTTTCAAATGGTAAAAAAAACATGCACTATCATGTCTGTAATCTTGACAATAGTCATTATCATTCCAAGAATTGTTCATACTACTGGACTCATTCTCTGTTTTTACCACTTTTTTGGAATGTTTTTCTGTAAAAATGAGTCCTCTCTAAGGATTGCACACCTGAAAAACACTGATTGGCTGAAATGTTGTAAAGCAACACAAAGAATGTCTTCAAACGTCTGTTAAACTTTTGGATTAGAAAAAACATCATTTTCTGCTACTTGTCAGTGAACGTAGAATAAACATAGAAAAACTTACCTTGGTAGCGATTGGAATCAATATCTGCAGTTCGGGAGAAAGAAATCCCAAAAGATTGAATGTTTTGCTGTAAGTCTTTCCCTTGAATCTTTTGGGAAAAAGTTTTGTGCAGACCATATCGATTTCCACTGAATATATAAATAGTACCAGACCCGTCATTTTCATAGGGAGCAGCAACAATAACATCTGCAAATTTAAAAATGTTTTCTTACCATATAATAAAAACATATTTGAAAAAACAAAGGAATCAAAAAGGTCAAAGTTGCTGATCTTTATCAAATAGTAGAGAATAAAAGTAAAAAGCAACTTCATATCAGTTTTCATATAAAGTAGAGTTTAATTGATTCTCACAGATAAATCTGCAAGCTTACTGTATAAACATATATGTCCACTTATTGGGTGGTTAGTCATATCAGCCACCAAATAAAATACCAGAATAGATCTAGGAAGATAAATTCTGGAAAATAAAGTGATCACTGTCTAAATGCCAAAACAAGGTTAGTACACAGTTTTCTGCCGATACAAAATTGTGTGGAGAGATCAACTGCGATAAGGATGAGGTGAAAGGAAGAATATAGGAAAAGGAATGTCACTTATAAAATGCAAGATAGAGTCTCAGAATGTCCGTCAGCTCTTGGTCATCTAGATTATAGCTAATATAATGTTATCTTTGGAAGTCAGGCCTCACTACATAGAGTGCTTAGCTTAGTTTGGATGTGTTCATTGAGTTGAAGAAGGAAAGTTCTTTAAAGAAAAAGAATGGATTACTTTTTATACATAAAGATTGTGCGTGTAAAAACTTGGTGTCTATAAGAACTATTCTAACTAAGGAGGGAGCAGAAATGCAAGCTTATCCAGTGGTTGTCAGAACAGAGGGGTAGAGAGTTTTACTGCCAAAGCTTAAATACCATGAAGATAACAATTGGTTATCTTATTAGTAGTTCTGTGTGACTTCAAGGAGGAAGTGACAAAGAATTTACCATTCCTTTAGGATTTTTCACTTTGTGTCACGAAACACAGGTAGATCTCTGCCAAGGGCAGATAATTCCAAATATGTCTAATTTTTAGTGCTAAAAAGTGGACACTACACACTTATATAAAAAGCAATGTGTATCCATATGTTTATTCATATTGTTTTGTGCATAACACTTTTCAATGAGCACACAGATACTACATTCTAATTCAAGGTAAAAGTACCAAGAAGTGAAACTTGATCTTAGGCAAAGTGTGCACATACTACACTGATTATAGACAAGGAGCAACACTTTGATCATAGACAGAAGAGTCAATCCATATATAAACAATGTAGTCATCTTTGACAGGTATCATGCTAGTATTTACATATTATATACCAGACTTTTTAAAAATATACAGGATGAAAATAACTCTGAATAACATACTTATTGATAATCAATACCTAATTAACAGATAAAAGTGGTGTGGAATTTTACTAATCTATTTATATATGTGTCCATCACACTACAGAAACTATTGAAACATGGGAGCAGCCCAACCAAGTATGGCATGCATACTCAATAAGCTTAGAGGGAGATTTTAAAGTAAACAGTTTTGAGAAAGAAATTCTTCTAAGGGTTCTAGAGGGGAATCCTATTTACAATGTAACTATAATGCTAAAATGGAAACTTACTTCTCATCCAATATGCATGTACACATATCTTTTTATTTCATATGTTTATACATAATTCTTCAAAAGGTCAAAAGTGAAGGGAACCTTCCCCCCTTTAAGGGGTCTGATAATTTCCCTCCCTTTAAGGAGTCAAAAATGAAGTGAGATTCCCCCCAATCACAAAGGTGTCAAAAGTAAAGAGACATTCTTTCCACTTTCAAGGGCTCAAAAGTGTACGGAAACTCTCCCCACTTTCAGCGGTCAAAAATGCAAAGACTTTTTCCCCTGAAAAGTGAAAGGAAACTTTTATTACAAGTTTGAAAGGTTTAGTCAAGTTTTTTTTACTTCTCAAATATTTTACTCGGCATAGACAGGTACTTCAACAAGTATTTTAATGTTTAAACAAGTTTTGAGTACAATATAAATAATTAATTTGAATATCAATGAAATCAACCAAAAGTCTAGTTTGTTAATTGACTATTGATACCGTCAAATATATCATTCAGAGTTATCTGTATCCTCTTGCTTTAGGAATAGGAAAACAAAATGTCCAATATCTAGTTTCAGGGGTCTGCTCTCCCAGGCTGCACCTCCCCATTGCAGTGAGAGGCAAGTGCAAGAGGAATTCTTGATGCCTGAGCATGCCAAAATGCAAATGCTGAGGGAACTGGGGCATTTCTCGTATGGGTCCCAACACAAAACTCAGCCTTATGTCACATTCTGTCCTTGTAGGGAGTTGGATAAATACCAGCCTTTGTAAATCCCTGTCTCTTTTGATATATATATATATATATATATATATTATTAAGAAATGGATACATAATATCTATATATAATATTTATAGACACGTTATATTATTTGAAACTCTATTTGAAATTACCTCCCATTGTTACACGGAGAAAGGTCACTCAGCCTGACCAGCATAAATTGAGTAAACAATCAAAGAAAAATGGGGCTACTGCAGGAATGACCGATAAGATAGCCACTTTAATGTAATGTAGTTTCGCGCATAGGTCTCTTGCTTAATCCGAACAGCGATGGATTGTTGAGAGAGACGAGGAGATAAGATCCTCGGGGTTTGACTGAGTAGCGCGCATGCGGCCCTGAAGATGTGGAAGGAAAGGATGCTGTACGAAGAGAATGGAATGCGAACCAAGTATGAAGTTGGACGCGCATTGAAATAACAGAGTAGAATGAAGATATGCACATATTTTTGGCCAGGGAAAAGACGTACGTTTATTACAAGAATAAAGATGAGGTAAATGTAAGGATACATAAATACTATCGATCGTGAGAAGTAATGTTACGAGAAGAGATAGCGGAAGATGGGAGCTTTCTTGCCTTGGTAGTACTGGCATCGGAGTTGGAGCAGAGTTGTCTGAATGCATGGATTCCATATAGTTGGATATGTCCAAGATAATATGTGGAAACCAGGTTCAGTGTGCGAGCCTTACTGCCAAGTAAGTGAGTTAACTTGGGGGCTATTTTCAGACGCTGATAGACTCTCAACAAACAGACTATGAAAGACAGAGACCATGGAGTTTTATCCATGTGCGTTTCCTGAAGTGAGGATGGCGGTTAAGATCGGATCGGATCGGCCAGTGGGTTTGCGAAATGGTAACGATCTTAGAGAGAAGGAAAGATAGTGGCTTGCCGCAAAGGCCAGGGTCAGAGGCATGGCCAGCTAGGAAAACTGGCACCAATGAGCATTGGACAAGGGAGAAGGAGAGAGAGAATGGCCGGCTGCAGAGGCCGGGGCTAGAAGTGTACCTAGCTAGGGCTGCTGGAGCTAATGAGCATTGGACCATGTGCGTCCAGGGGTTTTATAGGGGTCGTCAGAGGAAGTGACGTTTTGGATATCTAGCTAAAAGAGGAGTTTCATACTTTATTCTTAACTAAAAATATAGGGGTCACCACAGAAGTGTTGCTCTTGACCATTGAGCTAAACATCCCGACAGAAAGGAGAGGGCCCAAATAATTGATTTGCCATTATCACATGGTGAATGTGTCAATTGGCCTAGGTATTTTGGGTGCTCGCGTGTTTATGCATGTGTGTGTGTTAGTATTTCCAGCAAGAGCAAAATTGTGTTTGTACAGAGAAAACTATCTTCAAAACTACGAAAATTAACTTAGATTTATTTTTTCATATTTGTTTTCTATCATATCAAGAACACTAAGGTAATAATCATGTACCTGGAAAGTTATCATTATTGAAATCTCCCGTAGCAAGTGTCTTTCCAAACTGGCCACGATAACTTGGCACTGACAGAATTATATTTGCTGTTTCTTTCAGTTTCTGGAGTAAAAAAAAAAAAAGAAAAAAAAAAGGGTTATTTATGTATAAATTAGACGATAAAATTTAGAATATAAAAAAGAATTAATTGCAAAAAGGGCTTATATTTTCAGGAAATAATCAAATATATGAGGGCCATGTTCATCTCTTTTAGTATCAATAGCCAGCATCAGCACCTCCCTCTCATTACCCTATCTAACTTCTCCACTCTCTATTCCTACCCTCTTATTAAACTACCTTTCCTGTCTTCCCTCTCCATTCCTACTCTCTCATTTCTCTCCTCTCTCATCCAACCATTTCTGTCATATATAGTATCAGTAGCAGTTATCAGCTGGGCCTGTTGTTAAACACTTATGATAACCATTAGCGAAGCAACAAGTCATCTACTATTATTGGATAAGCATAAAGAATAAAAAGGAATATAGATTAAGAAGTAATGCTATAAATTAAAAAGACTAATAAATCTTGAATTCAATTGAGATACTGAAATGGTTACCCTTTTCACCTATCAAGTGGAAGCAATATAATGATATCGAGGATTTTGAGCAGATTTGGATAAAAAAGGAAAAGTTTATTTTCATAAATAAAAAATTTATTTTCACAAATAAATAAGGAAAAAGGAAAATTCCAAACATAAACAAAAAGTAAATATTTGATCTGGCGTTTTTCACTTAAATATGATTTGTAGCTTTTTACAACTAGAATTGACAAAAGAGTGAAGTTTTGAAAAATAAAAGAAATTTACTGCAGAATCAATTGATAAAAAATCTGTAAAAGAATTATACGGAAAATATGTTACTTGATGAGAGACAAAATAATAACTTTTTGTTTTTGAGGTTAATTTATGATTACTTGGGTTATGATTACCTGCATTTTTCTATTTATAACATTTCTTAATCAAGATATCAAATTTTTTTTTCTAATTTTGCTTTGAGCTACAGAGTGGGGGTTGAGGGTTCCAGATTTCTTGAGCTTGAATTTTAAGTTATGGGAATCCAATTATACTTACATTATAGGAAAAAAAGAAAATGTAGACACGGCCTTCTTCTACAAATTTCTCTGAATAGTAAGGAGCACCCACAAGCAAGTCTTCTTTACCATCATTGTTCAAATCTACAGCTGCAAGGCTTGAACCAAAGTAACTCCCAAAAGCATATTTGGACTGAAGAGTAGGAAAAGATGCTTACAATAAATTCACATTAGTGATAATTACAATGAATTTAAAAAGTACCTGATACATTTAAAAAATGTTTATCTTGTCATACTTATGCAACATTAATATTGACAGAATTCAAACCAAGGATCAAAAAACACAAAAATCAAAAAAAGTATTGAAACAAAAAGTTATGGACAAAAAAATGAAATCTTTGGACCAAATTCTGTTAATTTTCATGGTGTTTAACTGTCTTAAAATAAACATTTTGAAATCTATTGGATACGTTTGGCACTCACTGTATCTCTTGATATCAACATCTTATTTAAGAAGTTCTTTTGATTGATTAGGTTTGCTTTTAGGGTCCATATGGCTTTTTTTTTTTGCAAAAAGTGAAGCGAGCAAAAGAAAAATACACAGGATTTGAAATAGTAGTTATTCATTTGCCTCTCTATGACAGTACAATTTAACACAAGGTTGTATTTAAAGTGGGAATCCACACATACTTGTGGGTGGTTCCAGAAATTGTTCCGTTCAAGATATTAGAAACTCTTTGAACAATTTGTTTAATTAAATTTTTATCATAAAATGGAGTACACAATATACCTGAACAGTGGTGTAAGTTCATAGAAAATCTCAGAAAATACTGGCAATATATGCTTATATGAATGAATTTAGAAATAGAAATTAAATGATTAGTTAAGTAATAAATCTGGCATCCCCTTGATAATAAAAAGCTTCTCAGCTAGTAGCTCAAGTACAAAAAACAAAAATGAATGAATAAAAATCATGTCAGAAGGATACTGGACATAACTTAATGAATCTTTCACTTGTACATATCAAAGCATCATCTTATTATATAAAAATTGTGGTCAGTTTTTATTTGTTAGTTTGCTGGTTTCTATCACACTACAGCAAACAGATATATAAAATTAACAAATCCCTGCTATGATTCAAATGTTCAACCTTGCAGGTGTATCTGTTTGACCAATCTTACCCTGCTTGAAAACTGGATGAAATTAAGTTACAAGTTACTAACAAACCACGCAGCAGGCATAGCCTGAATGGCTGCTGTTGATTACAGCTTTACTTTGTCTGTTATGCCTCTGTTTACATTCAATGCAGAGTATCAGACTGAGAGTCAGAAGAGTGTATTGCACCTATATAGTTTATCCATACAAAACATGAATAATCCTGTCATTTTGACAGGTTGTATGCTAGTACTGAATAAAATACAAACTTACCTCAAATGTTATTGTTTGACCATTGTACCAAACCTATAAAAGAAATTATTTCAGTAGGTAACTTTTTATAAAGTTCTAAAACTGATTTTCGACTAAATCTGAGCTTGTAGTACATTCAACTTTTTCAACGATTTCAATATATTTAGACAGCGTAAAATAGAATGAATAATTAAAGAAAATAGGGCTACTGCAGGAATTGAAATTGCTACCAATAGGGTAGCCGCTTTAACGTAGCAATGTACTTACAATGTCTAAATTGAGTGATATATTAACTGTGGAATGATGGGAGATCATTTTCAAATAAGTAGATGGGAAATTATGTATAAGTGAAAATCATTTAATTCAGTCCTTCTGACCATTCAGTTCTGTGTTGGGCAGGTGTAGACCATCTGCTTCTGGGTCCAGAGCAAAGGTTTCGATCCTACCTAGCAGTACTGGAAGGGATATTTAATCTATAGCCACACTGAAGAGTTATAATACAACAAAACAGCTGTCAGTGGATGACACAATTATTATTCTATATATATATATATATATATATATATATATATATATATATATGTGTGTGTGTGTATGTATATATATATATATATATATATTTATATACATATGTATGTTTATATTTATATATATAAAATATAGATATATACATAAATATATGAATATATATGTATAATATTTATATACATATATAATTAACGCTCCTTTCTTTAGGGTTTAGCACTATTAAGTGGGGAACCCGTCTATTACTGCTATATGCAATGCTCCTTCAATTCTGGAATAGAGCACTTTAGTAGACAGGGAATTATGCATAAGTAAATATACATTGCTCAGTTCGCTCTTACTGACCATCAAGTTCTGCGTAGGGCAGGGGTAAAATGTTTGCCTCTAGGTCTGAAGCGAAGGTTTTAATCCTATCTTGTGGTACTGGATGTTGGATAGTCTATAGCCACAATGAAGAGTTGTAATACAATGAAACAGCTGTCTGTGGATGACACAATTATCAATTGTTAATCATATATATATATACATATATATATATATATATATATATATATGTATAGAAACCAACATAGACTGATCAATCAGTTCATCAGTCAAGTTATCCAGCATTCACCATGTCTCTTCAGGCACTTCATACATCTCTCCAAATTACTCATTTTCTATAATCATTTCTGTTTTTGAAAGTATTTTTCCAAACTTCCAGGTAGCACCATGTTACCACTTGCATATAAATATATATCTATGTATCATATTATTGTGTCATCCACAGACAGCTGTTATGTTGTATTACAACTCCTGTGTGGCTATACACTATCCATTATCCCATCCAGTACCATGAGGTCGGATCGAAACCTTCGCTTCAGACCTGGAGGTGGGTATCCTCCCTCTGCATCACAGAACTGGACGGTCAGTAAGGTTGAATTTAAGCGATATGTTTATTTAAGCATATATCCTCCATCCACCAGAGTGCTCTATTCCTATGGATGAGCATTGCATAAGCTTACAATGAACAAGTTACCTCACTCAAAGAGTGCTCAACCCTGAATAAGGGATATGGCCAAGTGGATAGACAAATTCAATCAGTATTATATAAATTGACCATTTAAAGCTTACCCCTCCATAGTGCTGGTACCTTGGCATCCCAATAGCAGATCTGTTGTTTAAGACAGCCACACAATAGCCTGAAAAAAAACAAAAAAAACAACTAATTTTTCTTTACAAAAATTAAGACATTAATTTTCAAGTAACTTTTAATAATCAAATAGCCATCCAAAAGCTGTACTAGAATTCAGATTCTTTATTGTTGAATGGAATAAATTTGAGACAAAAAGAATTCGGAGAAAAAGATTTTACATATGTATATATATATATATATATATATATATATATATATACATGGTGAAGAAAAGGATGAAAAAGATCCTAAAATCTTGGTTTACCAACACACATACTCACATACCAAAATACCAATGCGAACACATTTTCCTCAAACTGGTGAATGCAAAAATCAAATATAAAACCAATACATCTTTGAAGACATCTAAATAAGTAAAAAATTACACTACATACAGTTTTGTAAAATCTTGGATTACCCACACTCATATTCACACAGCAAAATACCAATGCAGACACATCCTTCCCCTTCAACAACACACTTACAACAATGCGCACTTACACACACTATATACATATATACAATTTTCTCAATTACGGTCACTAGACTAAAATACATATACACACACAAGACCCTTCTCAATTTCACTCATGCATAAAAGATTTCAACTTTGACACAAAGACATTTCCTTCTTCACCAGTAAAGACAAATTTAGAAAAACGATAACCTTGCATCATCTCTCCCCTCCTCTCCAAATCCTGTTGATTAGAAATAGCTTGTGGATTTTTTGGTGGTACATTAAAAAGGAAAATACATGAATGGTTTTAGAATTAATGAAAGAACACAAAAATTATTCCACTAATAAAAAACTGAAAATCTTTTTTTACCAGAATATGTATATTGGTGATTATTCATGTTGTAATGATCTGATCCAAAAAACAATCTCTGGTAATATCCACCTGTAAAAAAAAGTATAGATATAAAAAGATGCATTAGGTTGATCAATTATATCTTGTGTGTGTATGTATGTATGTATGTGTGTGTGTGTGTGTGTGTGTACATGCACTCACACAAGGCTATAACTTTATAAAATTCTTTATATCAGCTAGGTCAAACACTACTAGAGAGACCACAAGACAGCACAGTCCATCAGAGAAAACACAGTTGTCAGAGATAGCAAAGAAACCATTAGAAAACTCAAAAGGCAATGGGTTGGTCACGGTGTAAGAATATCAGACAACCAGTGGACATCTCAACTCACAACATGAATCTCTAGAGATTATATGCAAAACTGTGACTGGCAAAAAATAAGATTGCATGATAAACTGGACAAGTTCAGAAAATATTGGCTCCGCAACGCCCATGATAGAAAGGTCTGGCAAATCTTGGAGAAGGTATATGTCCAATGACAGACACTAAAAGGATAATGATGATGATATAACGAATTCGTAAGTATGTAAGACTTGTCAGTTTAGCTACTGTCAAAAAGAGAGCAGCCTGCCAATAACATGGTCATATTACAGTGGGGAAATGTTCATTTTATTTACAGTTTTGTTTTGACATGATATGATAGACAATTAGTGAAGAGTTCACTCCTCTAAATTTGGTGAGGATTGTTCTCATTGTTCTTGTTAGAAAAGAAAAAAGAACAACTCCAACTTGAACTGGAATTTGACAATATACTCAATATGTCACTAACATTTTTAGAATGATTCATCGGAATATGAAATTATCAACAAAATCAAAATCAATACGTTTAATTTTTTATGATTTAAAATTATATGTAGAACAAGATGAGTTTATTTTCACATTTTAAGGATATGCAAGAAAATATACATATATATGATGATGGCTTGACTCCATGAATGGAGATCCAGGAGGGTTTGCCACATCTTTTCAGGTCCTAAGTCAGCTGGCCTGTAAGTGATTAGTACAGGTCTGTACAATGGAGTTTCATCATCAACAATCCATGATAATTATCAACAACATTAGAGACCTAAATATACACATCATCACAAGCACATCTAAGATGATAAAAAATCTTATGATAAACCACGAAAAGAAAATAACCCTGAAGCATCCTTATATACAATACTTTGCCAGGATTGCCCTAAAGAGTACATCAGAGAAACTTCAACACAAATAAACAAGAGAATTTTTAAATACAGAAGAGCACTCAAAATAGATGATCACTCCAATGAACTCACAATACATTAGGCCACAGTATTGGCTGACAACACACAGCACCATAAAAAGGTGTACCTAAAAAATACAGGAGAAACACATCTATTTAGAAACCAGTCTGCTTTAACATGAGTCCACATCTAACAAGACTTATTATGAAATAACATATATTGCCCATACATAATATTAGATCGCCAGTAAGCTTCATTTAGTTCGCAAATGTCCAAATTGATTTTTTTTTTTTAAATACCAAAATTGTTTTGACCTTGAATAAACCTCTAAAGGTCATTGCCATCTATCCTATATTCATCCTGGGTCAAGTTACCCATAAACACAAATATACAGCCCCTAGGGGACAGTCATCTTCATTAGATTTGGAAATTCCCAAATCAATATTTTTAGAAAATCCTTAAACTGGCCTTTAAAAATCACCAGAGATCAGCACCACCTATCCTTTGTTTAATCTCTGGTTGTTACCCTTATGCATAAAATTGCAGCCAATAGTGAGCAGCCATTTCCTTCAGATTTGAAAATACTCAAATTGATCTGACTTTGAATTGATCTTTTGAGGTCACCAGTTATAAGCGCCACCAATCCTATGTTCATTCTAGAGTCAAGTAAACAAAGATTTTCAGCTCGTAGCATACAATCATTTAGGAGTTTATAAAAAACAATCAGAAACGAATATTCTTTGTCTTTATACATATATATATATATATATGCATATATAAGACTAAAATACTTGGCTTCTTTAATATGATTTCTCTATATTTTTTTCTGTATTTGTTAAGATAACCAAGACAAGATCAATTTTTGCATAAAGCCCCAGAGAAAGATCTACAAATGCTTGATAATCTGTCAGTATGATTTGAACCTCTCTTTCTAATGCATGGAGGCACAGTCAGGGGAGCAGATTTCTAGTGCTAAGAAATATTACAAATAACCTTCAAAAATTGAAAGTGAAGATGAAACAGTCATTTAAAACAGACAAATTAGAACCTGAATGGTCTCCTTTAGGCAGTGTTACCATTAAGTAGGAAAATCTAATGCAATGTGATCGGAGAAATATGAAAATTTTCATGACTCTTACTAATACTTCAACTTGAAACAAACAGTCTATGGCTTAATCCATACGATATGAACATTTTTTATCAAAACACAAAGGAAATTTGGTTCTATCATCATCATAATCAGTGTGTTAGTGTCAGTTGTTGGACATATACCTTGCCCAAGATTTGCCAGATCTCTCTATCATGGGCATTGTGGAGCCAGTACTTCCTTGTTTTATCTAGCTCGTCAAGCCATCTTACTTTCTGTTGTCCACAGCCTTGCAACTGATCTTTGGGGATCCACGTTGTGAGATGTGATGTCCTGCAGTTGTCTGTCATTCTTGCAACATTACCAGCCCATTGCCATTTGAATTTTCTAACAGTTTCGATGATATCTTGGACTTATACTGTGTTGTCTTATGATCACTCCATGGGAGGTTGAGCATGATCCTCTCATATGCACATTGTATGGTTCTTTGTTTGAGAGTCAATCTTTTGGTTAGGTTCCATGTTCCAGCTTCGTATGTGACTATCAGTTGGATACATTGATTGTATACACTTCTTTTTAGGGCCTATTGGATTTTCTTGTTCTTTATAGTCGAGCTTAGTCTACCAGAAGCTTACCAACCTAGTGAGATTCTTTACTTTATTTCTTCTTCTTTTGATGACTTCATGGAGACTTGCTTCCTAGGTAGATGTTGTGCTTTACTTTCTCAAGCTCTGTGTTTTTGATTTTGATCATTGTGTCTTTGTTCCTAACTTGTTAGTTGAACATAACATTTATTTTGCTAAAGTTCATATGGAGGCCAGCTTTCTCATTTGCTTCATTTGGTTCTTCTAACATTATTTGGAGATTCTATTTAACTCAATTCTTTACACTTGGGAAAAAAGTGAAAAGAAAGTGAACCTGAACACACATTTGAGGATCCAGTTTCCAACCTTAATTCAAAAATATGATTCTTTATTGATACTTCAAATAAGAAATTATACTGATAGTTTGTAATGTTATAGATATTCAATAAAACAGGCATTTTCTCCTTACCTCTAAACATATTCTTGCCAGGTATTCCAATAACCAAAATATCGCTTCTCTGTAATCACGAAATTAACAAATTACTTTTATTGATAGATTCATACTGTTTTTACTAAATATTTTCATGATACAAAAAATTGGGTCAAAGATGTTAACCAAATATATTGTATGACATAGTCTTAAATTGTCATTTCCCCATAAGTTTATATAAAGAATGTTGTTCATAGTATCAAAAAGTTAACCACATGCAAATTGAAAAAAAAAAACGAGGAACCTCCTGCTGTCTCATTAGACAATGAAATGACATTGAAGTGACCTCACAAGGGTGCAAGCCTGAGTGAAGCAGATGGAGATCCTAGGTTGTCCAGTCTACAGAATCCATCTCATAGCTTCATAGATGTAAATCAAAGGAAAGTGAAATGATATTAGATTACAATTAAATTACAAATTACAACTCTGATGAAATCCCTTTGATGTCATTCTATTGTCTAACAAAACTGCTGGAGACCTGAAAATTGCTTGGGAATGTACCAGTCAAAATCATCATCATCATCATCATCATCATCATCATACTATGATGCAAACAGTTAAGATTAGTAAAATTAGCTAATTTTTTTTTAAAGGCCATAATAGAGCCTGAGGCATAGCCAAGAGAGGGAGGAATGGCTATTCAAAAATGCCTCTTGTTCCCCCAATGAATAGGGACTCCCCTGGGGGGGGGGCAAAGCTTTATAAATATTTATACACTTACTGCATTTTTATTGATATTGTACAGTAACAAATCTCACTAAATCTTGGAGGGGGCCCCGCCAGTAGCTGAGCCCCCTGAACTCCCAAATCTATGATTATGCCCCTAAATACAGTATATCACTACTTACCTTTGCATACTGAACAGAGAGGCCGAGTAAATTATGTCTTAGTTGTACACTGACTTTTTTGATTATTTCAATTAATTTTAGGTTTCTCAGCTGATAGCAAATTCCATTCATTTTGCTCCTCCACATGCCACGAATGATAACATCAAATTTTGTCCGATGAGCACAAACCTATAAGGACAAAATGAAAACTGAAGTAACAATTGCAAAGAGAATTTAAAAATCATTTTTATCAATAGAGTTATTGCTTTAACCTGTTTGCTACTACTAATGAGATAATTTGTCTTATAAGATTATGTTCTTCTTTCAAAAGATGGAAAAACCTCACACAAAAGTGTAAAGTATGTTTACAAAATGCAAAATGGCTAGAGAGTAGATATGAATGTACCAAATATAAGGTGGCCTTATTTGTAGATCCTTGTTTTGTGATATTGTTATTCTTCTAAGTTATCAAGTTATTTTATTTTAACTCATTTATGATCACATAACATTTATTAGATATCGTCTTGTGCATAAAAGTTGATTTGTATGAAAATTACTCATCTCGTTCATTCACTGTTGTTTCTAACATTGACAATAATATTATTAATAAAATGGATATAAAATCTGACAGAATAATCATGGATGCTTTTGCCTTTCCATATGGCTGTTTAGCTCAATGGTTAAGAGCAACAATTCCTTATCAGTCACAGGTTCAATTCCTGCAGTAGCTACATTTTTCTTTAATTGTTTATTCTATTTATATTGTCTAGGCTGAGTGAGGCATTCTCCAATGGGAGGTCATTCTGAATAGAGTTTGAAATAATGTAATGTATACATATATAGTGCATATATGCACACATGCATATATATATATATATATATATATATATATAGAATGATATAGACATGAATAATCAATAAGAGAGGCCCTTTATTACTATCAAAGACCACCTATTTAAGTTTCTGTTAGTAACTCTCAAATGTATCTTATAAAAAGACATTTAAAAAAAGATGGCAAGGTAATACATAACCATTAGAAACAGACCGAATAACTTTACAATAATGCAAAATGAATGATTTTCATAATTTTTAGACAATAGAAAAAGGGATCAGAAGATTAAATGATACTCAACTATTATAAGGCTTTGATTCATTGGGCTGACATCCAGAGAAACTCCGAGCCATTGGTCAGATCTTGAGTTATTAGACACTATTTGAAATTTAAAGAAAATGATATTAAGTAGAAAGGAAATGCAATAAATAACATTTGTTTAGAAATATAATACCGGCTGTAATTCTAGCCACAATTACAATATTGTTGTTGGGTTAAGGTCAAATGGAATCATGGTTTTCAGGATTTTGATCTTTTTGGATTGTTGTTTTGGGGATTTTGCCCATTAGGAATTCTGATCTTTCAGGATTTCAAGAATAGGCATTATGGTGTTTAGAATTGTGTGTTTTAGGATTTTGATCAGCACCAATTATTGCCTTATCAGTGTCAGAATGCAGTTATTTACAAAGCTGGGCTTGGTGTGAAACAAAGCTACTATAGAAGTTGTGAGGACTGAATTCAATGACATGCCCAAATAACTTGCTTATCATTGCTCTTCAGCAGGCATCCTTTCTGTGTTGAAGTGTATGTATATTTCTACTATTTAAAAATATTTAAAATGATTTCATAAAAACTTAATGTATGAGTGATGTACTGGCTACAATTTGTTTGATCAGACCTTATGGTGTGAGTAAATTATCTTTTGAGAAGGAATAATCCATACAAGTTTTGAATCATAAACCCTAGAAAGATGATATTTAGATGTTACCACTAAGTTGTAATCAAGTTTTGGCTTTCATCAAAATTGTCAATTGAATCATTGGTAGAGTTTATGGAATAGATACATCAAAACTTATATTCAATTTAAGGATCACGTACACTTGACTCCAAAAATACTATGTATGCTGGAGTATTCCTTCCAAACGAAAATCACTCTTCCTGCCCACATTGGTTGAATTTTCAAAATGGAGACCAGCTTGTGTGCACAGCGAATACATTCTTTAGGCTTGGCGCCCTTCCCCAGTAACTCAGCAAGTTAAGATAGCTAAGGTGGCTGCTAGCCTGTAGGTTTTCTATCCGAGTAATCTTCTCTTAGATGGACTTCCTTTCAGGGGCCAAAAGGCTTCATATACCTCACTATTTTACCTATGAGGGGCGGGAAGCTGATTCATGCTATCCCCATGGTCATTAGTGAACATTACATCCCTAATGCATCTCAAAGTCTGCATTAGTTTATCTTATTGTAAAACTACACCACTTATCTATGATATAATATAATTTGCAAAAAAACAAATATCTTTAGATTTAAATTAGATATATTCTTTTGATTCATGTCACATATTTGTATGTAAATCTCATGGCCAAACCATTTTGGCTTTTTTTTTTGTTTGAATATGAATCCTTTGGTGTGGATTGCTGTATTGTTAAAGGAAAAAGAAAATACGATTCATTTAGAGTCATTACCCAAGAAACTTCAGTGATTCACAGAATGAGATCATAATCTGAATTCGATGACTACAAATATAGCAAAGTTTAAGATTTAAACTATCAAAAATAAATCACTCCATTCTTTTAAAAAGAAGCTAAAATCAATGTGAAAAGAAAGATTTTTAGGTTTTTAATAAAATGAATGAAAAAAAATATGTGGACCATAACAATATGAAATATCATTTATTTATTTATTTATTTACAAGTTTTAATTTATCTCTGAAATATCATAGACTCTCCATAATCATTCATTCTGGAATAGGTGAACCATTGTTTATAATGTTCTATTATAGTCAGGAAATAATTTAAATAGAAACTTTATTTTATATTTTCTTGATCACCATCCTTGTTTTCTGTAAGTGTACAGGAAATCCGTTCAGGCTATCAAAACGTAAAAAGCTGAAGTGGGGATGTTTTTAATTTTCTAACTTCAGAAAAATGTTTGTTTAAAAAACATATTTAAAATGTTGAATCAAACTATACATGAGGTACTACCCAAAAGTTCCAGGAATTTTAACAGCTGGAGCAAACGGTACGCAGTTCGGCTTCAAGATCAACAAGACAGCTGCAGATTTCAAAGAACGATGAACGTGCATCGAAGATGATAACTATTCTGGATGACTGTCAACAAAAACAACGCCAGAAAATGTCAAAAGAAGAGCACCAGTCTCTCATTGCCGACCATAGACAAACTATATGTTTGTGATATTGTAAGATTTATGTTGAAACTGCTGAGAGACAGCCAGAAGGCATATTGCGTTGGGAGCTCAAAAATCAATGCAGAGATGAGGCAACTTTATCTCAAAGGTCATAACTGGTGATGAATCGTAGGTTTATGGTTATAACCCTGAGACAAGGCAGCAATCGTCGCTATGGAAGTTTTCCAATACACTGAGGCAGAAAAAGCGTGTCAAGTTCACATGAATGTCAAGTCAACATTGATTATTTTCTCTGATATCCGTGGGATTGTCCACTAGGAATTCATTCCACTGGTCAAACAGTCAACGGAAAGTTTTACTGTGAAGTTTTGAAGCATCTGAGGACTACCACAAACGTCCAGAACTGTGGAAGAATGAGGTTTTAGTTCTTCATCATGACAACATACATGTCCACACATCACTTGTTGTCCAGCAGTTTCTGACCTCCAATAACATGATAGCCATTCCCACCCATCCTATCCACCTGACCTCGCCCTCTATGACCTCTTCCTGTTTCTGTTTCTCAAGCTGACAGTTCCTACTTGAAGGGTGACATTTTGGCTCAATAGAGGAGATCCTGAAAGAATTACAGGAAGTGCTCAAGATCATTATGCTTGAAGTCATCCAGCGATACATGGAATCATGGAAATAATGTTGGGACTGTTGTATACATGCCCAATGGGACTACTTTAAAGGCAGCAGTTGGAACTAGAAGCTAGGCTAAGTTATTATCCTGCAATTTTCAAATTCTTGGAACTTTTCAGTAGCACCTTGAATCTTAAGTTTGGCACAAAATCAACCTTTTCAAATGAATTAAGTATTGAAAAAGAAATGTAAGCTTCTTTTCAAAAGAATACGGTGATTACTCTAAACCAATCCTAATGAAACAATTAATTTTTGACAATTAAAAGGTTAAACTTTTCCACTTTTGAATTAGTATAAAAGTGAAATAAAGCTTACTTGAACTTTTCTCCACGTTGATTTGTTCACATAATTCAGTTCCAATGTCACACTGGAAAAGACCTCCTGTAACCAAAGCACCATCTTTGGCTTTTGGTGAACCAACCAAAACTCTGTCAAAGAAAATAAATGAATACCATATAACAGTGGTAGCATTAGGCCTGACAGCGCCCTACCAGCAAATTTTTTTACAATGTTTTTTTTGTTTTCTGTACATCATTTTTTAGATTTTCTTAGATTGATTTTTTCAAAATTTCACGGTTCCTCAGATATATTGTATCTGGTGCAGCAGTTGTGAGGTCTCAGACCTATAAGATGAATGCTTTACAAGGGTAAATGGAGAACTACTGCTCACTGCAACTCATCCAAGCCCCATAACTGTTCATATCCAGCTTCAGTAGACTGCCCCCTAGTCATAATACCACCATATTAGATGCAATGCAGTATTCGCATTGTTAGAAACCATCAACCAAAACTGTCAACATTAGTTTCTAGGTGGCTATGTATTCATGTATGTATCATACATAAAAGCCACACTAATGATACAACAGGGCTGAAAACTTGAACATTTGCTCCTTATTATGTTCAGGGAAAAACTTTGTTCTTTTCAAAATTCACCCCATAATAGGTTTTGAACTTTTTCAGTGACTACAGCCCAACAATAGACAAGAGAAGTAATTTATGTATTGATCACTACTTTTTGAAAATAATCATACCTGCCACGGCATGCAGCCCAACAATAGACAAGAGAAGTAATTTATGTATTGATCACTACTTTTTGAAAATAATCATACCTGCCACGGCATGCTACTAAAAAACATTGGTCACGTGATGGTCTCAAATGAGTGACTAACCAGACCTGTTTTGTTTTTTGTTTTTTTTAAATTCAATGCCTGTCTTATCAACTGGCATATACAGTAATCTGTCGTGTTGTATGGGGTTCATCTCATTTTACAATAATATGTTTGACATGGAAAATTCAAATAGCTCTAATAACTACACAACTGATTTTGTTGAAATTAATCCTTTGTAATTAAAAAATACCATTTGGAATAAAAACATTCGCTAAAACCTTTTTACTAATCATCATAATTGTTAGATATAAAGAATGATTCAAAAGGAATATTTCTTTTTAACTTATTCATCATTATCAGTCTTTTAACATCCATCGTTGTACATAGACCTTCCCCAGGATTCGCCACAATTCTCCAACTTGGGTGTCGTGGAGCCAGTATTTTCTGAATTTGTCTACTTCATCTTGCATTCTGTCAGCCTTGGTTTTACATGTGATCTATGGGGATCCATGTTGTGAGTTGTGATGTCTATTGGTTGTCTTTCATTCTTGCAACATATCCAGCCCTTAGCTATTTGAATTTTTTGATAGTTTCTATGATGTCCATTGGTTCTCTTTCATTCTTGCAATATGGCTTTGCTATTAAAATGGGATATACTGCAGTTTTGTTTCTATTGTAAGTTAGTAGGATCTCACCAGAATTAATATTACCAATGTAATGCTGGTAAATTGAGAAGACCCAAGTCTACTAGTTGCGCTAGGGTCAAATTCCCTTGCTTCATCAAAATCTAAAAGGTAAACAAAACAGAATTCATTCCAAAACTATATGTTTCATTGCAACTTCTTTATTAATAGTTCTTGTAAATGGGATTTGCTAACTTTAGCAGAGCAACTCAACCTGAGTTGGGCTTTTGAATTGGGAGAGGATTAGTCATCAGCTTTTGTGTATGTCACTCTGTCACTGTTCTTTGTGAATGACATCAGAGGTTTTCAGTCATTATCATCCGGCATTGTTGTTACATTCAAAAACGAAGTCAAAACTCAATAGTAGGAATTAAATAAAAGAAAAAAATTGTCTACTCAGCCTAATGGTTAATCTGCCACTAGCCTCGGAAGCAAAGAACAGAGAAAGACAGAAAAGGCGTACTCAGCCTAATGGTTGATCAGCCACTGGCCTCGAAAACAAGGTAGAAATAAAGAAAAGAAAAGCCTACTCAGCCAGATAGTCAATCCACCACTGAATTTGAAAGTGAAGAATGAAGAGAGAAAAAAAAAGTGTCACTACTGGGTAAATCCAATCCCAAGATCTACTGCTTACAAGCCAAAAGCCAATAACCATTGAGCGACGGATGTGTTGATGAAAATTGAAACATATTTGTGCTTATAAATGATATTATGGTTTGGTTATATACAGTTTTAGTGACATATTTAGTAGTTTTTGCTGATAAGAAGAACAAAATATTCTTATACTCCATTATTATTAATTTTTGCTGCTTTTTATCACAACTGAATAATTAAGATGAAGGTAAATAATCAAGGTTGTTTCTTTGTGAAATGGTTCTCATGTTAGTGTTTTTCGTAACCTAAACTGGACAATCGTCTATACTATTTAGTTGTTAATGGGGATTAATTTATCAGAAAACAAATCCTATTTCAGATAAGGAAACCCAAAAGAAGTGTAAGTGAGGTAGAGAACTTTTTGAAAAATCTTTCAAGATGAAACAAGAGAAAACAGCGGTCATTTAAATGAAAGCAAAACAAAACATTGAATGAGCAACGTCTGTTTTTGACCAATGGCAATAGATTCCGACATGATGTCATCTATCTTTCAGGGTTTTTTTGCCTACTTAGTTTAAATCCTGTGCTGGAATCTCAAAAGTCCATTCTGTTGGAGTTTGACAAGAAAAAAGGAAGGTATTGTATGCAAGAAGCTAGGGGTTGTTTTGAGTCACCATGTGGCAAAGTTCCTACCAATATTTGTCATATCATTGAGGAAGTTTTGACAGAAAAGGGTCAGCCATTTTGGTTGATTCCATGTGTTGATATTAAAACCACAAATGCAGCCATTTGTAAAAAGGACACAATAACGTGAGTGTAAATTAAATTCAACCCAGGAAAAACAGTCCATGCAAGAAAGAATAAATGTGAGAGTTCATAGGAATATCAAATAGAGAAATAAAGAGAAAAGCAGATAGTTTTAGACATACATTGAATGTTTAATAACTGACAAAAATGACCCTTGGACAATACAAATGATACAAAATTACTTAGGCTGAAAAGAAGGACAAGTAACATTTAACAAGCATTAGCTAGCATACTTGAGTTTTAAAAAGGATTTAGTTGCTAGATCTAAATAGAGAGAAATGGAATAAGTAAGGAAACACTTCACATATTGAGTCTAATGCTATTTAGTTTATCTATCAAAAGAGTCTGATAAGTGTTGGTATTAATGGACCATCCAAGATTATTAAAAAGCTGTTGATTCAGGTTAGACATTAGTGAACCATCAGGTTGAATGAGGTAAGGGTAGACAGTGTTAAGATGCTAGAAATCTTTTATGGATTCTCAACATTGAGGAAGGTTGTTGACAGAAGATGATACATTTAGTCATGGTAATAGAGAGGGAATATGTTGGTCAAAAACTGACCTGGACCAACACCTATAGCAAAGTTACTGGTCCAAAGACCAGGGCATCACATGACTCAAGATCAGCTTGGAAGTAAATGAAGTAGTGTCAGTAGTTAGAGCTTTTATAGCCAGTGGTTAAAAGCTGTGGGTAGCCTAGTATTTTCGTATTTAATGCCATGTATTTAGTTAGTTTTGTATTAATTTTAGCTACATGAAAGTAAGCCATCACACTATAAAACGTTTTTTAAAACATTCAGTTTGTTACCTTTATGAAACATAAAAAGGTCTTAGGACTATATGTAGGTTCCTCTACAGGTACCTCCTGCTTTTTGAAAATTTGCATTACACCCCTTATTTGTTTTTACTTAAGAAACAAAAATATCGTTCAGGGTTTGTTTTGTCGTGAGGCATTATAGAAGCATTACGTACTCTCTTCCTCTCCGACAAGACCTCAGGTTCCTGTATCAACCACCATACTGACCTGACGACTCCATTATCACCATTTTATTTAGTGATGCTCTACTTTCAGATAGCAAGAGTATATTTTTGTGATCATTGATCGTCTTTTTGTGTAATGAATTATAAAATGAATTAGAATGAATTATGACACTTACTTAAGTCCATTTGGTCCATCCCAAAATGCAACAGAATATCCAAAATAAGAATTTTGTGAGTGCTTAAGAATCTTTGGGTACTTAGTGTCCAAGTTGAATGCCGAGCAATACCAGGTCAACACATACAAAAGCAAGAACCCTTGCCATGTGACCCATGATGTCATGGAATTCTTCCGTGGTTCCCACAAGATGTAGGACATGATCAGCTTCACCTAGATCAAATAAGAATATAAGAATAGAAATCCTTAAGAGCGTCTAAATATAAAGAGTACCTCATACTGGAACTAAATTGTTCCAAAAACAATACAAAATCGACGTACAGTCATGATGACCCCTGGGTCGGGGATGGGAGAAGATAACTCAGTGCCTTAGGGGTCACAGCCAGAAGTAGGGAAAATGTAATCAAACTGCCTCCTCTTAGCATTGTGGAATGAAAAGATTGAACAGAGAAGTCCTTTCCCTTTTTGATGTTTCACCATTTTTAAAGTGAGTAAAGAAGGCAAGGAGTTAATAGCTGTCCACAGGAACTAAAGCATAATATCTTACAGATATATAATTTAAATTATCCTTATATCTTTCATCCTTATTCTTCTACCTATCCATCCACTTATAATGTAATGAACAAGGGTAAGAAGAGAAGAGAATGTCTATGCTTGATAGGAGCAAAATAAGTTCAACCTTCACTGTCATTCATTTATTACTCCTTTCTCGCAAGTCTGAAGCTTAAAAATTAGGTTATAGTAGCAGTAGATCACAGAAATATACTGTATTTTTGCCACGAATATTTTTTTTGAGAATTTTGAGCTAAAAAATCCAAATGCCTATTGTTTATGGAAACAATTCTTATACATATTTGTATTCATCGGATAATACATTTTTCATTCGAAATTAAAGCTCAATCCAGGAATGCAGGTTATCTATTGTAGCCGAATATAAATGGTGAAATATGGTAGACAGATAGCAAGAGTAATCTACTTATACATATACCTACATAATATACTTTAACAAAAGTATATACTTTAATTGAGAAATATATGAGCAGGTTTCTTAGTTGTCAACACCCATGGAATTTCTATGGATCTAGATGGTGTATTATTATTATTATTATTATTAGGTTAATCAGTTTAAAAAGAAACAACTACAAATAGGGACCAAAATTTGTAGTCCAAACGTGTTCTGCTTGAGCAGAATTCACCATATGAGAGGAAATTCTTTTTATAAATGAAGGAAATAATCAAGGAAGCATATCATGCCATAAGATACTTGTATATTATTTTGTGAGTAAACAGTGTTTAGTATGATGAATGTTTATTTTCCCAACTGATAGAGAACAGATTTGAAATAGCAATTTTCCCAGGAAAGACTACGGATACCATGTGTTCCTACAAATCCGACGGAACACCTAGAGATGTAGTGCAGATAATCTCTACAGTCTACCATAACATCATTCCACACATTCATTTTTTTTACAATCTTTGCAACTTTATCACAACATCTCACCACATTATCTTCTGTGAACTCCTCTTCCTCAGAGTAAGCAACAAGTGGTTATTGACATAACATGAGGCCTACAAAAAATGTTTGTATTTCGTGTGTGGAGGTATAGGGGTAGAAATATCATAAAAATATGCGGCAAGGAAAATTGAAATAACAAGAGACATTAACAGTCATTAATAACTGTAGTGCTCCCATTCTTTTATTTAAGAATTAAATACAAAACTCATCTTTTAGCTAGATATCCAAAACGTCACTTCCAACGATGACTCCTATAAAACCCCTGGACGCACATGGTCCAATGCTCATTAGCTCCAGCACCCCTAGCTGGTTACGCTTCTAGCCCCAACCCAACCTTTGCGGCCGGCCATTCTCTCTGTGTCCTTTTCCCTGGCCCAATGCTCGTTAGCGCCAGTATTCCTAGTTGGCTATACTTCTAGCCCCGGCCTTTGCGGTCGTCCATTCTCTTTCTCTCTCTTTCCTTTTCACCAACCCACTGGCCGATACTAAAAGAATGGGAGCACTACTTAACCCCCTGAATATGTATATAGGGAGTTGATCGATATACAATGTAACTTTTTTCTGAACTGATCACTTACATTTTAATGGCATACTGTGATAGAAAAAAGAATATTCGATTGTTCTTTTAGAAAAAAATAATTCTTGAAATCAAAATGTAATGTGAGGATGCGTTCGTTATTGAAGCAGAAGCCGAGATATTTTTCAACGTACCTAATATAACCACTGTTTATTGGTTGTACAAGAAAACATTGATTAGTGTGTGTTTTGATGTGGTACAGATAAAGTATCTCTGTGCAATTTACAATATAATTATTCTTTACTTCATTGCTATATCATTTTTCCAAAATATGAAATCAGAGAATTGGAGCTTATGTACATTATACGGAGGGAACTTCTATTTTTCACTTTTGAGGGTCAAAATAGAGAGGAAACTTTTATTTTGCACTTTTAGAAGTTGGAATTTATAAACAACTTTCATTTTTCACTTTTAAGGGGCAAAATCTAGGGGGAAATTTTCATTTCAATTTCAGAGGTCATAATCAATAGAAAGAATTGAGGGGACAATATCAAGGTGGAAATTTTATTTTTACTTTTAGGGGTCAAAATCTCGGGATGTTTATCCCAATTTAAATGGTCAATATCAAAGGGGAATTTTCTTAGTGGTCCAAATCAAGAGAAAAATTATTTTTTTCACATTTCTGGGTCAATATCATGGCACAATTTTTTTTCAATTTTGGTGATGAAAATCAAGGGAGGACATTTTTTTCTTCACTTTTCAGGATTAAAATCAAGAGAAGATTTTTTCACTTCCAGGTGTCAAATCAATGGAGGATGAAAGGGGTCCCAGATCACCTCTTTTTTTTTCTACTAGCTCTCTTTTTGAATATTAACTCCTCCCTTGTAGTACCCATTTTCTTAACAATAGTCCTTTTTTTGCAACATTACCCCCCTTTTTAATATTATACCTTTCCTTTTGAAATTTTTCCCTTTTTTTTTCATATTGGCACTTCTTTAGCAAGATTTTTTTTTTAACATTAAAGGCCTTTTTTTTTAAAAAAATTTTAGCCCCTCCATGACCTTGTTTCTGATATCAACTCCCTTTTTTTTTAACTCTCTCTTTACATTAGCATCCCCATCGCCCTTTATATTAGGCCCCCACCTTTTTCCAACTTTAAGCTCCTTTTTTTCTAACCTTGTAAAGAAAGAGAGGTATTAAACCAAACTAAATTAAATGCTATCTGATTTCCATCGATCAATCTTTCAATTTCATAAAGCAATTTATACCTCCTGTTAGGGTGGGTATTTAGTCTAGTTTTTTTGATTATTCAAATTGTCTGATACAGAATCTATAAAGGCTATAAAACATCCTGTGTATAGATATATATATGTATTTATACACATACATATATATATATATATATATATATATATATATATATATATATATATATATATATATATGTATATGTATATATATATATATATACACACACATATATATATATTAAGAAATGGAAACACAATCTGACGGAATGATTATAAATTATGTTATATTATATTGGAACTTTTATTTGAAATGATCTCACGTCATCACACAATGACATTTGCTGCCCCATTTTCTTTATTTGTTCATTCTATATTGTACTCTGTACTGTATAATAATGGAAGATCATTTAAAATAAGAGTTTCAATAAAATGTTACTCAATTTGTAATCATCTATACGTATATACGCGCATACATATAATATAATATATAAGAAAGTGTGTGTGTGTGTGTGTGTTGTGTAAAATGCCAAGGAGAAGATTTTTTAAATGCCTGCTGAGATCAACTTCTACACAAGTATATGCAGTACATCAATAAGTCTGTGATGTATGTAATGATGAAAAAAAACATCTATTGTGCACAATAAATATTTATTTTTTAAAATTAATCTACAGACTTATTGATTTACCTCTATACATCACAAATAGCTCATTTTATTGAGATTGGAATTTCTACAAAAAAAAAATCATTATAGAGACTCTCTGGCCAATTTTTGGTATTTTGATGAATAGGTTGATTCAAATTAATTTGTGGTTTATTTTGGATCATTATTACTTTCATCATCTTTTATTTTTCAAATTATGATAAATAAAAATTTCAATTCTGTTAGACACAAAAATATCTATACCTATATTTCATGGCACTTTTTGAAAAATTCTGTTATCAACTCTGTAAATATTAATGAATAGAGTTGAAGCTGCATATTAAAATCACTTTCAGACAGGGTTTTTCCAGATAATAATAACCGGCTGATAACATTAAGCATAGAATAAAATAAATAATAATTTGAACAATTCACATTCATTGTTATAAAAAATCAATTTGATTAATATATTTTATGATTTTTAATCAATTTTGAATGAAGTGTTTGGGATCACCTGATCTTGATAACAATAACCGTTCGTTAACATTATCTGCGATTATAATAAACGGCTTTCTCTGTGTATAGAAATTACAATCTCACCTATTTAGTTAGACAAGTGAAATAGATGTTACTTTAAGCATTTTTAATTTCAAACTACACAAAGTAAGCTAAAAAAATATTTTATTATTAGATGGAATATTGTAATCTAATATCTTTATTAATCTTGATTACTTTTTTCCTTCACCTTTATTTCGATAATGATGGTTAAATCAGTCAAAATTATTAAGAATATCAAGTTTTATTTTTACATTTTCATTTATCTTACCTACTTTAGTTTGGAAATATGTATTGTTATTTCCTAAAAGGATACATTCTAAAGATTGTTGGAGTGAGAATGTTCCTGTGTCTATCCAACTCTCTCTTAACATATATACATGCTTGTATGTGCGTAGAAGCACAGGCACACCCATACAACACACACACATACACTGCTTGTATCTTGGGAAATGGAGTGAAGAGGAGCATAAACAACAGAATCTATTTTATTTTATTTTCTTCTTAAATATACATCAATGAAATTTAAACCATAAGAAAGCACAGAGAGATTTTCTTTGCAGCAACCAATGTTAGATGAAAAACAGAGGCTACAAAGAGCAAATGATATAAAACAAGATAGGTACTTACAATTTTGTCTAGAATGTAACTGATCAGCTGTCTCGTACTGTAGGAGAATAGTGGAGAAATGAAAGGCAAGCAGTCCCCGGGCTTCCACTACAGTGAGATAAAAGCATCCTGCTTGATAAACAATTATTTTTTTTTTTGTCAACTCTTCAAAAGTTAAGGAAATCCTGCTTGTAATGCTCACTAACAGAACACACGTTTTCTTAAACATTAGCAGATAAACATGGGTGTCCCCAAGGCCTCTGTTCCCCACTCCCATGGATCAGGCCGACCCACCTAAGGTCAGGGGGTTGGAAAATTGGAACCTTATAATCAATAAACAATTATGTTGCTGTATAATCGTTTTATGTGACCCTAACTTTATGTACCTAAGTAAAAAGAATATTCTTCGCTGGTAATAGGGGTGACGCTAAGATATATTCTAAAAATATTCTTCTGCATCCCTTCGAAAGTATATCCATTTGTACAACCCGGGAAAAGTGGCATCAGGACGCTCATGTGTGTACAGCAAATAATGGAATGTAATATATGTAATAATAGATTATATAATTTTTAATTATGAATTACGCACATGTATACATAATGAAATATCATGATGTTTACAATGATTATATGAAATATATGAAAAAATATATGATGATGAAATGTTTTATTTCATCATCTTTTTAAAGTCTGTTGTTGGATGCTGGCCTTCTCCAAGTAAATATAGGACATTAGGGGTAATGGGCCTTACCCTGTCACACAGGCCCAAAATTTGTTGGCAGGGGAGATGAGATAGAAACATGCCTCTCCCAAGGGCATTTGTGTAGGATGAATGCTCACACTCAGCTGAAATTTTAATTCAGTTTGTCGATACCATTCTCAATGCTGTTAAACATTTAAACCTCCAACAAAATATTTACATATATATAATCATAGAGTATATATAATAATAATGATAAAAAATATATACAATAGATATAAATAATAACGTTTTATCAGGAATAAATCCATGATTTTGAGCCGATGGGGCCAAAATGGAAAAATTTGGTACTGAAGAATTTTGGACCAAGGCACAGCTTTTGTAGGCATCAAACTATAAAAAGCACCCTTACCCAGGCTACAGCTTCAGCCATTCCTGCTATAAAAACTGACCATTCTAAGTGCATAGACTCTAAACTGTTTCTATGTACGCTAAAATATTTGAATGTACAGAGATAATTGAAAAATATTCCATTCAAAATTTATTGTAAGTGCTAAAAATTGAATTCATGCAAATCAGTTGACTTGGCCTCTCCGACATAAATGGAACTGTTTCTATATATAGAAGTGTTTGGTTAGTACAGTTTAACTGTGTTGTGAATGAAACCTGACTTTCCATAGAGATGATGTTTAATTTACTTATGGCGCAGTTCTACAAGAACTATGTAGAGCTTAAGTTGTGGGTGCCCAGTTATTCTAAAAATTTCTACATCTAGATAATCAAAATTTCAAAAAAAAATTGTGCTTTGGCTGACCTCAATGTATGCTAGTATAGACAAAAAAATGTGAGAGTTAGTATACACAACTATGTATGATTCATTGAATGTTGTTTACAATATGTTGACTAATGTTCAGATTTATGCATTTTCTAAATATATTGAATCAAAGTTAAAGAAAGACTGATTCATTTTATGGAAAGACAATGTACGATACTTGAAAAATACGAATGAGAAAATTAAAGATTTATTTAAATATATTTACAAACGTTTTATTCATTCTTTATATATCCTTTAGTAAGTGATGAAGTAAAAATCATTAAAAAAAATTCAAACCTTGTGTGTTGATGTTTCCGGTGATTATTGTCCATCTTCAAGATCAAACTTTTGATATTATCCTTCCATATATATATATATATATATATATATATATATATATATATATATGGTAGCTGCTTCAATGTAGCAGTGCTCTTGCCATTGAGCTAAAAAGCTGCTGGTAATTCAAAGATACAATTAATTGTTCCAACTCAAAATTTCCATTCTTGCTTATTCATGGTCTATATGTGTATGTGTAAGTATAGTTAAGGAAAACACTTTGTTTACCAAACCAATTAAAGCCACTAACGTTCTCTATCTTCAATGGAAAAGCTGTTCTGTTAACTGTATATCAGTCATAGATTGCTACTCAATGCTACCCAAAACAGACAGGCTCAAAGACTGTTGCAGGGTTTAGGTTATTCATGTGTTCTGACATTTATATGTATCAACACATCTATATATCTGGACTATGCCCAGCCCCAACCGTTCATAGTAGAAACTTGAAAATTTTGCAAATACACTCTCCTCATTGAGTACAGGGCTCATTTTGCAACGCGAGTTTATCTTGAATTGATCCCTTAGTTTGTGTCCAGCAGCATTCATGCTTGTTTTTGAAAAATTAAGACTTTTTTAGTGAACACTGCCCAACTATGTACAAGAAAAGTAACTTATTCATTCATCACTAATTTCTCCAATTTTTTAATTGATCGCTCCCAACATGGCATGCTGCTTGAAGACATTGGTCACGCGATGGTTCCTAAAGAGTGACTAACTTTAAAAAAGGAAAATCATGAATTTATGGTTCAAACCAGACTGGTAGCATTTTCATCAAGGTAACTTTATTTCACCACCAGAACTGCTTAATTCAAAAGGTAAAGAGAAGCATGTGTAAAGAAGGGGATGGGGTGATTCATAATTTCCCTTGGAATGCTACTTCACTTCTATGCTCAGATCTGGTAACAGTTAAATGTTCATGAATTTTCTTAAATCTTTGTTGATTTGTTTTCAGAGTAAGCATTAGAACCACAGCAACAAGAACATAATCCTAAGCAAGTTTTGAATGAATTGATGTTTTTAATTGGCATTTAGTGAAATTAAGTCAAATAACAAATACAATGGTGATGCTAATGTTTCTTGCAGTTTGAGCATAATTATTCAAAAGTTTGAAAAAAAATTCCTAATAGTGGTTATCTTGAAGTGCTGTATTTTTTTGTTCGATGGAGAGATCAGGTTGTGGACAATCTGGCAGTGAAAAAATTGAGGACAGGTCACACACACAAAAAAAAATAATCGATGATATATCATAATGAAACCTGACATACCATTGTAATGCCTCCACCCAAAGAAACTGATACACTATACACAAGCTACAAGATAGTTTAAAAGGGTATTAGGAGGACCAAAGCATATAAGGTATTTACAAAAAAGATAGACATTTATGTTGTATTAGGTTAGTTAAAAAATAATTGCTGTATATCTCAGCTTAGAATAAAAGTTGTCAATGGAGATGAGAACTTCCAGAATCTACACATTCTTACTGAAGACCATCTCTTGCAGAAAGTGGTCGAAATGCTTGAAAAAGTATAAGTCGGTCAGAGAGAGGTCTGGTTAATAAGCTGGGTGATATAGAGTCTTGTATCCTAGTTTGTTGAATTTCTGCAGGCCATTCAGGTGACAGGCAACCTTTTTTGTTTTTCATTTGAGGTCATTCATGCGATAAATCAAGCCAAGTTGCTTCCCCATCTGTTGAATGGTCAATGCTTAGATCCTCTGCAATCTCTCGAGTTGTTTTGTGTGTGTCCACCTTAATAATGGTTTTCAATTGGATGTTGTTAATCACAGAAGAATGACCACATGTTCAAAGCTCTCATCTCTATTTTGAAATTTTTGGAACCAAAGTTGACTCATATGTTGTTTGAATTGGCTTTTTTGTTCATCTTTGATTTGACAGCCTTAAATAAACCAGAAAACGGTACATTACATGAACATAGTTAAATAATAGTCTATTCCAAAAATAAGCATTAGAGTTTGAAGTAAAAAAAATACAATTATTTGGGCACCAACCTGATACATAAAAAGCTCTATTCTGCCTGCAATGCTTGTACTAAATGCTGACAACCGACAATCATTTTTTTCTGATTTTCACTACACAACATTTTGAACATTTATAATTTCTAAGCAAACATTTTTTGCTTTTTGAAAAATCAACCCCTAAATAGGTGTTTTTTTTTGGGGGGGGGGTCAATTTGTGATGTGAGTTTATGCTAAATTGATCCCTTAGTTTATCTCCATGCTTGTTTATGAAAATTCAGATTTTTTTTTTTACTGATCATAGCCTAACAAGAGGTAGAGACAACTTATTCATTGATCACTTTTTCCAATTTTCAATTGATCACCCTCAACACAGCATACCACCAAGACGTTAGTTACACGATGGTTTTTATTGAGTGACTAATCAGACCTGTTTTACTTCTAGTTGCTTCCCTTTGCTTCTTGTTATGAGAAATGAAGGGAATGTAATTCAAGAAAGCTTTTATGACGAGGTTTGTGGTAATTAATTTAGAAAATTAGGCTTTGGGTTATTTATCGAATAGATCAATTTTTACTGGCAACAAATGATACCTTTGTTTCACTTCTTGTTGCTTTCCATTGCTTCTTGTATTTTACCTAGAACAAATTTTAAAGCACATAAAACCTTGCGAGTTGTAAAATATTTTCTCTGTCCCCAAAATATTTGTTCACCCCTCCTATGGTGGGCGGTGACATATTTCCTTTAAGGACATATGTTATGGAAGACCCAAACCAGATTTTAGACTCCATGAGAATCTTGCAGGCATCTTGAATTTCTATTAACTGCTAGAGAAAAAAATGCATACAATGATAATAAAAAATAGAACTACAGTCCCTGGTGGATATTTTCTTTAAAAGAAAATTGTAACACTAGTGATGATGAGGATAAGGGTCAATTATTATTCTTTTAGGGAGGAACATCATTTTCTAAAATTTATTAGTTTTGACAGAAAGAATGTTAGATGTTAGAACTTATTATTTTAGCGCTGATATCAAATATCTCTTAAGCTGCAAATATCATGAATTTTTTTAACACCATAGGGTATGTGCTGAAGTTGCAGTAACTTTGGAAATGCAAAGCTGTATCAAGTATGAGGTCTGTCCATAAAGTATCTCTCCATTTAATATTAATGAAAAAAATTACCTATTTTAGCGCGTAGAAGTCGTCTTTTGTTGAATCCGAACAGCGATGGATTGTTGAGAGATGAGGATTTTAGATCCTCGTGGGTGATGTGTAGCGTGCTGGCCCTGTTCTTGGAGGGAGAAAAGAGATGTTAGGAAGTGAATGGAATGCACGCCAAGTATGAGGTTGGACGCGCATTGAAATAACAAAGTCAAATGAACACGTTATGGCCAGATAAGAGACGTACGTTCAATACAAGAATAAAGATGAGGTAAATGTAAGGAGAAGTAATGTTAGGAGAAGAGATAGTAAAAGGTGGGAGCTTTCTTGTCTTAATAGTACTGGCGCCGGAGTTGGAGCAGAGTTGTCTGAACACATGGATTCTGTATGGTTGGATAGCTCCAGGGTAATACGTGGAAACTTGGTTCAGTGAGCCAGCCTTACTGCAAAGTAAGTGAGTTAACTTGGGGGCTATTCTCTGACGCTGATAGACTCTCGACAAACAGACTATGAAAGATGTAGAACATGGAGTCTTATCCATGCATGTTTCTTGAAGTGAGGATGGTGGTTAAGATCTGATCGGCCAGTGGGTTGGCGAAATGATAACGATCTTACGGAGATGGGAAGAGAGTGAAAGAGTAGCCGGCCGCAAGGGCCGGGGCCAGAGGCATGACCAGCTAGGGGTCCTGGTGCCAATGAGCATTGGACCAGGGAGAAGGAAAGAGAGAGAATGGCTGGCCGCAGAGGCCGGGGCTAGAAGCATAATCAGCTAGGGGTGCTGCAGCAAATGAGCATTAGACCATGTGCATCCAGAGGTTTTTATAGGGGTCGTCGGAGGAAGTGACGTTTTGGATATCTAGCTAAAAGAAGAGTTTCGTACTTAATTCCTAACTAAAAGTATAGGGGGCACTTTGGTCCCCTTTGAAGTATTTCCCCTGGGATCTCACACACTCATCTCAGTATCCCTAATATTTTTCAAAACAGTCTGCAAAGTTTCCTTTCAGGATAGGCATCGGCTACCTTGCCACGTTCTACTTAATCTTGTCTTAATATGGTCTGAAATCTCTCTTTAAATAGCAATTTTAGCTTTGGGAGAAGCTAGAAGTTACATGGAGTGAAATCTAGAATGTAGAGGGGCTAGAATGCCCCCCCCAACCCTTCATGAGACATGAAAATGAAATGATGATGATGATACTGCTATGAAATTGGGTGAATTCAGACCAAAGATTAAGTAATACAAAGAGAAAAACAACATCAAAACAAGATTGGACATAGAAATCTTTGGTCCTAATTCTATCAATTTTGAAGGTATATCACCATCAGCCTTTTAGGGTTCATCATTGAGACATAGGCTTTCCCCAGGATTCACCAGATCTCTATATTCTTTCTGAACTTGTCTATTTTGTCATACCACATAATATTTTGCCAGCCACAGTTTCATATATGGCCTCTGGGGATCCATGTTGTGAGTTGTGATGTCCATCAGTTCTCTGCCATTCTTGCTATATGACCAACCCATTGCCATTTGAGTTTTCTAAGGGATTCTATGAAATTCCTGACTCCTGTTTTTTCTAAAGTATACAGCACTGTTTTGACATCTCTCATGTGATGTTGAGCATGATTCTCTCATGTGCACGTTACATGATTTTCAATTTGAGGGTTGATCTCTTGGTTAGGTTCCATGTTCCAGCTCCATAGGTGACTAACACGAGGATACATTGGTTGTAGATGCTTCTTTTTTAAAAAAAATGGAATTTTCTTGTTCTCAGAGGTGGAGGTATGTTAAAATATACTTTCTGCATTCACTGTACCTATTCAACACAATGTATGGTCACAAATTGAGAAGCATGCAATGTTCACACGAGAGAATCATGCTCAACCTTACATGGAGAGATTACAAGACAGCACAGTGTATAAGGAAGAAAATGGGTGTCCGTCACATCATAGAAACTATCAAAAAACTTAAATGGCAAAGGGCTGGATATGTTGCAAGAATGAAAGATAACCGATGGACATCACAACTCACAACAGAGATCACATGAAAAAGCAAGGCTGACAGAATACAAGATGAAGAGATGAACTAGACAAATTCAGAAAATACTGGCTCCATGACACCCATGATAGAGAATTGTGGCGAATCCCAGGGAAGGTCTATGTCCAACAACAGACGTTTAAAGACAGATTATGATGATGATGGTTGAAATCAGTCAAGACATCTACACATAGAAGAATATCCTAACATACACCTATACATAGGGTTATCATACATCCATATTTTTACAGACATGTCCTCCATTTAGGTCTCAAAATCTTCATCCTAAAGTAATTTTTTAAATTCCTGAAAAAATCCTGAATTTCTGCTTTCATCATTTACTCCATGGAAACAGTAATGATAAGAGTGAGAGAGACCGAGGGACAATGCCCATACTGTATGGACAACTTAGTAGCTTTAGGGCTAGCATGTAGTGCCATGTGTTGCTTGTTCTTGCTGGTCTTCTTCAGTCATGTGCATTAATTTCTTTCCATATTGCTATTTTTTTACACTTTTTTTTACATCATAACATCTGTTTTTCTTGCCCTGCATTTAAGGTATTTCAGCAATATTCAACCATAATCTAGCCACCGTTGCTATATCATTGATGTGTGCTGACAGCTATGATGGTGACTGAGGAATGTCTACTTTTTAAAATCTTTCTTGAATGTTTACTTATGACAATACATATATATTGAATCTTGTCATTTTTGTCTCAAATTTTGAGTGGATTTTTTGACAATTATTGTCATCGTTGATTCCCTATTCACAACTCTATCCTTTTTCGGGTGACTGTTGAAAAATAGATATAATGACAATACTAGTCCTAAAAATCATAGAATGATTCTTATCAACATAGATTTCTCTTAAACTACCAACCACAAGACTAGTTTTGCATCAGAAACATTTGGACTGCTGTATGAACAGTTTTCAAAAACTTGACTGTAAATGAAATATTGTATCCGATCTTTTCCATTTGAAGACAAAAGACAGCGTGTGTTTTCATTTATCCATTGGAGATACAAGGGTAGGTCCATTCAAGAAGTACATCCTGTTTCATGAAAATCTCCAAGAAGTTTAAACTTGGTATAATGTGATGTTGTTCTTTATTTATGATGTTGTTAATAGCGACAATCAGAACAGAAATATTGTCCTTAATAGTAATAGCAATCAAATAAATTTTTTTTTAAAATGCTACTGCGTCATCAAACTATAAGTTAACTTAATCATGTTCTATAGGAAAATTTGTCAGAAACCCCCATTCTCTACCTCTTTCTCTCACCATAATCACCCAACATTTTAAATCTATAAACTCGCATTCGTAAACACAAGTGATATGGTATATATTCTGGCAAAAATCTATATCCATTTCAAGATGAAATTTTATTGTAAATTGAGCATTACCCTCATATCAAAAACCGTAAATCCAAATAAATTCAAACTTGCAATGTCCAGACTAAAAAACAAAATATCTGGCAAATATCAACCTTGTACAATAACCAGCTGTCAAGTTATCTCATGGCATACAAATACACAGAAATTTCTCAAATCATGAAGTATGTTTATGTTTAAAATGGACTGTAATCAATATTATTAACCATTATTAACTTTTTTACTAGTATTTTTTTCATCTTAATTCTAGTTATTCTTCATTGAGATTAATCAGACCACCAGCCAACGAACATTGGTAACCGAGCCGAATTGGAAATGAGCTCCATGAGACTTGAACTCTTGTTCCTTTTGTTAGTACCAACAGCTCTCGCTGGTCTGATTAGTTGCAATGAAAGAAATACTAGTCAAATATTAATAACGGTTGTCAGTGCTTCATCTAATAAAGATCAAGATAATATTACAACTATAAAATCAATATTGTTACAAAAAAAAAAAAAAAAAAACCCACAAAAAATACAAAGAAAATGTCTTAACTCCCTTGAAATTCCCCTATGAAAAAAATCATTAAAATTCCAGACACAGACTCTTGGGATCCTACGTTAACAACTTTAATTTTTTGTGACAGAATATTTTCGAGTTTTGTATGTCTTTCAAGAGAAGTGATACATATATGAGGTGCTACTAAAATTTCAGGGTATTCAAAGAGCATGTGCAAACCAAATGTAGTACGGTATTTTGCCCATAACCTTGGTGAGATTGTTGTATATATGCCCAAGAGGACTATTCGAAGGAGGCAGTTGAAACAAGGGATTAGGATAGTTGTTTTTCATGGTCAGATTCCCTGAACTTTTGAGTAGCATACACATAAATGTAGACAAGATGATATTTTTTTTTAAACAGCATCATCCCAATCTTCACTGTTTATTTCACACACAAAATGCTGAATTTTTCAAAAAAACAATACAGGTAGCCTCTGCTTTCGAGAAGTTAGCTCTACCTGGCTTTTTCACTTTTACAAAAAAAGAAAAAAAAGGTGAAAAGTAAGAATAATATTCAGCATTTGTCTTACTGTTAACCATTATAGAGGCAGAACGCACACTTTTCCACTCGTCTCCAACACCAGTCTTCTGTACGATCTCAACCTCTAACGACCCAGCCTAAAATACTGTAGTGCCCCCTATATTTTAGTCAAGAATTTGATAGGAAACCCTTCTTTTAGCTAGATATCTAAAACGTCATCTTCTATGATGATTCCTCACCAGATTCCATTTGATAGATAAACCAAATGATTTTAGACCCATTATACCATGTGTCCCCTAGATACATATTCTATCCTATACCTCATTTTTATGCCTAGGAATAACCTTAACCTAACAGACCTTTCCTCTTCTCTATATATGATCGATCATATTAATGTTTCCATTGTATGCATTTCATTTACATTCTTTATCATAATGTTGGGCATTGAATGTATCTCTTAATTTTCACATCTATTGACTTGTATGTGCCTTTTTTACTCTCTCCATTTAATATCTGTATCCACATTCATACTTGGAGCGCATGTTCTTCACACATTTCTCTTCCTCCTTCAACTTTTCCACTGACGTCCAGGTGGGCCCACCAACATAGCAGGTGCACATTCCTCAACGAAAACTGTCTAGAACTCTATAGAACCATGATTCTACAATACCATCATCACCATTTTTGGCATCTGAACACACTTGAAGATTTTTCCCTTATAAATAATAATAGTAATCGCTTTACACAATTTTGGCTTACAGAAAGTTTTTGAAGGATTACTCCCATTCTGGATAGCTGAGAAAACCTGTATTCCAAATTCTCTACACTGTTAATATTGTTGAGAAGTTGACGAGAAATGACATTGTATTAACAATGAGTCGTCTATGGTTTGCTTTTAAATATAGATTCTGTGGGCTTACATACGCATGCGCATATGCACACACACACACACACACACTATGACAAACTAAAGGGCTTTCATCAAACTTGTTATTTAGTTTAAATACAACACTGGGTTGAGTTCAACAGGAAACTTCAATAAGACTGATAAAAGCCAAGAGACAATCCTATTGAAGTGTCTACTTACATATTCAGAGGATAGCGACAAGTATATGAAGAAAAGGAGAAAAATCAGTCAAGAAACATTCTGAACACATATCTTTTCATTAAATATTAAGATATATTTATAGCTACTTACACATTTCACGTTTGCTTCTTCCAATGACACAGGGAATTCTAAAAGAGTTTCATAATAGAAAATTTCCAAACAATTGCATTCAGGTTTTTACAGTTGTTATGAGATAAAAAATTTTCTAGTGAATTATTTTAGTGAAATTTGGTAGCCCCTGGAAAGTCCATTCCAAGAGCTTTCCAAAGATACCAAAATCTTTGATATACTGTAATTAGTAGGAACGTTATTGCAATTTTACATATCACCATTAATGTACTTATGACATGTGAAACAATAGCAGAATTAATTGTGTACAATGGTGGGACCATGTGTAGACATAGTGTGAGAATAAAGGATGGAGTTGGGTCGACCAGTGACCTCTGATTAAAAAATAAAAAAGAGGCTGGGCTTGTAGTAGGTGCAGCCAATAGCAGACAATTAATTTTTTTGCCACACCACTATTCATAGATTCTTAAAAGCGATTTTGTTAACAATATCATACATATATAATAGCATAGCATCAACTGGTTTCAAACACATATTTATATTTTATAAACAAAAACAAAAATTTCTGTTTAAATATGCTTGCATGTATTCAATACTCACTAACGTGAATTCATCACACAAAGCATTTGAAACTAATATCATAGATAACACTTACTTATTATTGACAAAGTTCCGAGTTATTGTCACATAACAGCACATCATTCTCAAAAATTCTAATACAATTTTATCCCACCATCTATTCTCTTTTTTTCTTTATAAGCCTGGAGCAGGATAGTTAGATATTCCTTGCAGCCGGTTAAGAAATAATCATATAAATGAGGATGTATTTATGTACACAAAACCTCATGGCATGACTTTTCTTATATATACTAAAATTATCTCTGCTTAGTTTTAGCGTGTTTCATGAATTGATGAAACTTTTCAAATCATTCCTTAGGAAATAAAAATAATTCACACTCGAGTTGAAATTCCAACAAGAAACCAATTTAAAACAAAACTAAAATAATAGAAGTAGAAAAAAAAAAAAGAACGATTTATGAATCAAATAGTCAGCTGGCCTTCATGGCCAATGGCACCGGATTAAGATTAAGTCACACCGTTTCAGTCACTGTACCCACTGGCCTTCTTCAGATGGTAATCTTATGCAAATTTTGAACTGAAACCCTTCATTCAATCCAGGGGCACAGATTGTTTTCATTCCAATGTCATCTTGCATGGACTCTGGAATGAGAATAATCTACCCCCATGGATTAAAAAGGGTTCAGCTCTAGATTCCAAAGATTATTAACAACGGTAGACTCCTGAAGAAGGCCTGAGGGTACAATGGTCAAAACATTATGACTATAACAAACAAGATGAGGACACTAGTCTGAATAAATCAGTGTAAAATAGATTTTGTATCTTCGTATTATACTCATTTCTGGAAGCGTGAGAAATGTTACTCTTTGTAATAAGGAATTCTCATATAAATGAAATGAAAAGAATTTATTCCTAATGATAATAAACTATGCAACACAGAACCTGTTTGCATACAAGTAAAACAAATTATATGTTAGGTTATTTTTTAATACAAGTTAATCCAGTATTAATCTTTTGCACAAATAAAAGGACATGTGGGAGTTGCTACTCAGAAGTTTCGAAAATTTTCTTTATTTTGCCAAACATTTTATGCATCTCATGGCATTCCTTCCTCAGTAAATAAAGAAACTAATCTTCTATTAATCTTTTCTTTTTTTTCTTCAAAGAAGCCATTTCATGCCTTAAATTCCTTAAACTTTTGGGTAACACCTCTATGTATACTTACATTTATTTACAAACCATACAACTCAGGTTAAATGATGATATATGTATAACATTATAAATTGTGTTACAGTACAGAGAATCTTATTTGAAATGATCTCCCATTGTTACATAGTTAATATATCACTCATTTTAGACATTGTCGGTAGAATAAACAATTAAAGAAAATGGGGCTGCTGCAGGGATTGAACCTGCCACCAATAGGGTAGCTGCTTCAACATAGTGATGCTCTTACTATTGAGCTAAACAGCCTTGCTTTCAACTCAAATTCTCAGTCTATTTGTCTCTGCATTACCAGCAACTGTTTAGCTCACTGGTAAGAGCATCACTATGTTGAAACAGCTACCTTATCAGTGACAGGTTTGATTCCTGCTGCAGCTCCATTTTCTCTAATACTTTATTCTATTTACGTTGTCTAAATTGAGTGATATATTAACCACGTAATGACAGATCATTTCAAATAGGTTTCTTTGTAATATAACGCAATTTATAATTCATTCTGTCAGACTGAATACGTCCAATTTTTCAAATAAATTACATATTAAGCAAAACAAAAGGAAGGAAAAGAAGAAAAAAGTCCATAGCGGTTTTGCATGCAATTAATTTTTTGTTATTCAAAAAAAAAAAAAATGGTGTCAACATCATTAAAATTACAAACCTTCCAATGGAACCATAGACCAGAAGACCAACACTCCAAAGGATATACCTACCATCTTTGATGGCATATAAGATCCCACTGTGTTTCAAAATATGGCTCAAAAGATAGAACTAACCTTCACCAACCAGCCCTAAATTGATCGCAACTTGAGTTTGAGTGGAAGAAAGATCGTTGATATACGAGGAGAATTCAGGGAAATGTATTTTTTTTCTTTCATATTCCCTGTTGAAATAAGGGTCTCATATGTCATCAAATATGGTAACAACAAAGAGCATATTTTTTTCTGTTTCTTAAATAATCCAGTAGAGGTTTCCTTGAAGTTAATGACTGGTTAGTTGAAAAGAAACATCAATACTGTATTAAATCAATAAACGATGACCAAAAAGCCGGCAGATTAAAAGTATTAAAAAGTACAAAGAATATAAATGTGTTAAAATATTTTATATAAAAAATAGTCTTTTATTTTACAATAATGGCGAAGGGAAAATTACGAGCTACTTCAGTGTTAAAAATATATAAAACAAGATGCACACATAAAGATACTTAAATCGATACCTGAAATGAAATTAAAGAGTTTTTTTTAGCTGTATCATTATTATTTCAATAAAAAATAATGTTTGTCCAAGTGTTGATTGGTGGTAAAAACAAGGGAAACGACATAAAATGGTTGAAAGTCTTCCTTAACACTGACTGTCTTGTTTTAGAGGAAATACTACTAAGAGAAAATTGTAAAAGCCAAGATGTCAGAGATGTGATTTAAAATCTTGACAATAGACAACAGAACATTTTTTCTTCATAAATACATATTAAACAACCATAACTTTCAAAGATGGTGAATGGTTCTATCCTCTTTTTAAATGTATGTGCGTGTGTGTTGGTATGTTCCAGTGCCACTGGCCATATCGTTTGTCTACAGACATGAAAATTTGCATCAGTACTCTCATTAGGCCCCTTCTGAAATTTTAAAAAAAATATTTCGAAAAAAAGCTTCTTTGGCATTTAGGGGGTCTTATCCTGATAGGTTTATTAATAATATCTAGATTCTCCAGAATCTAGATGTTATTAATAAGGTTTCTTAGATGTTTTGCAGTGGAAAATGTCAGAGATACCATAAATAGAAATTATTCTGACCAAATTCATTCTTTGATGGGATCTTTTTTTTAGAGGACAACAAATTTTGATGCTAGGGTTGTTCAGTTATTGACTGTGATGGTGAAAATCATTTTTGCTTGATGATCCTATGAATTATTAAGACCAGTATCCATATTACCTCAGAGAATGAAATTGGAGAGATATATGTATTACCCCATGTTTCTACAAATGTCTGTCTGTCTGTCTGTCTACATATCTCCAAAAGCACTCAATGAATTTCAATGTAATTTTGTGGAATGTTTGGCAATGGGCTAGAGGAGAATGGATTAAATTTGTGGTGGATCCAGGAATTTTTTTTCTTTCAATTGAGTTAGTGTACAGCATCAGCAGAGGCATGTGCTCTCTCGGTACTTTTAAGTTTCTGTTGCGTGATGCTTTGACTGGTGCTTTCTCCAACCATTTTTGGGGGTGATCTCACAGTTTAGTGTCCAAAATTATCATAATTGTTGAGACAGCACTCGGTCAGTCACAACAAAATGACAACTAATCAGATATCAAATCTAATAGAAACAGTGTGTAAACAAATCCAAAAGTAATATAAAAGTAAACACTCCATCAGCTATTTTAACTATAGGTGTATTTATTTTACCATATAGTCAGGAGCACAATAATTTTTTTCAGTTTTGAAAGCTGGAATGTTTTCTTTCGAAAATGTATGCATGAAAATACAAATAGCAGTGAAAAAAAAATGCTGATTCAAGAGAAAAAAAATGACTGAAAAGTTTTTCTATTAGATTTGATAGTTAAAACAATTCTAACTGACCTACGCTACAAGTGTGATAATTTAGGATGCAAAACTACGAGATTGGCTTTTTTCAAAAAACTTTTGCAAACTCCCCCTCACCAGTCCAAGCAACAAAGATTAAAGCTACAATTGTAATTACAATTCTAGCCTGAATCTTCATTGCTTGGATCTGTAGAATGTTCTGGATGGATGATGACATTTAGCAGAAAAGAAGGAAAATTATAAATGAAATGATGGAATCTGTCTATAGCTCCTTAAGAATTAAAAGATGCAGCAAGCCCCTGAAGTAAAGCCTGAGACCATGCTGGCTAAAATGTAGTGATTGAAACAAGAAGAATGGGGATAAGAGTCTGAATAATCCTATATATTATTTTGCTTGTTTGTATATATGTATGACTATTATGCTTTCTGATTATTGTTCATTTCTTCCCTAGTGTTTCTCATACGAATAAAACTTGTTGATTTGATTGTTTTAACATGTTCCAGAAGTTTTATTATTCCTTCTCCTTTCTGATGTTTCACAGGTTACAATGGGTAAGGAATGTGTGGAGTCAATTGTTGTCTACAGGAATTGAAGCATAGTATCTTACTGCAATAAAGTTTAAATTCTTCCCATCTCTCATCTTTCCTCTTCTCCCTCACCATCCAAACTTGCAATGTAATGAACAAGTGGAAGTTTGGAAGAGGATGCTTATGCTTGGATGGGAGCCAAAGGGGCTTGACTTTTACTATAACTGTCATTTATTCTTTCCTTGCAAGTCTGAAGCCAAAAAATTTAGTTATAATAGTAGACAAAGGAGTATAGACAAATAGCAAAATTAATCAATAAACATGGATCCCCAGAGATCAAATGCGAAACCAAGGATGGCAGAATATAAGATAGTGAGACGAACTAGACTAGTTCAGAAAGTATTGGTTCCACAATGCCCATGATAGAGAGATCTGGCGAATCCTGACGAAGGTCTATGTCCAACAACAGATGATAAAAGACTGATGATGACGGTGAATAACAACAGATATATTAGTTTCATTTGCCTTTTCATATAGATATGTTCCGTAAGTAATAAATTATTTTGACAAAATTATATACTTTGAGTGCAGAAATACATACGTGAGAGTAATGATATCTATGATGTCTGTGGAATTTCCATGGGGCCAGCTCATTTATAGAATAATGGTAATAATTCCTCTAAAAACAACAGCCAACATTTTAATGATTAGAAGTACTCCCATTTTGGCCTCTTAACGCTTTGAGACCATTTCCAGAGATGATCAAGCCTTGTTTTTGGAGACTCTGAAGTATGTTGAGGATTGAGTCAAGCTCTACTCGATAATTTTCAATATCTTGATTCTTGCTCTCTGCAATTCTTTTCCACTTATTAACCTCTTTCTCCAATTCAGGAGCCTGCAACCTAATACCATTCTTTATGATATTCTGTAACTCTTTTTCTCTGGAAGTGTGCTTATTTTCAAGGTCTTGGATTTTGTTCACCAGATCCTCAAAGTGACGCCGATCCTGAAATAAAAGAAAATCCACCATAACATAATCAATAACATAGATTGTATGAAATGATATTGCAAGTACCTACTAGCTTTATTTTATTTTGATGTATCTACTAGCGCAATACCAATAAAAAAAAATCACAGGATTACTTATGGATGGATAAACTATACAAATATATATTTTTAGTATAAATGTATTTGTTGCAAACAAAAAACATATACCTCAAATGAAATTCATTTTTCTCTACAACTCCTCATATTTTCTGTTTATTAATAATTTTGAAACAATAAGACTGCAGAATTGGGTGAAAAACAAATTTCTTCTTTAAGACGAGAAAAACATTTATTCAAGAAAAATCAGAGATGCCTATTTCAATACTATTGTTTTCCATGCTATTACTAAGATAACATCAGAAGTAGAAGTAGTAGCGATGTAGATGTGAACACACAGACACAGTACTAAAGCCTTGCTTTACCTCCTTCCTCTCTTTATGTTTGCTTTAGTGTGATACTGATTGTAAACATAACTTGAAGAATTAGGAATTGCTATGGAGAGAATTTGTACTTACTGGACTGAACGATTTTTTGGCATCTTTAAGCTCATCCTCCAACTGTTGCACCTGATTCTCCAGAACCACTTCTCGAATTTTGAGTACTGACAATTTCTCACTATCATCTTGAACACTGGCCAGCTGTTCTTTCAAGTGATTTATCAAAATCTACCAGAAAAAAATTGAATTATATCTCAAGATAATGAATTGTATTGCTACTACATGTCAGTGTACATATGTAACATTTCAAAAGTACTTTCTCATGTCCCGATTTTCAAATAAAATCCAGAAAATCTACTATGAGATACTATTTAAAAGTTTGAGGAATTTCAAGAGCACACACCAAGTAATGTGTTTCTTCTCAATTCTGATTAGCGATAATACAACCTAAATCTTCCTGATGAAGTTCTTTTTTTCTGATTTAAGGGGGTCGTTCAGTTATTTGTGAAATAATGCTTCTATTGGGAGACTATGTACTGCAAACTGAAGTTAACTGTCTTTTATTCAAAGTTGATAATCTTACTATTTTTGAATATTTTTTTTATATATGTAGTAGAGTAAATAAATTTGCGTAAGGTGGAAGAATACCCCTAAGGTAAGATCATGCTCCTCTTACAGTGCATGTGTTTTGAATGCGTGTTATTTTCTTAAAAGATGTTTTTTTCCTTACTTCTGAATGCAGTGCAGACTTTTGCTGTTACCTTTTGTGAGATCTCTGTATACTTGCCCAAGAGAAGTAGTTCAAAGGAGAAGTTGGAAAATAGGTGTTACGGTTGGTGATTTATTTTTCATACCTAGTTCCTCAAACTTGTAGTGCCTGATATAAAATTATGTTATTTTGCAAATTCAGGAAAAGTTAAGCTCAAAAAATTTACTGCAACAGCAAAAAATATTAGCAATTTTGATTTGGTGCATTTGAAACATCCATCATTTGCGTACACTTATCAAATGATTTATTTATTAGAAATTGTCAACCAAAACTGTCAACTTAAGTTAATCTGGCTGGCTGGCTGGCTATGAATATGCATACAGGCCACAACAAAGGAGCTAAAGGGCTAAAAATTTACAAATTTACTTATGTCAAAAAAAAAAACTTTCTGTGTCTTTAGAAGTACCCCACCTCAAATGGGTTTATAGAGGAGGGGTTCAATTTGCAATATAAGTTTATGCTGAATTGATCGCTTACTTAGTGTCTGGCAGCATTCACGCTTATCTTTTTGAAAAATTCAGACTTTTTTTGTGATTATTGCTCAACAAAAAGCAAGAGAAGTAACTTATTCTTCGATCATCTCTTTTTCCCAATTTTTTAATTGATCACCCCCAACACAGCATGCAGGTAAGAGACATTGGTTATGAGGCGGTTTTTATTGAGTAACTAACCTGACTTATTTAAAATCAAGCAAAATATTAAAAGTTGATCTCCCAGGACACAGAACCTATCGAGTGTGCGTGTCTCCTGAGCCCGACCCTATAGATGGCGAAACTAATGAATGGATTGAATACCAAACCTTCTGTTGTGCTAGAAACATTGATTCAAATTATTCAGTCTATTTTATCACCAGCTCTTTTTATGTTTATGTATAGATTATTTGTTTTTTTTGTATAAATTAGGATTAAACCAAGATTGGAATATTAATCTATAGATATGTTTGAATTATGATTTCTTTAAAAATAGTAAAATTGAAGACGTCAGCTAAAACAACTTTAAGTATGATTAACACGACCATGAAATGAGAAGTTGGTAAAATGTATTCTTACTTGCTGGGCATCGACTTTACTTATAAGCTCAGGAATTTGACTTGTAGAATTCTTTAATGTCTGCTCTGTCAGTATCTGTTGAAGTTCTCGCTGGTGAGAAAGTCTCAGAGCATCAATCTGTTGAGGCAAAAACAATGGTATAAAGCCAAAGTAATACAATTATGGGGATTAAAAATGCCTATTGTATTGTATTTTTGGTTCTAACTCCTCAAAGCATTTAATTACTTTTAGTGCATGGAAAACATCAAACTCAAAAGGAAGCCTATATCTATATTTTATAAGCCTTCCTGGTTCTTTTCTCCTCCATTTACCATCCTTATAAACTTCTTTTTATCTCTTCTGACTTGGGTGCACACACAAAATATATTTCCCAAATAGACACATGATGAATTTTTTATGCATTAGATAACTAAAATCTTACATTTTTAGATATAATCTTATAGCAATGTATTGGTCAAGAGGTACTTGAACTGGAGAATAAGGCATATGTCTTCTATAAGTTAGAATAAGTTGATATCCTATGAGATCTAAATCCCTGGTCATTCATCGTCTAGGAGTTACTCTTACAATGTCTCGTTCTAGGGGACCAGTCCTCCAAGATAGCACCTCTCCTTTCCACTGAGGGTTAGGGTCAGGCCTATTTCCAGATGCATGTGAGAACTAAACGATTTTTAGACACCTCTGGCTACTGAGTATGGTGCTATGTTATGTGGGGTCCCATACCAAGTAAAAAGCCTTGTGCTACATACTGCTACCGTGGGACAATGACTAAATACCATGTGCGTGAACACACAATAGAAGTTAGTTTGCATCGAGTCACCCATATTTAGGACAATTGCCATATTTGACCCAACCAAAGTGCCATAGAAAAATCTTGCTTTGGAGACACCTTATTGCTGGCAATGTACACTAGATTATCAAAGCATTGGCTCGGCATAAAGCATAAAATACATCCTTAATAACTGTATAGTATGTTGAATTGAAAAATTAAGAGCATCATTTGGATAGAGTTGTGTTACTGATCCAAAGCACACTGACTATAAACTCTTTTCCATTTCGAGTATTAATCAATTATCAGATAATCAAAGGAGAGAGACAAATCAGAAGTTTTTGAACATATCCTTCATAGAATATTGGTCAAATAAAGTTTTTAAACCTGCATTCATTTTGATGTATTTCAAACAAATATTTTAAATGTCATTTAGAATTGTACCATATCTCTGGTTCAACCTGTTTGCTACCAAGTATATTTCAACATTGAAACACCTGCACTAAGTTCTTCTCGTAAAAAAATTGATAAAAATAGAAAGTCTTCATTGCATTTTTTAGAATGGTTTCATTTTCATACAAATATCTGAACATACAAGATGAAGATAATGAAAAATATATAACAAATAGAAATAAAGTTACTCATCAACTAAGAAATAACCGTCAAGACTATGAGAAGAAACTAACGACAGAAATCAAAGAAAATGCAAATGCAATCTGGAAATACGTAAATAGAAGAAAGAAAAGACATAGCATACCAAATCCTAAGCAGTGGGTGAGACAAAATTGAAACCCTCACTAGGCAATTTGCAAGCGTTTTTACTGCACGAGACGTGGAGAATCTCACAGACACACACACACTACTTGGAAATATTACAGTTGCAGAAGATGAAGTAAAGCAAAAACTCATATAACTGAGTGCAGACAAAGTGGCAGGCCCAGGCTGAGAACATCCCTATCTCCTCAAGTACCAAGCATCCACTGTCACCATACCCATGACTATTATATCTAATCTCACTCTGGAAACAGCAACCTTATCAGATGTTTGGCAACTCAGGCATAGAAACCCTACCTCAGAATTACAGGCCTATCTCCCTAACATTCATAGTCTGTAAAATGCTAGAATCTATCAACCTAGATCACATACTCCATCTAACAGCAAAGAACCTAAATGATGTTCATTAAGATGGACTCACCACAGGTAAATCGACAGTCATAAATTTGATACATGCTCTTAACATTTGGAACAACACATTATCTTACGGGATGTTGTGTATCTTGATCTTGAGAAAGCATTTGGCAAGGTCCCAAATGGAAGGCTGTTGATGCACTTGCATTTGTATGGGATTTGGGGAAAACTACTTCGATGTCTGAATAACAGGATGTAGCAAATCAGGATAAATGATGAACTCTCCGCACCAACAAAAGTCCGGAACAGAGTACCACAGGAGTCTGTGTTAGATCCCCTGTTGTTCCTGATCTACATAAGCTTCATACCCTTTTATAAAAACTTTGCTGATGATACAAAAATCTCCACATATATTCAACAACTGCATCGATCACCAGCTGACATTATACATCCACATATATATATATCCATCCAGGAAGACATAAACATACTGATAGGACAGAAATAATGCAGATGTCCTTCAACCAAACCAAAATTCGCATATCTTCATTTCAGTCACAAAAATTCCATTTGGCTGAAGTAACAGAGGAAGTTGACCAAGAACTTACAGTTGACCATAACCTAATGTATAGTCACAATGTTCATTTAAAAATCTCCCAAGCTGACAAAATTCAGGAACTTATTAGACACACATTTAGGTATATGGATCCTGAGATGTTCACCCTCCTGTATAAAATTCTATTCCACTCACATATCATTTGGTTACTGTATCTGAAAGATGATAGATAAAATAGAGAAGCTCCATAGACGTGCTACAAATATTGTTCCTGCATTAGATGAAACATATGAGGAAAGACTACAGCACTTCAACATGCTGAACCTTGAATATAGAAGAATCAGAGAAGATCTTATAGTTCTACACAAAATCACACATAACACAGTCAACCTAGATATAAACACATACACACTGCTATCACTGTAAACATAACGTTAACATGCTTCAATGTCCACTGATCGAAAACAACCGAGGTCATAATCTGGAATATCATAAGAGCATCAGACACCAATTCTATACTACATAAGTCATCCCCATCTGGAACTACCTCGAATATAATATAGTTCACGCTAATATTATCGCTATATTGAAACCAAAATTGCACAATGATCCAGCTATAACAGACACTGAAAATTTTCCCAAGTTTAAGTTATATGTTTTGCAGCCTAAAATTACCAATCAGTAGATAGTGACCTCCAAAGAAAATAAAGTAAAAAAAACCAACTAATATGTACAACAAAATACTTAATAAATGTTATATACACATAAACGTGTTGGAATAAAATATTTTAACAGGTTAAACAAGTATGAAATATCTTAAAACATTTACACATACAGCCAACTTACATCCAGTACAATCGTATCTGCAATCTTGCAGTTTTGTTAGTATACTTCAAAGTTTCTATCGGAGTTTTGCCTTTTTTTGAAAGCATAATACACTACTATAAGACAAGTTGTCCTTCCTGTGGCACTGGACTAATGACTTGCTAAGACACATTAAACCATCTGTGGCAGTGAACAGGTTAATAAAGGTCAGAAATAAGGTGTGTGTATGTTTGTGCATACATACATCTAGCGCAATGTGTTTGTTATATTTCAAGATTTTTCTAGGTTTTTATTTTATTCTTCTCTTCTTTTAAATGTTTCTACAGGAAAGATTTCATTCCTTGGTTGGTTTAAATATGAATCAAAATGAACTGTTGAAGATGAAGCAAAGAGAATTAGATTCTCTTTTTTCTTTTTTTAATTCATACCTGAACTCGATGTTTTTCTTGCATCTTCCAAAGGACAGCTTCAGATTCAGCATTTGTCCTGTTCACTTCCACTTTCTGCTGTTCAATAGTCAACTGTAGGCGATCCAGCTAAAAAAAAAAATCAATAAATCATTCAGTCATCCCTATAGAAATTTCAACAAATAAAACAATATAATCCATCTATATAATGAACAGTGACTTTTTCTGCTTCTCTGTCTGTAGCAATGGGCTCTTCTACTTGGGGTAAAGATTTTGCCCATAAAAATATCTCCTACACATCATTTGAAACAACGAAGGATTTCAATCATTTTTCAATTAAACCTCAGATGAAATTCATTTGACATAGATATTTATTTACACTATTAACAGCTTTGAAGTAGCGAAGAACTATTCTTGAGTAAATAAAATGTGGAGAAGTCTCTTAAACTCCACAGAAACATGGCTATATACATTTTTACATAATACATCACAGCCACCAGTATATATATATATATATTTGGAAAAAAAAAAATCTTATATAAATTCAAATATATCAGTGAATTTTTCCAAACGGAATAACTAATAACAATATAACCACTTGGTATGATAAGTGTAATTCAATTTCCATGTGTGGTTTGAATATTTTAATAAAGTAGCGAAAAGTAGTAATTCCCGTGCAGCTAGACTGCCAGCACTCCCAAGCTATACATTCTCCACTGTTGCTTGTCGCATAGTTTACATACCAGAGTCACTTCTGTCTATAATTTTGAGGAGAGTCATTGACATTCAAACAATCAAATTCGTTCTTGTTATTTTTGCTGTCCACTGGACATTTTATCTTATCAATCCAACCGTCTTCAGGTGAACTATGCATATGTAAAAAGAGGAAATCTTTTTTCTGATAATTTCAAGTAATGGTAGCAAACAGAAATTTAAAAAATTTTTATGAGCAACGCTTGTAGCATATGATGTAGATTTAACTCTCTGAAATATAATATACACATTGGTCAAGATATACATCTACGTGTATGCATACACACTGACTTAGTAGATGCTACTGAAAAAGAGAATCTCCCTTTTTAAATATAGACAGTACACATGAAGCAGGCCATAGAATGGATCATCCAGAAAATTGAGTGAACAATAAAAATAACAAGAAGTTTTATTATCTAAAAAAACGCTTTTAATAACATGTTTAGAAAATCAGAGGTTTCTTAGTTTTGTATCAGGAATTTCCAAGAAGTGCCTCTGTAGTTAACATTGTGTGGTTTTAGAGGCTGCTGTGAGCAATAATTTTTCACCTTTAATTTTCTGATTTTTCTTGACAAATGCAGTTTGAAAAATATCAGACAATTTTCTTAAATTATTATTCTATTGTCATAATTTATATTTATATTATTCATTTTTGTTAAATAAACTTAAATAATAATTTATGTTCATCATGTTTTTTTATTCAAAGATTATGATGACAATACTTTCTAATTATACTTTTGTGATTTTAATTATTTTTGTGATGTAGAGGAAGCCACTTATTGTAATCATGGATAATGTCATCAAACATTTATAATTACCAAAATTGGTAAATTCCAAATACTTTATTGAAAGTGATCCCAATAAGCGGCTTTCACTATATATTCCCTGGTTAATGTTTTCTTAAAAACAATGCTCCAAATGATCACAGAAAGCAACTTCCTCTGTAATAAATATAATATCAATAATAAGATTAGGAATCTAAGCACTGTACAAAGAAGATAGTAATTAAAACAATGTGGCTGTAACTGTTTACATTTTCAATGAATTCTCTGAAGACAGCCAACAATACTGTAATGCAGTATCTACAGAACAATATCAAATATGAAAAAGAATGATTTCTTCACAGGATCAAAGGTTGGAATGATCATAAAAAAAGACAGGTTATACTTACTTTTTTTTTTTTTTAATACTAATAACATTAAAAATTCAATATGAACATTTTTCTGCTATGTACAGTCTTAATTTAAAAAAACAAAACAATCTACCTCAGTTTTGAGAGATTCATTTTCCTCAAGAATTCCCTCTGGTATTTCAACTCTTTCAGTGAAATTCTTGTTCTCTTCAGGGGATTTCTTCTGGGCAGCACTAGAATCATTCTTTTTAGCTTTCTGCTTTTTATTAAAATCTGAAAATCATTCAATATCACAAATAAAAGAATAATTTCAAAGTGTGAATGTTTTAGCTGTTTCAAGAAAAATGGTAATGTTGATCGCATGAATATGGTATTTTGAAGAGAAAACAAATAATCAAGTATTCAAAATAGTGAGATTTTTCTCAAAATAGATTTCAAAATTTGATCAGATTCTTTCTGCAGAGATAATGTTGGAGTAATGTTGGCTAAACTTTCTGAAAAAAGCATTTAAAAATTATAAGTCATAAAGCTATTCAAATCTTGTGTTCTGATTTAGTTTTTGTGTAACAATAAAAATTTGGAAATTTCTGGATTATTTTATAGGATATCATAAACATGAAAGCTGTGTCTGTCCCTTCCTACCCTCTTATTAAACTACCTTTCTTCTCTTCCCTCCCCCTTCTAAACCTCTTATTAAACTACCAAACTTTTTTCTCCCTTCTCCCTTTCTATCGCATCTTCTATTGATAGTATTGGTAGCAGCCATCAGCCGAGCTGTTGTAGTTCACTTATGATAACAATAGGTCATGAATATCATGCTCTTGCATTCAGACCTGAAATTTCCTTCCTAGTTGAAACATAAAAAATCTCAAGCAGTTGCATGAAAACATGACGCTCATTCTAATGAAAGAATCTCAATAGGTTTTTATGTAAAACTAGTCAACAAACTATCACTTTGCTGATGCTTATCATGATTGTATAACAACAGGCTTGGCTGATGGCTTCAACTAATACTATAAGCGTGACCTGCACGGTGGAAGGGAGAGGGGTACGAAAAAGTTGGATAGTTAGATAAAAGGGTAGGAAGAGAAAGGAAAGTTAGGTAGTTTAATAAGTTGTCAGAAAAAAAAGGGGGAGAAAAGAAAGTTAGGTAAGGATAAGAACACAATGTATCTCTATCAAATTTTATAATTTTCTTCTCCATTAACTGCTGAAAGTAGACTGAATGAAGTCATTTCAATTTGGGCTAAACTAGGTATTACAAATGATTGGCAGGTGTTGCAATGAAAACAATCTGATTACTGTTTCACATTAACTTGCTACTTTTTCTGTTTTGATAACAAACTGCAAGAGCATTTCATCTAACCAGAGAAATCAAAATGTCAAACAAAAATAACAAAAGACAATGTTGTTGGACATAGACCTTCCCCAGACCTCTCTATCATGAGTATTGCAGAGCCGACATTCTCTGAACTCATCTAATTCTTCTCTCCATCTTGAATTCTGCCAGCCTCCGTTTCACACGTGATCTCTGAGGATCCATGCGGTGAGTAATGATGTCCGTTGGTTGCCTGCAACATGACCAGCCCATTGCCATTTGAGTTTTTTAACAGTTTCTATGATGTCTTGGACTCCTGTTTTTTCCATAATATACTGTGCTGTCTTGTGATCTCTCCACGTAATGTTGAGCATGATTCTTTCATGTGCACGTTGCATGGTTCTCAGTTTGAGGGTCAGTCCCTTGGTTAGGTTCCATGTTTCAGCTCAATAGGTGACTATTGGGAAGATGCATAGGTTGTATACTGTTCTTTTTTGGATTAATGAGATTTTCTTGTTCTTGAAGGTTGAGCTTGCTCTGCCAATTTCTTACCATCCGAGAGTGATTATTTTCTTGATTTTTTTCTATTGAGGATTCCATGGAGATTTGTTTTTCTAGGCAGTATAGTGTTCAACTTTTTTCAGTTTTGTGTATTTGATTTTGATCATTGTGTGTTTACTTTTAATGCATTTGTTGCACATGACCTTTGTTTAGCTAAAGTTCATGTGAAGGCTGACTTTCTTGCTTTCTTCATTCAGTTCATCTAGCATCATTTAACAGTATATTTCCCAATGTTGCGAACACTCTGGTCTCAAGGATGCAAACTAATTTTGACTCACAAAATTTGGGGAAAAAAAAAAAATTAGGTTAGGGTAGGCCAATGAAAAAAGTAAACTTTGGCCAGTAGGATGCAGGGTGAATTTTAAAAATTCATTTTGGGAAAAAAATAGTGTTGTTCATACTAGAAAATATAATCTCTTCCTTGGTTTGTGCTTAAAAGCCTTCTAAGAATACAATGCACAAAGAAAAACTGCCATAGTGTTAGGAATGCCGGCCAAAGGAGAGGGTCCTGCACAAGACTACAAATAAAGCAGAGCAAAAAGGTTTGAAAAATGATTTACTGACCAAACGTATTTGAATTCTGCCTGGCAGATGCCTGTTGCCTTATCAACTGCTGTTGCTGCTGCTTCTTTTCCCGCTGCAATCTGGAGACAGAGGTACGAAGCATGATCACCTGTTGATTGCTATTCTCAAGTTGTTTCCGCAGCACCTGGTTCTGGGCTTTGATTTCACTCTCCTTTCCTCGGGCAGCCTCCATTTCAGTACGCATATATCCTTCAAGAGGCAATATAAAATGAAAGGTGTTCATCAAAGAGACATAAACCCCACATGTTGTAATGCAACTACCCATCATTTAGTATTGTACCTATGCACCCAAACATACATAAACACTAATCTGGGTATAAGTCAAGTAGTGCAGTTCCTGAAAAGAAGTTTGGTCTCTCCCCAAATTGTACTAAAATAAATCAATAATTATGGATAGGAATTCATTTTCATTGTAACACCTCAAATTTATTTAAATTTAAGGAGAAACTGCACTTCTTTATAGAGACCACACTACTTGACTTGAACCCCAAATCTGTTTTACTCAACTTTAATGCAAATACAGCAAAGGTATTAAGAAAGGAAAATCAGAAAAAGAAATTCCAAACCAAATTACATCAAGAGAGAAAGTCTTTTTGAAATCTCTCACACACTTCTTGAGTTTAATAGTTGAGATCCATGGTTCATCAATAAAAATGACCGGTTTCATCATGTTACATTGGTGCTCAGTGTAATAAAGTTGATAGAGATACTGATGGCACAGTCTATGATAAGCAGTTGTATCTCTATATATTCCCCCCAAAAGAATAATACTAGAGATAACAGAGTTTGAATAGTGAACCCTGTTTTCAACACAACTGGTCTGCTGTCTGTTGTTCAAGTAGATAGTACCAACTGAAATGCGTTCTATTTTCATTTAGAAAATACATTTAGATAGTTTATTCTCGAAAATAGATGTTCAAAATAAAGGACGTGTGAGTGGTATAGGAATTAACAGCAAGGACAATGGAATTGGCAAGAAGAGTTCAAACTCCAGTCGAGGCAGTTTATATTCACTTCACACTAATTCCCTTTGAAAAGGCATGAATCCATCTCTCTTTCCTGAAGCTTCAAGAGAAATAGCAGGGCATACTGGGTTTTCTAATCACTGGAAGCAACCAATCTATGTGAAAGACAACTTGGAATTCAAAATCAGGAGCTGGAGTCTGACATTATCTTCAGCCTCATTTTGGCAACTCCTGTGACAACATTGGTGCAGTGTTGTATTGACCCTTGCCTTTCCCTTTGACAACATCAGTGTGTGAGAAGGGGAGACTAGCTGCATGGGCAACTGCCTCTTTTCTATACAAGCTTGTTCAAGCCTGGGCCCTGGAGAGATTGAAAGCAAGACTTTCTGGGTGTGAATCCATAGTCTCGCCTGAACGACAGATGCCACTGATACCAAAATACTGGACTCATCGATTATAGTAAGGGAGTATATACTGAAGCAGTGAAAAGTAATGAAGACCTAATGAGTCTTTTAGCAGAATGAATGTTGGGGTCCGATTCATTTCTTCTTAAGAGTAAAAAGATAAACTTTAATGAATTTAACAATTGTCAATCAAGCTTTTTGTTAACATTAGCACTGATACTGTTACATTTTGCCAAACACAAAACCAAGTCTGTAGTTAAGTTCATTTGTCTACCATAACAAGAATTGAGATTAAATCCTCATCAAATTTAGAGTAGTAAACTCTTCACTGTCTGATATGTAAAATAAACTTTTCCCTATCATGATCCAAAATTACAGCAAACTGATCAAGAGCTGGCCCTCTTACTGACTAAGCTAGAATGATCAGACTTACATATCTACAGGAATTTATGTTAGAAATACACAAGTGCTTATCTAATTCTAATAAATAAATACATTTATATAATTAACATTTCCTTACTGTGATTTGAAATCACAAACAAGTGATTTGTAGCCAGATCTCTTACAAACTGAGCCAAACTGACAAGTCTTATACATCTATGAAAATCTATCTTACAGATATGCAAAAGCTTATTTCATCCTAATAACCAAATACATTTAGGCTAAAAAATATATATTCTTATATTTTTTGGATTTATCATACACACTATACAGAAGTTGCTGTAATCATCTTTAGTCAGAATAGAAATAGGAGTGGTGTTTGATCCTGCAGTAACAATGCTTGTCTTACTGATTCCACTGGAAATGAATGCATTTCCTGTTTTTGAATCTTTACACACTTACAAATATCTTGAGACTGACACTCCAAATTATCAATGCTGAGACCAGGTTATTCTCTTTTAAAAGAAAAACAAGGATTTACAAAACATAAAATATTCAAAATCAATAACAGTAACTATTTATTGGACCCTTAGCTTTCATCAGACTAATTTAGTAATTAAAAGCAGGTAGAAAACCAACTGATTATAATGAAAGCAATCATATTTGAATGTAAAAGAAATATAAAATGGCTGAATGGTTTCAGTATCATAAGGTATAAGTCAGATTTTCCCATATCCAGTGACTCGAATTAAAATGTTCAGAATTTGTATTTTTAGAGTATACAACATTTTAGGGCCTAAATTAATCACTTACCGTCATCTTTTTTGAGTTTATCAACAGCTGCTCGCAATTGATCAAGCTGAACCTGAAGTTCTGCTGTCTCATTATGGTGCCTCTCTCTCACACTTTCCAGTTCCTTCTCTAGAGCCAATCGATGAGAATATGGGTGGTCCCCTAGGGAGCATTTCTGTTGCAACTGGCGAACTTGTTGCTCCAAGTTATCTATCTGCTCCTCATATTGGAACTGTGGAAATAAGATTAAAGATATCATGCATAGGATCTTGAAAAAAAGGGACATGTGTACATTCACTCACTAGTCCAAAATACTTGAGAAATATGAACAATGTGTCATTTGCTTACACATTATATGCATATAATTATTTATTCATACTAAAGTAAAACTCTATTAATACTAATTGACACAAGTTGTATTAGCAGTATGATATTATTTTTATATTATTCTATTTTTTATTAAATGAAACATTGTCAACCATTATTAATTTTGGCAAGTATTTCCTTTCATCTTAATTTCAGTTGCTTTCCATCACAACTACCCAAGCCATCAGTCTACAGCAATGAGTGAATAGCTCAGATTAGAAATACTTATACAACTGGCAATCAGGGAAAAATTGAATAGTAGGTTTAAGGATTAGATATGATCTGCTACCAACTATAAAAGTTCTTGTAGTTCAAGCAATAGAGCACCTGGTAAGGATAACCAGGCTTCCCTGAAGCTAAAAGGAGGTGATTTCAAGTCTCACCGATAGCTTTTGCTTTATTTTCAATCCATGCTGTTTACTCACTGCTCTAAGCTGACAGCTGGAGTAGTTGCAATGAAAAACAACTAATATTAAGATGAAAGAAAATATTAGTCAAAAATCAATAGTGGTTAATAGACACTTTCAATATTGATACTATCAAATTTTGAAGTAATTTTTCTGACCATTTCTAATGTAATCCAATAAAAATTTCATAGTCAAGTTTCCATAACATATAAATGTATAGATATACATACATTGGAACAAATTTGTCATTAAATGATTCTGTTTGTGTATATTAACATCACTTTCTAAACATTTAAAAAATAATCCTTTTTCAACTTACTTTAAGTTTGTGGTATTTCTGTTCCACAGACCTAATTTGTTTTTCTTCCAGATTTTCTTTCATTTCAAGTTCAGATTCTAGTTTTTTCACTTTCTCTTCCAGCACCTTCACTACAGGAGGTGACTCTTCCGATACAGTGGTCCCATCTTTTTCAAGGTTATGAGCAGCCATGAATAATGTGGTCAAGGAGTTTGGATTACGTTTCTGGAATATTCTCTCCATCTCTCGTACCTAGCGATTAATAGAAACAAGAATATGAATACTTTGGGAACAAATGGCCGAAGGAAGTTTTTGGTTATTAGATTCAAGAACATTACTGGTATGAAGTTTCTATATGAGCTCACAAAATCATTTTGCTATAAGGTTATTCATAATTTTAAAAATAATCAATAAAACTGCTAATACCCTTACCATTACTGTAATAATTGCAAATGAAAAAATGGTTTTCAATCACAGGTTTCAGAACATAAGTTAAAAATCACAGAAGAAAAATATTATTGAAAGAAGTTTAAGTGCACAGTCGTTCAGAACTAAGATGAAATGTAAAGAAATATCTAAAATTTTAAATGTCAACAGGAATTTTTTTTCTCTGATCTCCTATTTGTACTCAAATGTTGCTGGGAGAAAGAGACAGTAGTCAAGTTTGCATCTGTCTGTTTCGATTCTCTTTTCATTTTTACCTGTGCAATTAATTACAATCCATTTCTGGCTTGCTAGGCCCATTGAAGTTCCATCAGATCCCCATTAACTGTACATTTTGGGAACATATTTCCTGACTCAGTCTGTTACCAGCCTCTCACTAGGATGGATGAGGGGTTTTACTTTCCAAGTTTGGTATTAAAGAAGTCAGTATTCCAGTCTGGTTGCAAACCAAGGCTGAAGAGCCCAGCTTGACTTACTATTTTACCCATAGTTGGGGGAAGAGTTGGATTCATGCCTTCCCTAAGTGCAAAGTGAATGTAAACAGCCCCAGTCAGAATATGAACTTAGCTCATTGGAGGGACAGACTGCACGGGCAACTGCTAGTCTTCCTTACAGCAGAACTCAGGAGATACTGAAAGCAAAACTTTCCAGATGTGGATTCATAGTCTTGTAAGACTGATGGATGCCACCACTGAATTATTCCTGGGAAAGGTGTGTTTTTGTAAAAAAGAATTTTGTCGACTGTAGGCTTTGAACTTTGCAGCAAAACTATGAAAATATAACTTAAAAGTGTGATTAATTTCAGAGTATTTTCATATGACACCTGTTGACAATAGCCCAGCAATATTTTCCCAATGTATTAATTTTTTCTAATGTTCATAAATAACTTAAAAATGAATAGATAATCTAAGTTAGAACTTCTAAATTAGGTGATTCTGCCTGGCTAGCTGGCTATGTATGCAGGTGTCAAACATACAGGCCACACTAATGGAGCTAGAGGGCTCAAAATTTAAACATTTTGTCTTTATTATACCAAGAAAATTTTGTTCTTTTTTGAGAAATTACCCTAAGAAATAAGGTGGGTTGGCAATTTACAACATAAGTTTATGCTAAATTGATCATTTATGTCCAGCAGTATTTGTGCTTTTAAAAAAAAATTCAGACTCTCTTGTGATCCAACAAAGACAGAAGTAACTTATTCATTGATCACCTTTTCCAATTTTTCAATTGATCACCCCCAACATGTTGGTCACATGATGGTTTCTATTGAGACTAACCAGACCTATTTTTCTTTACTCCCCCCCCATGCCTTCAACATTCTCCCTTACACTTTATTATTCCACTCTCTTGAGAGAAAAAAAAAAAAAGTTTGTCTTCTAAATTTCTTTTCTTTCTTCACCCAAGACCATATAGAATACATGATCTTTTTTGTTTATTACAGATAAGTCTTTCGATGATATCTCAATAAAAAATACAAGGTATAATATATTTCTTGATCCTAAAATTACTCTTTTTACATATGAATATATGATACTAACTCAGTGTGATTAATTTTATCCCAATTAATAAATAATGTAGATTCATTAAGATTTGATGGCAAAAAATCTATCTGTTTTGAACTTACCTGCCTTTCTAGATCCTGAATTCGACTTTGAAATGCTGATCTTTCTTTCATCCGCAGTTTATTTTCTTCTAGACGACGTCCAGTCTACAAAAGAAAATGTATTGTTCAACAAACACTCAATTTGATACTGCTCATTTATTTAAAAAAGTTCCATAGTCCCAAGCATTTCTTTTTTTTCTTTTTAAAGTTTTCTCTGTTAAGACAAAGGATGAAGTTATAGTTAGGAAACAGAGACTTTGTTATTACTTTTCATAAACTTAGAGACAAAACAGAGAAATACAGATTTCCCCTGCTAACCAAAAGTAGAGCGTTCCAATAAAAACCTTTCGTAAACTGAAAAAGCATAAAGCAAAGAAACAATAAACTTGAATTTATATGGGAAAATTTTTTGAGCATCCCTATGGTGATAACAGCATGTAAGCTGAGTTTGTCGTGGTGGGAGGTACAGGAGACCTGGGTGTAGGAAAGAGATGAGTGTGCATGCTGCCTCTACAACAGTTTATTACAAAACAAATGCTGAATGCTCTTTTTGCTTCTCGTCTGTTTTCATAAAAGTGGGTTCTCACAAGAGAATTGCATCGAAACCTCACATGAAATTTTGAATGTTATTTAATAATTGGAGTGATACCATCATTAACACACATAGTTGAAAATATATATGGAATAAACATTCATCAATAGCACTATATGCTTAACTCAACATAATCTTATGAGATTGGGAAATTTAATCAAGTTTGAATTCCAATTGAGAATGCTTGTCACTTTTGCTTGTCTTTGATCCATGCTTTGGGAAAGGAATGAAAACACTCCCTATTGACAATGATCTTGACCATGGCCTGAGTATTGGCATACCCCAATGGTAGATAAATAATTAGTAATTATCATATTTGCTGAAGCAGCATCAGCAAAAATAGCTGTTATATTCATTATTAGCAATGACAAATGCAGGCCACTGAATGTATCAGACAGAAGAAACTATCTATTATAATTATGAATAATGTTATTAAATGGTGATCATTATCAAAATCAATTGGTCACAAACACTTTATTTCAAATGAATCACTTATAATCAAATATTTTTATCATGTAAAGTTGTTTATAAAAATGAATTTATAACAATCAATTTAATAAGTCCCAATTTTTATGAGTTTGCTTGATGCTATCAGCCAGTTATTGTTATCTATAAGATTCTGTCACAAAGCTGCAACTTCTGTATGATATTTGTTATGCTGAATAAATTCATATTCATTATTTTCTCTTTTATCATAATTGTTTTTCTCTTATTTATTCTACCTCAGATTGAAGCTGCTCAATTTTCTTATTCAGTTTTTCTATCTCCTTGTCTTTCTGCTTGAAGATGGCAATGTCTTGGTCGAGTAGCTGCTGATTATATGCATACCATTGCAGTTTCTTCTTCATTTCATCCTTTTCCTCTTTCATCTTCGATTCAATCACCTAAAATGAAAAAATAGAAAGTTTATTGATATTTTTGTATTCTTTTCAACCTCTTCTTCCTCCTTTCTTTTTAAAGCCAACAAAAGCTGAAATTGTTTGAATAGAAGATAATAATCATGTATGTGTGTGAGTATACTTTATATGTATACCGTAAATGCTGGTAAATATAGGGAATTAAGTTATAGTGATAGTAGACTTATAGGAATATACCAAAGACAGATACCAAAAGTAATGAATCTTTGATATAATTTGCGAGCTGTCAGTCTGTCAATGACAACAAACAGAAAGACAAGTGCGGATATTGCAAACACACAAACAGAAAAAAGCTGTTCAGCTCTGGGTGTGTACATGTTTGTTGCTGGTTGCAAATAGTATAATTCCAACTGCTGCTCCGGCTGATGTATTAATTTTGCTTTTTTACTCCAAAATAATACAAGAATCTTAGTTAGTAATACCTTGTATCAACCTTTCAAATTACAGAATAAACATACTGACACAAACAGAGCTTTAGGTATTCTGTTTTACTATTTACTAATACGGTAACCACTTCAGCATTGTGTTGATTTTACCATTGAGCCGAGTAGTCGCTGGTAATGCAAAGGCCCAAATAACTGTTTTTATTCAAAATTCTCATCTTGTCTATTCTCAGTCTATTCATTTCTTTTCAATTTTTGACACTTATGTGTCAAGAAATCGATATGTATGATCCGACAGAATGATTATAAATTGCATTATATCATATTGAAACATTTATTTCAAATGATCTCCTATAGTAATATGGGTATTGAATCACTTAGCCTAGACAATGTTAATAGAATAAACAATCAAAGGAAATAGGGCTGCTGCAAGAAATTTCATTTGCCTTTGCATGTTATTGTAGTTGACACGGTTGCATTCCATACACGATAAATCACTAAGAAAATTATATGCTTTAATTGCAAAAATATAAATGCAAGTGTAACAATGACATCATTGGATGGCTAAGAATATTAGCACCAGATAAATTCCCAGAACAGATCTCTGGAGATAAGTAAGGTTTTAATTCTTGGAGGAATTAAAAGAAAAGCAGGAGTTGACTTTAGGCACAAAGTTGTTTATTGAGATCTACCACAGTAAATAATAAGGTGAAGTGTAGGATATGAGAAAAGGAATGTCTCATGTAGAATGCAAGATTGAATTTTTGGAATGTCTGTCAGTTTTGATCATCTAAATTACAGCCTCTTGAATGTTTTTCTTGGAATTCTGTCCTAACTACATAGAGAGTGCTTAGCTTTGTTTAAATGTCTGCCTTGAGATGATGAAGGAAACTTCTTTGGAAAAAAGAAGAATTACTTTGCATATGCAAAAGTATGTATGAAAAAACAAAGTGTGCGTAAATACTACCCTAACTTAAACTAAAGGAGAGAGCAAAAATGCAAGCTTACCTCAAAGCCGTCAGAACAGAGAGGGAGAGGAAATTTATTGCCAAAAGGTTAAATACCATAAAGATAACAATCAGTTATTTTAGTGGTAGTTCCGTGTGATGTCAAGGAGGAAGAGACAAAGAATTTACCATTCCTTTAGACTTCTTCACTGTGTTGGGAATCGCAGGTAGATCCCTGCCAAGGGCAGATAACTCTAAGTATGACTAATCTTTGTGTTCATTACTTGGTGCTAAAAAGTGAGCACTACAAAGTAACCCCTCTCAGAGAGATTGTAATCAATAACAACATTGCAGGCAATGCAGTAAGTTTTGACAGCATATCTTGGATAGAAGTTGGTTTAAGCAAAAGATACATACTAAACATAATTCAGGTTTACACGTAAACTAGCGTAAGTTCTGACCAGGAGATTGAAAGGTTTTATGATAACATCAGTGAGATAATGACAATACCCTTGAGAGATTTTAATGCTAAGATGAGAAAAGTAAACAAAGGGAATCAAGTGTGGGAGAATTTGGAGTAGAAGAGAGAAATGAGAGAGCAAACAAGCTATTAAATTTTTCAAAGAGATACAAAATGAAGATGACACATTTTTTCATTAAATGCCAATGAAGATTACTTACTTGAAATTCTTCTAGTTTTCCACACTTCACTTCTTGCAGTGACTGCCTCATCTCTTCTTTTTGGTGGATAAGAAGGTTAATCTGTGATTCTAATTCTCTTTTGGTTTTCTCCAAAATAGAATTTTGACTTTTGGCAAGTTCACACTCATCCTGAATGGGGAAAATTTAAATTAAAAAAATGTTATTGTTCTGAGGATTGAGCCATTTAGGATATGATTGAACTACAGTAAAGTGCCTGCTTCTAGCCACAGAGAATTTGTGATACAATTATCTCCAGAAGTTATTGGTTCATTAAAAGGATCTTTCTAACAGGTGTACCTTTCTATTTATGTGTGTAAATAATTTCACTTGATCACCGTTTCACTTTTTCTTGGTTCCTTTTAAGGGGATCAGAGTGATTTAACTAGGGACATAGATTATTATAAGACTACCATTCAAATACAGCTATCCAGTAAGTAAAATACTGAAAATAAATTGAGTGAATTCTAGAAAGGTATGCCTCCATCGGGCATTTAAATTTTAAGCTCAACTCCCAAATCATTAATTATATTTACATCTTTTCGCAAGATAATTTATGATACGAGAACTTAAACTACCGTTACAAGTTTCATTATAAAGGGAGAATTTCAAACCCTATCTGATATCATTAACACACGAGATGATGAGTCTAAGAGATAGACAATACTATTGTAGATGGTTTATACCAAAGATAGTATTTATCATACTTGTACCTGAGCTTGCTGTCTTTGAGATTCTAGTTGGGAGATTCTGCTGACAGCAAACTTAGCAGGCTGCCCAGCACAATTTGTGCAATAACCACTTTCAGTACTTGTGGGGCCGCTACTGTTCTTACAAACAGTTTCCATGGCATTATGTGGAACTGCAGATTGCTGAGAGACAAGGGAAGGATGTACATTTTCTTTGAATTCCAGTTGGTTCCTGTAAAAATAATGAAAAAAGTTTTGCTACTAAATTACGAAGATCTTTGAGAGAAACTAGTTATTATCTGTAAATTACTTCATGGATATATTTGAGTCTGTTTTTTTTTTTAGAAAAGAAACTCTCTCTCTCTTTTTCCCTTGATATCTATGTGCTGGTGTACCTCGAATTGTGTGGTTAATATATTCCAAAATTTTCCATTCTGTTCTAAACCACAATGTGTGTGTTTCTGTGAGGTTCAAGCAGTTTCTTCATTTTCTCATTCTGAGACTCCATACATCACTCACTACTTCAAAGCTGTTGATAGTGTAAATAAAGTTTATGTCTTATCAATTTCATTTGAGGTATTATTGAAAAGTGATTGAATTTGTTTGAGAGGAATAGTCAATTGTTTCAAAATGATAGGTAGGAGGTATTTTTCACCAGCAAAATTATTACCTTAAAATGGAAGAGTCATCCGTTATGGACAGAGAAACAAACAAAAAAATCACACTGTTCATTATACAGATAGACTAATTTCCGAATTCCTTGCTTGATTTTTGGATCTAAATATACAGAAAAACACAGTATGGATTTGTTCGGATTTGCATGAAAAAATATACAAAAAATAAAAGGAACATGGTTGTGTTATAATTACAGCAAAAGTCCTCGAGAAATACTGTACAAAGATCTTTGACATTTAAAAAAAATGATTTTATGAATAGTGGCGCAAATAGAAAAATCGTACACTTTATAATTAGTCTCCTGGAGTTTTTTGATTAGAAATGTGGGTAGTTGGTCTATTTGAATGATTCTGATGTTGATTTGTATGCTTTAAATCATGCTAGAATAATTTTTATAAGTTTAACACTGGAATAATGACTGCAGTGATATGATATGAAATTAGTAATGGGAAAGTAAGAGAAAAGATTGCCAATATATCTGTATGATGCATATGTGAATGTTCCTCTATTTGCTACTACTTGTATATGCAGCTGCAGATTGCTGTGCACAAGAACCTAAGTTGAAGCACTTATATCTCCAGTCGCAATTCTTCTTACAGGAACACTTGGCTGCTTCCTGACAGCTGGCTGCAATTGGCCAGCATATCTACTATGTCTTTTTCTTTCTGCATCCAGAACTGAGTTGTATGGCCTCTTTCTGCAAGGAGATCCAGTTTTACTTTGTCTACACCAGTGGCTGCATTTTACATTAAAATCATAGCTTAAGGGGAGGTGGTATTTGATCAACACTGCTGAGGAGCCATATTAATATAATTTTTTTGTTTTGGAATCCCCAAAACAGTTACACGGTAAACAAGTGATGATCCCAAAAAGAAAAATTCATACATAGAACCATAATGTCTAATTCTGCGTAAAACATAAAAATCACTGAAAAATTACATAAATTACAATAACACATATTGGGAAATAATTGACGGAACAGACACAACTTTTGGTAAAAGGTGCAAAAGTAAATTTGGGGGAGTCTTAAGTCCATTGGGTTCCAGGGGGAGTTCAAGTAGCCCCAACCCCCCTCCCTCAGCTACACCTCTGTATTCTGATCACACTTGTTTTTAAAGTGTTTTTTTTTACACATCTATTTTTTTACTTTTGGGGATCAAATGTAACAGAGTTAATAGTAGTTGAGCGAATGAAATGTAAACCTCTCTTTTCTCCTCTTCCTCTCTAACTTGTTTGTTTATTTGCTTATTCAAAATGGCTAATGCCACCAACTATAGTATACAAGAATAAGGTTGGAAAGAATCAAAGATACAATTGGGGGCTCTTTTATTCAGAAAGGAATAGCCAAGAAACAGATCAAATAAGGTGGCACCAGTCAAAAGTACCACATCCTTAAAAATACTAATGAGAGCAGGATCCCTCTTGTAACTGGCATGTCCCTAGGTAGAGTATGGTAAAGAATCTCATAGATATATGGGGTGCCATCCAAAGAAGGTATGGACCATAGGGTCCCTATAGATATACAGAGGCCCACTGATTATTTTGAACAAGGTGGCACCTATCACAAGGAAATAGTGGTAATGGGTGAGTTTGATTAGCCATCACCTTCCTTAACCATATATGACAGCACAACCCTATAAATATCATGGTGTTCCTGTTGGATCATCATCTATTAAAGGTCCAACTGCATTGCTCAAGATGGCTGCCAGGCTATCATGGACTTGCCATATTCGATTAAGCATAACTTCTTATGTGTTCATGCTAGATGGTTGGAATTATTTTGAGTATGTTCCAAATAAAATGTTTTTATTCATACACATTTTTACTGAACTTTATTAGTTTTTCTGAATTCTTCACAGCACAAAACATCCTGTCTATAGGCATTCTTGTTTGCTAAGAATCAAGTTTAATCTTGATTTACTCAAAAACCATATTATTTATGAAAAAATGACCAGGGACGAAAGAGTTTCCTTTTTTTTATAAGGATTAAGAAAATATGTAATATGATGGTGTTTAGACCAATGGTAAGAGACTTATCCATGAAATTCTTGTTATAGTTAGTTTTTGAGAAATGAATGATTAGTATGATAGTTTGTGGCACATTTTTTTGAATTATTATTAGGGGTGGGGGGCTAGAATCTTGGCAACCAAGTTAATGTAAAATCCATGAATTCCATGGGGTGGCTATTTTAAAATTCAAAATGGAAGACAGTGAATGTATATTTCTTCCAATTATGACCAAGTCAGTGTGCATGGATTCACCCAAAAATTTAATCACTTCTCTCATAGTGTATTGTCTGCCCTTCCCCTAAATAAATGTGCCCTAGCTCTTGGACTAAACACTAAACACTTACAATGTTCAGGGAATTGCACAAACTAGATCAACTGATGATTTTACTCGACATTACTTGGCACATCCTAAGTGTTAGTGAAACCCACAGAGGAAAAGGAAACTTTTCATGGCTGAAGGTAAGTAATCATCTATTCTATTATAAGGGGAGGGAGTATAACAATATCAGTGGTGTAGGATTTTCAGTCAATAAAAACATTGCATGCAATGCAGTAAGTTTTGAAAGCATATCAGACACATCTTGGATAGTAGTTAGATTAAGATACACACTAAACATAATTCAGGTTTACACATCAACTTACGAAAGTTCTAACCAGGAGATTGAAGAGTTCTCTGATAACATCAGAAAGATAATGGCACAATACTTATGAAAGATTTTAATGCCATGATGGGAGAAAATAACAAAGGGAAGAAAGTATAGGAGAATTTGGGGTAGAAGAGAGAAATGAGAGAGCAAACAAGCTATTAAATTTTTCAAAGAGATATAAAATGAAGATAACACATTTTTCCAAGAATGAGAGGGTGGCAATTGAGACTTGGAAAAGCCCAAATGGGACAACCAAAGATTAAATCAATTTCATAATAGCCGATAAAAATAATTTCATTTTATTATATATTTTCTTAATCCTTTTAAAAAAAAAAAAATTAAAAAAAAAAGGTAACTTTTTTGTTCCTGTTCATTTTTTCATAAATATGGTTTTTGAGATTACTGTTATCAACAAAGTGAATATAAGTGACCATAGAATGGTTGCAGGTAGAATTGAAATGATTCTTAAAAAGAAAACATGCTCCAGTAAGATGGAGAGTGTTACTGATTTTCAAGTAATGATATGGAACAATTTAGGCCTCTATTCACCTGTTGACTCAATCCCACAAAATAAGGCGGCAGCACTTTCATCAAGTTCAAAGTGTCTAAATGGATTGATATGACTATTTTCTTCAAGTCAATTTATATGATTATACACTCATTCACTCACACACACACACAGAGATAAATGCACTTTGAATACAAGTTTTACTTACTTTAGACTGCTAAGTTCCATCAAAAGCTTCTGATTCTCACGAAACATTCTGTCTTCAGTTACTTTGTACTGAGCTTTCAACTGTTTAGTTTCATTGTACAGTCGTTCATTTTCTGTTTGATACCCAGAAAGTAATACTTGCTGCTCAGACAATTCTTTCTGTAGCTCAGCCAGTTCTTCAGAAGACAATCTTGCAGGTTCAGAAACATTTTCTTGTACTTTTGAGATCTACATAAAACAAAAAAAATAAATCTGCTTATTTATGAAGGAAAGATTATGTATTGCTATTATTACATACATTTTTGGACTATCATCTTCAGCTTTATTGTTATTTTCAACATATTTTGGATCATACATTTGAGGAAGACTGAGGATTATGTGCTGTACCCAGTCCTTAGAATTATCATCCATGAGTGCCAAAAGTATCTGATACATTACATTTATTCTAACATACTTATACAACTTCAAAATTGATTAAGTTTGCATTAATACTGATCTTTGGTTCAATCTAAAAAAAAAAAAGAAAAAAAAATTTGCTCATTCCATCAAATAAAAATAAAGAGTCTTTATAACTAAAATCCAGGAATGCTTTTCATGGTCACAAAACATGAGTCATATTTGAATATTTTAAATTTTGAATTCAGGATATATTCAGGCAACAAAGTTCTCCAGTTTTAGCAATTGAAATTAAAACCACAGGTCTAGTCAGTCACTAGATAGAAACTGTCAGACGACCAATGCCATGTTAGGCATGATCAAATAAAAATTGGAAAAAAGGGGTGATCAATAAATTACTTCTCTGGCCTTGGGGGGCATGATAGCATTTGAATTTTCAAAAAAAAAAAATCAACCCAAAACAAGCCCAAATGCAAAATAAGAGACTAATTTAGAATAAACTGTAAATTGAACCATCCACTGAAAACTTGGGGGTCATTTTCAAAAAACAAAAAAAAATCTTTTCTCCTAGACATAGGAAGGAGTGGATGTTTTAAACTTTAGCCCTTTTGGCGTGACAAGTACATGCTACACAAACATAACTAGCCAGACCAACTTGAAAACTGAAGAAACCTATGTTAGCAGTTTTGGTTGACAGTCTCTAACAACAGAAATGAACATTAAGCATTAAAGTAAAATTATATGAGCCAATATGAATTACAATAAGTAAAGCTTTACTTACCTTGGAATTGAGGACAAAGTTGGATTTTTTCAATCTGTCAATTTCAGTCTCATACATCTGTTTTTGTTGATTGAGACTGTCTTTGTGGTTAGTCTCCATCTCTGCTAAGCTATCTACATAAATACATTACAGCATATTTATTTGACAACCAATATTCACGATTATTGCTATAGATTATTGTAATGAATATGTATGAATCAATACATGAATATGTACACACTTTACCTTAGACGTATTTCAAAAAACCTTGTTATCCATTAAAGACATAGATTAGAATACCATATTTTACGGCATGTAAGAGCCCTTGTTTCAACAAAGAATATTCAAAAATCAAATGTATTTTCCTGAATTCCTCTGACTTGAAATTCAAATTTTCAAGGTGGAGTATTAATGAATTACTAGTAACAGCATGTATTCAATCCATCTTTTCATATCCATTCTAATATTAATTTATCTTTAACAATAAGAAATAAAAGACAATTTCTGTTTTTGCGATATGCCAATTTTTATATAAGTACTGGCAGACGTGGATCCATATTAACATCCTTCATCAAAAGATTATGATATCATTGTTTTTTTTTCAAAGTTTTTGAGAATAAAATATCATCAAATATACCTTTCAATTGAAGGAGTTGCTCTTTTTCTTCTTCCCACTTCTTTTTCCAGTATTCAACTTCCTTTTGCAAATCTTTAACAAGTCCAGTGTTAATTTGATCAGTTTTATGATTGTCATCTATTTGTGGACAGACTTCCTATCAATAAAAATAGAATTTAAGAATAGATACATACACTTCTTGGTTCACCAACACTTACATGCACCATGCAATCTATAATATATATATATGTATATGTTAGTAATTCTATACTGATAAAAGTAACAGAAAAAAATCATCTCAGCTCTTGTTTCTTATATCAAGTACAAAGAAATGAAGACAAGAATAACTAAAAATCACTCAAAGAGTACGTACCTTGCTAACATCGTACACTAATCAAAATGAATGAAAATCATTTCTACATAGCTATGATGCAGGGTCAGTAACTGGAAGTTTTGATTTTTCAGATTTTTTTGGCTATTGTTTTAATATATGAAAAACTTGACATAAATGAATAAATAACACTGAACAATCTTTCATCTCACTCCAGGGATAAATTATCGTAAAAGCTACTTTCAATTTCCGCTTCAGGTATTAAAAGATACTTTATATAAAATTATTATTAAATATTTTCTAATTCATTATTATCTAATAATTTATATCATAAAATATTGAGCAGCAGATTTTTTACCCGAGAGATTTCAGAATCTTGTTTGTCATTTTTGGGTGTGGCATTATTAGTAGTTGGTTTACTTCTATTGGTAAATGTTTTCTGTGAGGCAAGTCCTGAAAATAACAGAGAACACAAGTCAGTCAGTCAATCCATAACAATATGAAATAATTTGAGATTTATAAAGATTTCATTCCAGGAGGCAAAAGAATCGATTAGAAGCTGAATAGGATCTCCAAACAGGTGAGCATTAAAGAAAATACAGTCTTTATTTCATTGTCTTGAAATGGTTAAGAAGAAAGAGTTTTGGAGAACTTATGATTAATCTTGCCAACAATGTGCTTAATTAACATATCTTACTAACATGGTTGGAGGTACAGAATTGTATAAAAGTTACCAGAGCAGAAAACAGACTTGAGTTTGAGTTTCAATCAAAGCTGTTCATATACATTTGCACTCATGCCCCTGGGGAAAGCATAAAGTCACCCCCTTCCTCAGCTATGGGCAAATAGCACGCTTATGTATCATATATCATATAAATGGGTAATAATATTCTCACCTGATTTGTGAACTACAGCTGGACGATTGGCAGAAGTGATTTGGCCTTTAGCTTTTGGTTTAGATGTTGCCAGAGATCTTTGCCCATAGCCAGAACTGGGTATTTTGGAGTATTGGTTAGGTTTTTGCAGCTCCATATGATTAGCTACATGAAAAAATAGTACTTAAGAAAAATAGTTCCAAGTTCAAAGAGAATTCAGTAAAAATTCTATATCATATGCATTTAATGATTAAAATTGTAATAAATTATGGGTCTTTTTAATTAAACACCACCACACTAAATAATCAAAGCTATTACAGTTTGTTCCATTTGTGTTTGTTAAATAAATAAAAGTAAGAAAAATTATGAATATTTTGGCAATTCAGTTTTTATTATCTCACTGAGATAATAACCTTTGGCTACTTTAGGAGTTGGAGGTTAGGATTAGTCAGTCAGTCAGTCATGGAAGAGGTTATTTTGTGAAGGAGGGCTTTTGACTTTTTAGATTCACATTTATTTAGTGAACAAAAATATAATGAGCTGTAATAGCTATAATTGCTTTAGTTATTTTTTTTACACTATTTTTAAAAATAAAAATTCATACATAACAAATAGAATCGTAGGGTTTCTATATGATATTTTTAGAAAATGAATTAATGATTTCAATTTCTAATCTCATCACATTTATAAAAGGTTTATATTTATGAATAACACATCAATAAATATACAGCTTATGTCAATACAATACAATCACTCTTCTTTTTCAACTTCTTGTCACTTCAGGCTGATATTTGGTTGGTGTACATATATACGTAATAAGAATATACACATGCATACACACTATCTTTCTTTTTTTTTTTACATTAGTTAAAACTAAAGCAATAGACTTTTAAAAACTAAAAACAAAAAGGAAAGGAAGCTAGCTTTCTCTAAAACTATATTTTATAAAATGTTTTTTACTTGATTTCTTGGGCTGTGAAGGAGGAGTAGGTTCATCTTCCTTGAATTTTGGTTTAGTCTTGAATACTTCCTACAAAACAAAGATTTACAACACAAGAAATATATAAAAGTAAAAATTAGATAAGATTTAAATGTAATTATTTGTGTTCATGTGTGTGTATGTGATTGGCAGTAAATATTCAAAATCATAAGGCTGTTTATTTTTATGCCCCAAAAAGCTGATTTATAGCTCTTTGAGTAAACAGGGTACCTAATTAAAGACCATTTTTTTAATTTGGACATGCTATGGCAGAGCTTTCCGAACTTTTTGCATTGGTGACACATTTTTAAAAATCAAATTTTTCTGCAGCAAAATATTCCAGTTTTGATAGCCAAGCCAAATATATAATGTCATCCTAGCAGTTCCACTTACTCATATATACAAAATTATACTAAATTTTGCGACACACCTAGAGATTATCAATAATGCAATGAAATGTTGCAACTCAATCAAGGAAGGTCTGTGCTATGCTCTTGAAACTGGAAGCAAAAGTTGCTTCTCAATTAAAATTGTAAAATCAAAATTTGAATAACCACCTATACTCTATTATGTTGTTGTCTATTACTGATGAAAAATACATAATAGAAGTAAGATGAAATCAATTTGGCATTTGGAAAATGTTAAAATTAGAATAATCCTCTATTCATTCATAAATCTGCTTCTTCATATTTTCTATCTATTTTTAGTAACTGTTTTCATCTGCATATTTTATATCTTATAGTTTTTAAAATAACCATGGAATTGCTATAGGTATCACTAATAAACTTTTATTTCTCGCAAAGGCATTGGCAATCTATCAACTGAACAACTGTAGCCACCAAAGATGGCAAAGGGTTCTATCCAGTTTTGTGTGTTTATGTGTTCTAGTGCTCCTAGCCATACCGTTTTGTCTATAGACTTGGAATTGGCATCAGTACTTCACTACACCCCTTCTAAAAATCTTTCTATTTTCAATTTAAAAAAAAGAGCTCTTTTGACTGTTTTTAGGCATCATTTTGATGGGTATAGTTTATTAATACTAGATTTTCCTGTTTCTAGATGTTTGGGTTTTTTTAAACTCAATTCAAGGTGTTTTCTAGTAGAAAATGCCAGAGATGTTGTAAATAGAATTTTTATTTTTTACATATTTATTCTTTGATGGAATCTTTTACAGAACTTGAAATTTTGACACAATTCATAAATTCTATTTGAAGAAAAATCACCATAAAAGTACAATCAGATAGATTTGTATACAAGATGTAGTTCTTATATTTTGAGAGAAAATGATTGCTTTTCTTCCATAGGAGTTAAAAAAGGAGTAATTTTTCATGATATTTACCATTGATGTAATAGAAGTACTTAGATCATGATCAGGACTGTGAGCAACTACTGCAGGTGTTAGATCAAAACCATGAACAACAGGGGTTGGTTGCTCGAGGGAGGAGGACAATAACATGCTAGGATCTAGCAAAAGGAGAAGAAAAAAAATCATGGGGTTAGTTCCTGTCATAGAATTGAAATCATCTTCATAAGAGCAATAAACATAGAAAATGAATTCAAACCTCAAATATTAAACCTTTAATTCATAAACTGCTTGAAACCACTTGTAATTGACAATGGGACTCTTTAATGGCATGAAAAATAGTGGAACTCTTCAGGGAATTGAACATTTTTTTAAAAAATTCATGAAATAGTCAAAGGAAGATAATTCTAATTACAAGAGATTTCCCTTGAAATTGATATTTTGTTTTTTATATGAATTCAAGAGTTAAAGAGAACAATTACACGAAGGAATGCAAAGTATTATTCATTCTTATATTATCATTTCATTCCAATAGACTCCTTGTAGAACATAGAACCACAAGCACATTAGGCAAGAGGACAATTGCTGGAGTGATATTGTTGCAGTTTCTGTGACAAGTGGGTTTTTACGGGATGGAGTTGCTAGCCCCACACCCAACACTCCTCATTTACTAAGGCTTAAGTTGGACAGCCTTACAAGGCTGAAAAGCTCCAACATCTATGCTATTTACCCATGGCTGGTGGACAGAAGTGGATTCATGCCTTTTAAAGGGCATAGACTGAAGTGAACATGAGCAGGCTCAGTCCAAATACGAAAGTAAGCCATTATGCTGTCCTCTGAGAGAATTTGAAAAAAAATGTCCGTTTACTTTGATTCTCCAAATAAATTACAGCTGAATGAATAGATAATAATATTTTGATTTCATCCCATGAAAATGGTGTTTCCTTAGGGCTGCAAATAAAAAATGTCCACTTTTTAAGATTCTCGGACTCCAAATCCTTAGTATAGAACATTTTTTAAAAAAGTACTAAAAGTTGAGTATGTGGAGATAAGAAAGTCGAGGATGTACCTTGATTAATGAGTCTTGCTGATGGTTCAGGCTCTGAATTCTCAAACAAATCATTGATGGTAAGTTTACCAATACCTGGATCTGTTCAAGCATAAATTATACATACAGTTGAATTTTCGTTAATCAGAAAATAAGGAGTAAGTAAAGAAAATAAATAATTCAACCATGGTATATTCCATTAAACATGAAAACAAATAAAAGAAGAATTTTCAAGTATGAATTGAAATTAGGATATAATGTGGCTCAAGCTGCTGATAACATCAACAAAGCATTTGGAGTGAACACTACCACAGTTCAAACTGTTCAGGATTGGATCTGGAAGGTCTGGAAATATGGATATCAATATGAAAGCTCGAAAGAAGCTCAAACCGATTCTTAATGACAAAGAATTATCAACTGCAGTGGCCAACTACTCATGAACAATGGTTTGAGCACTTTCTGGAGACTTCAAAACTTCAACAGTAACTTTATCAGGCAATAGGGATGGTTAGAAAGTTGGAAAAATGGCTCCCACATGAACTGAATGAAATGCTCTATTACAGGGACAGAATCCACATCCCTCAACTGCTTGTGTTTAAGCTTAGAGAATTGAGATATAAAGTCTTGCAAGATCCTCCATTATGATCAGACATTTAACATCTTTTTAAGCATTTTGAACTTCACATTCATATGAAAATGTTCAATAATAGGGAACCTATAATTTGTGCTTTAACTAAATTTACAACTACTAAACCTAATGATTCTTATAGAGATGGCATGTCATTGTTGGAAAAAGCTTATTGCTCCAAATAGGTCATATTTTGATTAAATATTCATTTTTCAAAATCATACTTCATCTTACAATTCAAAAAATGACATTTCATATGTAACGACCAAATACATTACCAAAATTATATTCAAACCAACATAAAATAACTTAATAGTTATTATTTTTATAAATTACTTTTTTGTCATCAACATAATTGTTCATATTATTGTTTAAAAAAAACAAACATATGTATCATTTATACCGGTATCTTGCATAAATGAATCACTGTAGCCTGTGCGTGTACCAGAACTAATTATCAGAAGAATTATCTGAAATTATAGATCTTTCATCTGAATTATTTGAAAAGAATACCAGCACAAGATTTGGGCATCGTTGATCCAAAATGACTATAGAGACCACAAGAAAGCACTTTTTGGCAAAACAGAAAAGAAAAAATCTTTAGATGTTGCCTAGTGATATAATAATGTGACTGAATAGAAGGGCCAGGAGACTCACACACACACACACAAACACGCACTGACAAGCAAAGAGTGAAGGCCATTTGTGGGGCTCATGTGATTTGATACTAGAATTTTCAATAGACAATACATATGACTTTTTCATCTAAATCTTTTATAATTTCTATGTACATACCATATATTTCATGGGATGAGATGATAATTCAAGCAATTAATAACACCTAAAAAACAGTGACTGAACAGTTAGCTAAAAACCATGAAATCCAGACCGAAATTGAGGTCTCATTTTATCAGACGGTCACCTTATCTGCGAAAATAAACGGTACTTAATGAAAACAATACAAAAAAAAAAAAAGAAAAAAAGGCATTTACACAGATTGATATTAAATAATTTACAAGCATAACTATTTTAATAAAATCTCACCATAGACTTCAGGACTATCATTTTCCTGAATAGTTTCAAAGGGGTTCTGCACCTGGATTTGATCTTGTAACTGGATTGCTGCTTCTGGAGGCTCTGATATTCTGTGAATATCACTTTGAGATTGATGATCAGGAGGTGATATATCTACGGGTGGTATTGTTGATGACAAGTCAATATTCTGTAAGGCAATATGCAAGTCCTCCATCTCCTGGCTTGTCACTGTACCACTACACTCTAGACAAAAAAACAACATTTTATAGCATGTAAGCAATGAAATTATACTCTTTTTCATTTCTGAATTGATCTTAATTTTTAGATGTGCTAGCATCTCTAGCACAGACTGCTGTTACTGGCTGACATATTGGAATGTGAATTATGCCCCTTGCTACTGATCTAGATGTTTTTCATCAAGATGTCAGAAATTGCCATCTAGATGATTTTTAATGAAATAAGTAATATTTCTTTTTTATTCATAATATAAAATGAGTGATATTTTCATTTTATTTATAGTAATATCAAATAAATGATATTTTATTTATAGTAATATCAAATAAATAATATTTCATTTAATTTATAGTAATATAAAATAAGAAATATTTTCATTTTTTTTCATAGTAATATAAAATGAGTAATATTTTAATAAATCAAATGTTGAACAATAAAGTCACTTTTAATTCATTAATAATATATAGTATATTTCCTAGATTTTAGATATATATATATATATAGAGAGAGAGAATTTAGATGTATCTAAGTGTTTTAAGATGGTTTTTGACTCAATGTTAAATGTAAACTAGAAAATGAATATTGGTAATACTGTCCTTGCTAGATTTTCACACAAGACAAAAACTGATGTATCTGTGATCTATCTTTCAGGCTTGTTCAAAATATCTTCATATATTTGACATTTATAGTATCCTTTTCAAGATTAAGAGAAAAAAAAAGGGGTGGGGTCTGGTTCATCATTTAATAGAAACTGTGAACAACATCTTTTCACAGCATGCTTGTTGGGGGTGATCAATTAAAAAAATTGGAAAAAGGGGTGATCAATGAATATTACTTCTCTCGCCTTGAGTCTGAATTTTCAAAACAATTATGGATGCTGCCAGACACTAACTAAGGGAATAGTCTAGAATTGCAAACTCAAGCCCCCCCTCCCATTAAAAATAAATCTAGGTGTATGTGTGTGTGTGTGTTGGGGGGTATTTTCAAAATAAAAAGAAATAACTGTTCAGATACATTGGTTCAGCCTGCTTACATGATATATACGTAGTCAGCCAGCTAGCTGGACCAATTAGAAAACTGAAGAAACTTAGGTTGATGTTCACAGTTTATTACTTCCCTCGCCTTTTGTTGGGCCATGATCACTTGAAAAAGTTCAAATTTTCAAAAAACAACACAAGCACTGCTGGACACAAACTCAAGGGACCAACTTAGCAAAATCTTACATTGTAAATTGAATCCCACCTCCACTAAAAAGCAATTTTTTGAAATATTTTTGAAAAATCAATGTTTTTTCTCTGCATAATAAAGAGTTAATGTTTGAATTATCAGCCTTCTACCTCTATTGGTGCATCCAGTACGAGCGACATATACATACATACATACATATCAAGCCAGACCAACTTGAAAACTGAAGAAACCTATGTCAACAGTTTTAGTGATAATTTTGATTGACTGTTTTTAATGAGTTTTCACGCCGGGTTGCTGAAATTGAAAATATATAAAACCTTCATGTACCTTTCTGTGTAGGAACAGCATCTTTCAAAGCATCTTTGACGAGTTCTTTACTGACAACAGGAGAATTTCCGGTATCTGCCTGGATTGATGTTCCTGTTGTATTCAAAGAGGATCCCATTGAATCCATCAGGGACACTAGAGAAAGAATAAACAGAGAAAAAGATTGGGAATTTAATGACGACATGTATCATAGTAAACGACAATGATATACTGAAAAATTTTTTTTAAATAATTTACCTTTCGACAATAAACTTGGTTTTTGTTGAGTCGGAGGAGTCTGAAAAAGTGGGAAAGAAAAATCAAGATTGAAAATAAAATTTAGGATGATTTTGTTACTGACTGTTTTTAGCAGATACTTTGGTGGAAAATAACATGTATTTCAAACCATTACTCAAATATTGTTTGAAACACTAAATAAACAGAAAATATAATTTTGCATTAGGTATTGGAATGATGTCCTCTTTTCCAATGTCATCAAGAGCATGAATAAAAGAATATATATTTCTAGTCTAATTGTGTATTTAGTTACCAAAATGTTTTTGTTCTTTTTCATCATCGGACACTACTTTGTTTTTGAATACATTCCCATCTCTTATTCTGCCTAATTCAAATTGAAATTGAGCATCTATTATTTCTATTTGCTCCTCAGAAGACATACGTCCATTTTTGAAGACCATAACCAAATCAAAAAGATATCCCCATATAATGTAAATAATGGATGGTTTCCCAACAGAGAATAGTCAAGAAATCAATGGAAAAAATAACTACAAAGTAAACTTCCCTGTGTGTATGTGTGTGTGTGTGGGTGTGTATTAGTGGAGTTAGCAATGATTTTAGGAGCACAGCTTGACTAAACACTCAGAGACCATAATAGCATTCAAATATCATCATCATTGGCAGCCTTTTAACATCCATTGTTGAACAAAGATCTTCCCCAAGAGTTACCAAACATCTCTATCAAGGGCTTTGCAGAGCCAATACGTTCTGAACTTGTCTAGTTTGTCTTGCCATCTTAAATTTTGCTGGCCATGGTTTCACATGTGATCTCAGTTTGTGAGTTGTGATGTTCAGTGGTGGTCTGACATTCTTGCAACCTGACCAGCCTAATGGGGTTTTTTCGTTCTTGAAGATTGAGCTTGCTTTACCGAAAGCCTGCCATCCTAGACCGATTCTTCTCTTGATTACTTCTTCTTCTGGGGATTTCATGGAGACCCATTGTCTTAAGTAGATGTAGTGGTCTATTTTCTCCAGCTCAGCGTTTTTGATTTCGATCATTGTGTGTTTGTCTTCAACAAGTTTGTTGTACATGACGTTAGTTCTACTGAAGTTCATGTAAAGACTGACTTTCTTTCTTCATTCAGATTGTCTGGCACTAGTTGGAGGTTATGAAGGTTCTCAGCAATAAAGAACAATGTTGTCAGCAAATCTGAGGTTGCTTAGGTATACACCAGCTATTCTGATTTTCTCAGTGTTGTCTCAAGTTGATCCTGATCTTTTGGCATGTGAATTTCAGTCTTCAACCAACCAGTTGTTGTGAAAGTAAATAAAAATTCTTTGGATACCAGAAAAAAAATGCCTTCACTTGTCAATCCTATTTAACAAAGGAGAACTCTAGTGTATTTGTTTCTATGTATGAATGGATAATCAGTATCACACGAGTAATTAATTACATTTTTAAAATAGCGATTCGCTAAGTGAAAACATGAAACAAACCTCGGAAGCTTCCTTTGCATTTACACTGTTCAAGATTGGTGAATTTTCATTCTGTCCAATAACATTCAAGTCTGATGCAGTTTTGCTGAGTTGTTGATTCAGGAGACCATAATCCAATGTGCCACTGGCATTCTGTTCAAGCTCCTGATATAAACACAACAATAAGAGAGAGAGAGAAAGAAATACAAATTTTGAAATAAAAATATTTCTTTTAATATTTCTTTGAAGTTTTTTCTCTAGTAATGATTAGATCTTAATTTCAAATCAGAAGTAAACTTATACCATATAGTGATAGGTAGATACACATTATTTCATGTAATTACTTCAATTCTAATAACGTTATCATTATAGCGAACAGTATTTGGGCCTCTGGTGATTATTCATCCTAGGATTTTCAATCAAGACATAGCACAACAACATAAGGGAATACAGATATATACATCTATGCCCAATTTATTCATGATAGCATTATGAATATACCTTTGCTCATTTTCTTATTCCTTTATCATGGGAAATTTAATACCCATCCAAATAAGTGTGCAATTGTTTTCTTGGCAGCAGAGAGAACATATATTTACATACACAAATGAGTATATAAACAAAGAAAATGATGGTCAACCTGAAAAAATACTCCTTGAAATCAATATTTGATAGACAAACAAAAGAGCTGTGTATGAATTCTGTTTGTATTCTACTGTCTATTGACATAATGTATATAAGCCAGTCTCAACTGTTTTTTTTAATTTTTTTTCCATATTATTATAAAAATTACTTACAGAGAAAAACTTTTGTTTCTCCATCATTTCTTCCAAAGTATCTTGTCCAGGATGACTGTTCTCTTGAAACAAAGGCGGGCTTTCAGTATGTATCATTTCATCTATAAGAAAAAAAATTTATTTTTTATTTGATAATATTCATGTAGAGTAACAGTAGGTTAAATTTATGTTGATGGCTCAAGGATTTAAAGAGGATGCAGGTGATCTAATGGTTAACAGTATGAAGAATGGAATCAGCATACTGAAATATCGAGGCAGTTGGGGCTCTTTAGCTTTATTAGACAGTCTATCTTGGGCATCAGCTTAGCATCCCGTCCTCATAAAAAACCAACAATTGCTACACAAACAGATTGGGTCTCCATGGATTGTTTGAGAAATCAAGACTAAATCAGTGTCATGTGTTGCGTGACATGGAAGCGTCTGAGTCAAGCAGATATTCTGAACTTATATCCCGGCTAGATAGTAAACAGTGAGTACAAGGGAGGTAATTCAACCTTCTGCTTAAGAAGATTTCAATGATTAGTTCATCATTGAGATATTTAGAAAAAATAAGTGAATGTAACCTAAATTTTCCATTGTTTTGAATATCAGTGTGTTAACATATTACCTCTAAAAATTGCCAATATTCAATTGATCCCAAATCAACGTTAAGATATTTATATAGCTTTTATATGAAAGATTATTCAATATGCAGAGAAAGACTTCATTACTTTAGTTAGACAAGGAAATCTTCACTGACTGTTTTCAATCAAATTCTTAATGATTGAAAAATAACCATTATTTAAAAAAACGATTCAGAAACAAACACCTATTCTACCAAATTATGACATACTTGTAAAAATATTTTTTGAAAATAATAAAGTATCTTTGGAAAAGTTTTTGATTTTTTCCATTTTCATCTATTTTCAGAGCCAGCTAGAAATTTCTGGATCAGCAAAAATGTACAATTTCAAGAGATTTTGAAACAGTTATTACCTTGTGGTGGTTTGGTAGTGATGATGGCAGGAGCATTCACTTGAGAAGTGGTTTCTGTTGCAACTACAGTTTTTTTCTGCATTCTGTAAAAAAAGACATGAAACATATACATATCAAAGAATGAAGGGAATTATTTGAAAGACTTGATTCAAGAAGAGAGGAACAAACTTGATAAGTGTCTGAGTCAGCTTTCATCTTAATAACATTGAAATAAGTAATATGAATAAACCTAAATTCTTATCCTTGTTTATTTATCAAATACCAAGGGTGTCATTTGGTGATTTTCAAGATCTAAATTGGGCAAATTTGGTATTGAACTGAGCTATTTGGTTCAAAAAATAAAGATTCGGCACAGAAGGAAAATGTACAAAAAATAACAATTCCTTACACTCAGCAATAATATATAACATATATTCTTGTTCCCTTGAACTTTTAGCTCCATATTTTCATTATTTGAATGATATATAATGTGATTTTATTTGTAAAATAAAATATGAATGTTCAAGCAATATCCTGTGTTTGTACGTATTACATCAATTTAATGAAATCAACCCCTTAAAATATTTTTGACATACTTTTTTACATTTTCCTAATTGGAACAATCAATTATCTCAATAAAATGCTCCCCTCTTATCTTCTTTATCTCCCTCTTTATTTGGAAAAAAAACTTATACGTCTTCCAGTTAATGCGTGTCATAATTCTTTGTTTAATGCATTTTTTTCAAATTTCAAGCCAATATTATATAACTTACTTGTTCCTTTTGCTTTCACTGTCTTCCTCAGACTTTTCTGAAACTGGAAAAAATGAAAACAAATACTTTACAAAAGAACTTGAAAGAAAAATTGAGGAAATTGAAAAAAAAAACAAAAAAAAAACCCAATCAATTCTCATACGCTGATTCACTTATCTTGTCCTTATCTTGATTGTTGAAGTCAATGTTACGGATGCTGTACCCTCTGGTCTCCTTCAAGTGCCTGTTCCATTTGATAATGTTCTTGGAATTTAGAACTGAACCATTTATCCAAGACTATCCTCATTCTGCTATCAAAACATTGTGACTCTAACAACCAAGAAGAGGACAACCGTTTGAATGAATCAATGTATGATAATAATTCTTCATATCAGAAATTCAGACAATAAAAAAAAAAACACTGGATAACATTAATCTGAAGATGGATCCACATTCTACCCGCCATTACTGAAATATTTTTTCATCTCTACAATATGTAAATATTGAAAACAGTACTATATCAGAGATGCCTGTAACAATATGATAATTGTGTATTTGATACCGTAAACCACATTATATATTATATTGCCTGTACCAATAGTATTTTTAAAGTACAAATATGAGGTCAGGTAAAAAACCTAACTTCTTAAACAAAGGATGTTTGATCAAATTGTTTTGTTCCTTGAATTTTTATGACATCATCAGAGCATTTTTTTTTCTCAGAATGATGTTATTTCAAGTGTTCACAAATTCAGATTCCAATTCCAAATTGTGATTGCATAGTAAATGAACATCTAAAACATGGTATAACAGGTGTAATCTACCCAATTTAGTTTTATTCTCTAATTTAGAACAAGGTGGAGATGCAGGGCTAAAAAGATTCTTTCTACCATGTGCTAAAAATCGGTTTCGATCATATTGGGGATGGATCAATGGATCTACAGACCCTCTTAAAGATATGCATGTAGACACATCTACAAATGAATAATAAGAAATTAGATTAAAACTAAATAGAAGGACAGATTAAAAGTATTATATTTACTGTCTTCCAGACTGTCTTTACTCAAAGTTCCTTCAAATCTTCTAATTCCTTTCTGATTGGTTGATAACTGAAAAAACAAAAATAACAAAAACCCACAACCAATTAACAAAAATGGAGGTACAAAATAAATAGTGCGGTAGTATTTGAAAAACAAGACAATGTTCATTATTGTAATTGTAGGTATTATTCATGTATCTAACTATAATAATACATAATGTGTATTTATTTGTTTTCAGTCAGGCTAAGGGAAGCAATTCATTTATATCATCATCAAGTAGGTTACCACATGATGATGTAGTAAAAATAGAATTTTATATTCTGTCGTGAAAATGTTGAATTTGAAGAATAACAAAGAAAAAAATAAATGAATAATAAATGATCCATTCATGGTCAACAGAATGCTATTCCCCATGACCACTGCAATGCAAATCTCTATAATCCATGTATATTAAATAAAATGTGCATCCATACATTCCATCTATACCATCATTCTTTTATGGCAGGGCTAAAGTAGTTTTACCATAATAACAGAATTAACCACACTTTCTCTTTTGTTCATCAAAATTCATAACCTACAAATAGATTTTGTGGAGTTACTTTTTAACATTCTTCAGTTTAGGTCTTTTTTTTTCCCTCAACTAAAACTACAATGAAATTGAGATGATGATTTAAGGAAAACACAAAATGAAATCCTAACAAGTATTTAAAAGTGAAACAAAGATAAATGAAAGCAATTTGTTGATAAGTCAACATTCCAATACAGCAAGTACAAATTGCCTGCCTACCTCTCCAATTCTGGTGTACCTACTGGACAGCCGTTCCACTTTGCTAGAGCCTTCTTTCGGAGCTGTTTTCAGAAGGGTTTCATTATCATTAGATTTCTTCTTTGAATCATCAGGGGTGCTGTGAGCTGGTCCAGGGGGGGCACTTTTGAGGAAATTATGGCCTCTGCCTTTATAAATAAGAGGAAAAATACAAAACTCAGTCACTACCTAGGCTGCAAAAAATGTTTTACTTGCTGTACTCTTTTCTTGACATTTAATAGCATTTTGACACTCAGTTAGCATCAGAGATACAACTTAAAAATGATGTAATGTAATTTGACTTTCAATATATGACAGATCTGGTTGGTCACTTAATAGACACAGTCACATGACCAACATCTTTTGGCAGCATGCTATATTGGTGATGATCAATTAAAAAGTTGAAAAAAGGGTGATCAATTGATAAGTACTTCTCTCACCTTTTGTTGGTCTGTGATCATAAGAAAAGTCAAAATTTTCAAACTAACACAAGTGTGAACACTACTGGACACAAATTAAGGGACCAGTTTAGCATAAAGTTATACAGCAAATTGAACCTCCCTCCCAACTAAAAAACCCATTTAGAATTTTAATTTTTTTGAGAAAATTTTTTTTTGGACATAATGAGTAGTAAATGTTTAAATTTTCAGTCCTCTAGCTCCATTCATGCAGCATGTACACACAATATATCCATATTTAGACACACTTAATTCATTCTATGTCCCCATGCATGACTGCTTCAGATCATAACTCATTCAAACCCAATACTAAAAAAAACTCACAATAGAAAAGACAGAGTCACTTTTGTCTGTTTTTTTAAAGTTCTATCAAGCCATAACAATCAGAGAGAGAGAGAGGAAGAGAGTAAAGCAAAGCTCTAATGTGTCTCCATGTTTGAATCTACATTGCAAATACAACTACTACTGCTAGGGCTGCTATCTCAGTAATAGCATGGAAAACAACTCTACCAAACACAGGCATCTTTGATTTTTTATAAATAAGACAAATGTTTTTCCGATATTGAGAAAAAAATTTGTTTTTTAGCCAATTCTTCTGTCTTTTTGTTTTGAAATTAGTAAAAAAACCCAGAGTTGTATAGAGTTGTAGAACAACAACAGAAAAATAAATTTCATTTGACGTACGCGTTTTATTGTTAGCAATAAATACCTTTATACTAAAATATACATTTGTATCCATATGTAAATGAGCCTGTCATTTTCGAAAACATTCTATGCTAATATATATATAAACTTGTATAAATCTCAGACATTTTAATTCCATTCAGACTAATGTGGCTTCCAATTTCACAATGAATCTATACTAGTAGTTAAGCCTTGTTTATCTTTTTGTCTGTGCCTCTTTCACACTTTAACTACAAGGTCTATTGACCGAATATTTGGTATGTAAACTTACAGAACATCAACTTGTCACATAGGCTATGTGAGATTGACCTCGTAGGTCATTCAAGGTCACCTGTGGTCATTTTCAATCAATGTTTGGTTCTAAATATTGGAAACAATTTTTACATCAGAATTTTATTCAGTCATTCTTATTATGAATGGCACAAGGATTCCTTGCAATAAAATCAATTTTTACACAAGTTTTATTGTTTCACCCTAGTTATATACCACAGTTTTGTCAATGAAACGTAGTAAAAGTATATGCATCACACATACCGCTTTGGTCAGGATATGTTGTGTTTCACATTTCTACAATATGTACCATAACCTTTTTGTGGGCATCTTCCCCGTATTGAAAGAAAGATTTTAAAATTAAAATAGAGATCATTTTCTTGTATGACTGGCCTTGAAAAAATGTTTTTGAATGATTCAAGGGGAATAACTTTTTGCCTCAGTTGTTGGACCCCAGTCTTGTACGAGTGCCCATTTTATACCATTTTATAATAAAATTGTGAGTAATTATTCTATTATCTATTTTTCATCGGATGGAATATTTTTATAATATAAAAGAGTAGCCAATTCTCGGATATAATCAAACTGGTAAATTAGATTAGACAATTGCTTTTGCAGTATATAAGTATATAAAAATGTTATGTATTTGTTGATTATAAAGAACACCAGTCATGTTTTGTTTTTTTTACAAAATTTCGCCAATACAGGCCTCTCCTATTATAATGGAGTTCATTATAGCATGGTTTGTGTTATAACTCAGTTGGATGGTGGACCCAAAATATTAATGTAGCTCCAAAATAGTTAAATTCAGCCTCAAAATAGGTAAATTGATCGCGGCTTGGTTATGTAGCAGTTGACTTTCTTAGTTTCATTAGCTTTTGTGTGTTATTATAGTAAATATAGATATATTCCATAGAGAATAAATTGCTCTAACAAAATTATATACTTTATCGCATAAATATATATGCAAGAGTAAAGATGATATCTTAGTGGTCAACACCCATGGAATTTCTGTGGGTCCAGCTAGTTTATATTATTCATTGCATTATGAATGAGTCTGAGAACCCCAAAAGAATGTGAATCTGATTTAAAAGCAATTCAAATTACCAATTTCATTGTCAGATTTATCATCTGCATTCAACCACCAAGGTTTAGCTTCTGCTTGAGGCAATATTTTTTCAGACTTCGTTGAATCATCTGATATAGACTGGAATATAATTGAAACAAAAATCAAGGAGATTGCTATTGTTCACACTGTAAAATACAAAATTCCATTAGAACATTTTTATGAGACATTTTTCAATACGTTATTATCGGAAACTTTATTTACATATTTTTGGAGCAAGAATCTAAAGCAATCATAAAATAATCTCAGCTTTTTAGCACGATATAAACAACTCTATCTGCCCCAGATCTACGAAATGGAGAGAGATAGACAAATATTACTAGATTTTTCAGTAGATTCATAATAAATTACGAAGCTATTGTACTTAGGTGTATGTGAATATGACACAGAGATAAAAAGCTTATGATTTTGGCGAAGTTTAGAGCCCTCAAATTACATAGAGGTACCAAATGTAAGTTTTACTTCAAATATCAGTTTTGTTCAGGAATATCAGTCAAATAAATTATTCTCGCAATAGTTGGTTCATTATAACAGAAAGCTTTTTCTTAGTATCATACTTTGTACTGAGTATGCTTACACTAATTTTGATGGCAAAGAGGAGTTGTATGATTAGTGGAACACATATGTTGATTCCATTAGCAGAGGGAACATTTATAGTTTCATTAACATGAAAACAAAATTGTAAAAACATTCAATACATGTAGATGAGAATTTTAACATCTTTTTCACAATTCCCAATGAATTTTTTTGATTTTATAATTGATGTTCCTTTCTGAAAATTTAAAAAACAAAAACAAAGCCTTCCCAATAGAGCTTGAGCTGACATACTTCTATCAAAGAAAACAGTTATCTATTGGAAATGCATAGAATACAGGTCTGGTAGGTCACACAATGGAAACTGTAACATGACCAATATCTTTTTGCAGCATACCGTATTGAGGTGATCAAGTAAAAAAAACTGGGAAAAGGGGTGATCAATGAATAAGCTACTTCTCTCCTCTAAAAAAAAAAAAAGTCTGAATAGTATGCAAACAAGCATGAACACTGCTGGACACAAACCGAGAGATCAATTTAGTATGAATTTACATTGTAAATTGATACCCATCCCCCCCACTTCAAAACCTATGATGGACGGTAGAATAAATTTCTTAATTTCCTGCTCCAAGCTCCATTGGTGCGATCTGTATGCGTAACACATACATAGATAGCCAACCACACTTAAAAACTGAAGAAACCTAATTTGCTGTTGACGATTTTGGCTGGCTGTTCCTAATAGAATTCTTTTTCTTTTTTTCCTCTTGGTCAGATCAATTTCTGTAGCAGCAGAAAGAGCTGTAGATTTTTGAACTGGTTTGGTAAAGTGAGTCAGGACAGAATCTCCCCTTCTTCCTTTTTATTCTTGACTCAAAGCTTCACACTACACGGTTAGAAAAAATAGTTATTAAAAACTATTAGCCAACAATTTTAACATCAATATTTTTTTTTCAGTTTCCAAGTGGGGCTGGCTATGTTTGTACGCTCTGATAGTTAGATGGCTCATATGGTCAAGGAAAATAACTAAATGCAGTATCTTTTACTTCATGTTCAATTTGATGAAGTGCGAATCTGTCAGTAATATGAAAACTTAGCAATAGGCTCAAGAAGTTTATAAAAATTAAGTGCAAGCAATACAGAACAATATTATATTTTGATTCTAAGTCATAGCCAGATGAGAATTTATGACGATAAGATAAATTGAAAGGAAGTCTTTTCCCTGGATCTTTATAATCTAATACTAATTCAACCCGACAAGGGTGTACGACAAGAAGAGCACCGAACGAAAATTCCCCAGACAAAATTTCACCCCTCAAAGTGCCAAGCAAACACGAAAAAATTTTTAGTAATCGGTGACTGTCTAACTGATTTTTACAGGTCTCTGTTACCATTTTAATTATTAAGTGCTTTCGAGGGATTTTGAATATTCTTTCCAGGATGAGGATTTTGAGACCGTGGATTATTTTTTTCTGGAGCAACAAATAATACCATACTTTATTGTAAATCACATTCCCTAAACTTTGATATGGGCTGAAGGGAAAGCAGACTCAATATGGTTCTGAAATTCAAGTAAAACCATCTCTCACCTCCTTAAGGAATGCTTCAAATTGCTCATCAAGTTTCGGAGCTGATCGAGCCATTTTATAACTGCAAGGTGTTATTATCTCTTCTTACCAAACCAAACAACAAAATTAATCAATTTCTCTTTTTAGGGCTTTTCTTCGGTCCCCTTGGTGATGGTCAAGTTGATGAATTCAAACACTTAAAAAACATCTCAAAGCAAGCCATTCAGCCGTTGACTGAAGACATTGACAATTTTCCGAATGGCTCTCCATATTTTGTTACTCCTGGACGATTTTGACACCCAATGGTAATATAAACTGAGAACTATTCAAAAAGTTAGCGCTTGTATTTGTTGCCATTGAAGCCGAATCGACAAATTTTCCGCCATCGTAAAAACATGTTTTGACAACACACAGGCCGCTTATGATAAAAGCCAAAGAAGCTGCAGTCGTTGCCAAAACTTCATTCTTAATCTTATTTTCTTGCTTAAAAGTTGCAAAATCTAATCTGTCCTTAACTTTTAACCTGCAAGTTAACATCTGTAACATTACAATTTAAAATTTTGATGCATTATGCTGATCTAAGGGGGTTTTTTTTCAACGATATAAGCGATGTTTTTGGTTTCACGCAGAAGCCAGTATCAACTTGTAGAAGAAGAAAAAAAACAACCCTTTTTCTCGGTACATGTTACAGTAAGATTGTGAAATTACTGATTTCGTGAAATCCCGAGAGACTTTATGAAATCTCTGAACATTTCAGTAATTTCGTGAAATCACCAGTTCCACAACCAGACTAGCAATAACAATAACATAAATAAGCCTGTGATGCTGGTCATTACGACCGTAAATCAGTTCGATCCTTACTGGGGTGTCCCACTGGTGTTCTTGTGTTAAGCTAAATTTGCTTAATATCAAGTATATTCTGCTTAGTATCTACAGTCTATACACAGCTCACTTTGAAACAAGGCGCCAGTAGTTGTCGTAATGGTGTGGTTCCCAGTGAGGATCGAATTCATTACAATAGTAATGGTCAGCATCACATGCTTGTTAACCATTACTACACTGATTGTGAAACTAAGGATTCCATGGAATTTCTGAAATGTTCAGGAATTCCACAAGATCTCGAGGGATTTCACGAAATTACTAGTTTCACAACCTCACTCTACACCAAGATTTAAGTTACAACCGAAGAGAAAGTGTCTTGATAATGGGCTCACTGTCATAGCAACGTTTATTGAGGAGCCATTCATGGCCATAGGCCAGAATTGAAGCCTGTTTCCCAGGGACATATCCCCAAGGCAGCACCTCCCCATTGCGAGTGCAAGTGTAGGGGCATGTCCTGGTGTCTGCAGCGATGCTCACAATCTCAAAAATCATCTATTTCATAAAAATATCATTTTTATAATATGAATAAGATAAACTAAAAATATAACTTATTCTATTCACAATATCACTTATTTTAATACTATAAATAAAATAAGATAAAAGTAATTATATTTTTTAAATCCTCTGAACTTTTCCTCACCCACTGGACACAGCAACTATGAGGTTTTTCCATTACTTTTTTAAGTGACTTTTCCGCCGGCTGGTCACCATCATTAGCGCTTCCTATTTTTCTGTTAACTAAAGAAAGTAACTGGAAAACACTCAGAGAGTGCATACCTCTACAAGCGCCATCATCAGAAATTGAACATGATCAGTAGCCTATGGTCCACCCTTCCACAAAATATCGTTGAAATTCTTTCTGAACTTTTGGGGATATCATGTGGACAAACATGGAATTTTAGCAATTATATGTGGCTTGGGCATATAACTGCGACACAGGGGAGATAATTGTGCATTGATCCGTTCCCAAATTTAATCGGTTCTCCCGTGGCCTTTTGACCGCTGTTCCATAAAATAATGGATGACTTTTTGTGATATCATATAGACAGTTATGAACGTACATAGATGTAACTGAAAAAAAAAAGGAAAAATTTCTCTCAAACAGAATAAAATCTTGGATCCAATTCAAAGTTTTATCACCTCTTTCTTACTCTGTTGCCCACCCTTTCCTGAAATTCCATTGAAATCCACTTAGTACTTTGGAGATATCGTGTGGGATGTCATGACATTTTGACAATATCATATGGTCTGGACAAATGAATCCGCTCCAAACTTTAATCAATCCTCCTGTTGTCTATTGTCCACCCTCTCAAAAAAAAAAAAAAATCATTGGGAACTTTTGGAGATATCTTACGGGCAGGGCATAATATATGACATATAACTGCAAGGATCTACACCAAAATTTAATCAATTCTTCTTTAGCCGATTGTTCACCCTTCCATAGAAATTCATTGAGAACTTTTTGAGATATCGTGTGGACAGTCATGAGCGTATACATATATGTAATTGAAAAAAAAAAAAAAGAAAAAGAAACGGAAAATTATCACTCAATCAGAGAGAATCCAGGATCCGCCCCCCAAATTTTACCACCTCTTTCTCACCCCGTTGTCAACCCTTCCACAAAATTTCATTGAAATTCATTCAGTACTTTGGGAGATATCGTGAGGAGAGACGAACAAACGGGCGTAGCCAATCACCTTCGCTGACAGAGTTGAATGACTGATAATCGAAGTAGTACTGTCGTTAAAAGCTGAGACCTAGTTCACTTGAGCTATACCCAGAAAGTTATCGTATTAACAGCAGCCAAGCTACAAAAAGCAGCAGTAGTGATATAGCTCGCGTGTCTTTTTTTATTCTTCAATACTGTGACCCTCAGAAGTGTAAGAAGAGCCGGTCTGTCGGTTGCGGTTGAAGATCGTCTTCGTCGGTTTATTTACATTTCTCTTACCGAAGTGTAGCTCTACAGCAACGATGTCATTAAAGATGGATTATAATTACCTTGGTGATACAGGATTGAAAGTGTCGAACCTGTGTTTTGGCGCCTTAACCTTCGGAATTGTTGTGAGGTTCATTTTTCTCCTTTTTTTTAATATTCATTTAATTTTCTGTAAATTTAGCAACTATCACTAACACTAAAATTACTTTTTAGTCATTTTTCTCGACACGACACGTTGACAGTATCAACATTTTCATTGCTATTTGTATTTTTATTCGTATAGTTTCTGAAGAAAACATACCAGCTTTCGAAACTCAAAAAATAGTGTATTCCCAAATAATGGTAAAAAATAAATACCCCTTATGTTCGATTTTTTTTTAACATCTAGTTTTCAATTAGATTTTATAACTGCTTCTCTGTTATTTGCTTTGACTGACCAAGTGCCTTTACACCAACAACTGTGATAATTTAGGACTATAAACTATATCCTAATACATTTGTTATGTGTTTAGCTGTCGAACACCTGAACACCTGAACCTAATAAGTGTCCGACTTATCTGTAACCTAAATCGGTCTTATTTCATGTCAAGATAAGATTTACTGATTCAAGATTTTTATAATTGTCATAGCAAATGCTACAATTTGTACTCCTTGTTAAAATGCTCAAATTTTACAAACAAACGATGACTGGGGAAAATGTCACGGCGAAAAGGTCATGATTTTAGCTAGGAAAATTGTCATAACTTTAACTAGAGCTTCTGGCTCGGATAAAGGTAATTTTTGCACGCATAGATGTAAAATTCAATTCGCCGTAAATGTGACCCTTAGTGGCTAAAAATGGCTAGACCCTCCCTCCTCCATTTCTAGCTACTTCCAGCTAATTTTATAGCTAAAAGTGTTGATTACGCTCGAAAACACTGAACGCTTCGAATATTTTGAATTTTATATTCATAAATATATTATTTGAGGAATATTAATTAAGGTCGAAAACATCTTTATCATAAAATTGAAAAAATGTAAATGATATATCTTTCTATTCGAAGTTTAAACAATCGATTATTAGAGCCTCTGTATGATTTTTAGACCGTACTCAACATTGATTGACACAATATTGAAAATAAATAACACAATGAATAAAAGTTTGTTCTATTAACTTTTTTTACCTTTGTTTCTAATCGACAAAAGAATTACCTGTATTAATCTGTTATTAATGCTATTGTAAGATTGAAACAGACATATTTTACTATGATTTTGAATTCTAACTTTCGAACATCTCAGAAGGGGGGCGGTGATGATTTTCCGAACTTAGAGAGAAGCAACAATTAATACAGCTACTTTCAGTCACGTTCAGCCATCTATGACGAACCAAGGGAAGTAACTCTAGTTGATATTTAGGGAAGCCAATTAACATCTGTGCATGCAAAAATACTCCAGATAAAAGTCGTAAGAAAAAGCCACAATCCTTTACTGTAATTCACCAAATGTCTGCATGTGACAGCGTACCGTAAAAACTGTTCTACATTACCACGTTAGATATTGAAAATAACCCAACAAAATATGTTCGAATTCGATTTCCGATTCAAAATTATTCTAAAACAGTCTCAAATTATTTTTCATTTTTAATTGAATTGTTGGCAATTCTTGAATGTCCTACTATTCAATTTACTCCAAACAAACATAAATATGAGAGTAAAATCAAATGAAAATTGTTTTTTACTTATAGCATGAAAATATTTTTCTATTAAGCTATGTTTACAATTTTAAGGATTTCAATTTTGAATGATGAACTTTTTTCTTTTTTTTCTTCCCCCCAAATGCCATTTGCCAAGAAAAATTGATGCCAGGGAAAGATTTTAGCAAATTAGTTAATGAAAATTAGCCCCCACCCACCCCTATTCCATTGAGTCATTTTGGTTATTAACAATTTTGTGCCAGCTGATTTAATTTCTGGACTAAGTACCCACCCCCAATGGGAGGAGTAAATTGCTTCTTAAAAAAAGATAGATCGAAATCAGATAGCAATTTATTCTTTCCGTTAGGGCAGGTATTATAATCTAGTTTATTATAATGAATTAAAGTTTTATCAAACTAAATATTGACGATTAAAATCATTGAATTTAGATTTATAAAAATGAGAAATATCTTAAGACATATCATGGCATGAGTAGACGAACATAGAATTAGGAAGGTTGTTAATATATATATATTAATATATATCAATAATATATTAATAATAAAAAAACAACTTGTCGGGGCTAAAGTTTGGATGCAAACATCCTTTTATTGAGGATGAATTGTCTCAAATTGTTAACTTTTAGCCATTCATACACAAAATATTGAGCATCTGGTTGAAGAAATAAAATCCTATTTATCATTATGTAGAAAATATTTCATTTGTTTTGTTTTCTTTTTTATGAAACATCCTAATGTTAACATGATTGGTTGCGGCTTGTGAGATTGGCATTTGTTGAATTGAGTGGCCTTTATTCTAAGATATATAACCTGAATGAGAGAAATGTGTGGATATGATAATAAGAGAGTTAGAAAACTAACAAGAAATATCATCTACAAAGAAATAATTGGTTAATAAGCATGTGAGTAAATAGGATATTGATTAAAAACAATAATAATTCAAACCAGCTTTTTTTCAAGGGTTGTTGGATTAGGTTTGAATTCTTCTTGAATTACCCCTTAAACAGTACATAAGTTCTGGTGATTTTTCAACTCGTATTAAATTTTTATTTGTACATTGCAAAGCAACAGGACAAGTACTGTATAATTAACAGACTCTCCTTGCAAGGTAAAAGGATACATACTTCGTAGAAGGAAACTTCCACAACATCTATCAATGATTTGTGAGTCTATGGAAGAACAGGCCATATTTCATTATATTCTTTCAGATGAAAAATAAGTTCCAGATGAAGCAATGGACACCAAGATTCAACAGACAAAAAACAAATGTATGAACAGAGAGAAGGGTTCTAAATAGATGTTGATAAAGATGAGAAAATTTGGCAGAGTGGAGATTTATTGATTTTTTAGTTGAACATCAAAAGATGCATTGCACCATTTCCAGCAATGGGTTAAATATACATAAACACATGGCAATAGCATGAGGTACACTTCAATTACATATTCTTTGAGGGATATTCAAAAAATAATCTATTCCAGTTAGAATTTAAGATAAATGAACAACATGCTGATGAATAAAATTGATAGGAAATGATATCTAAAAGATAGTTATCGAATGGTTAAGTATATTAATATTAGCCCCAGATAATATCAGTAGTGTTCAGCAGGGAAAGTTTGATGATATACAAGCTCTGATTGATATAGTCCTTGGTTTTTCAGCTTTAAAAAAATCATTAAAGTTATTTGAAATAATAAGGAAATAACACAACATCGCATTGCTGTTCTATCTCTCTATTCTAATTTTTGAACGCTAAAAAATAGCTCAGAGTAAAGTTAGGAAAGTATTTTAGTTGTATACTAATCAATGAAAAAAAATGAATAAGATATATATATATATATATATATATATATATATATATATATATATATATATTGCGAGTAAAATTTTGTTCACATTTGTATCTTGCTTTCTGTTTTGAGAGTTTTTGACATTGTTTTTTTGTTGGCTGTATAATTGTTGTATTCATTTTAAAACCTTTTCACTGTTTTGTCTTCTTTTATTTCTGGATCTTGATCCATGAATATATTCCAATTGTTGATGAGTCTTTGAGAGAAAAATCCTCTTCTTTAATTTTTTCCTACAATATTCTTTATATATATATTTTTTCTTTTATTCATTATAATATTTTGGCTGGGATGTCGTCTATGACTTTTATTATTTCAAATGTTTACCATGTCTCCCCCTGTTCTCCTTTCTTCCAATGAAGTTGGTTTTACTTTAAGTTTTTTTTCTTTTCTTTTTTTTTTTTTTGTAGGGGAATCTTTGGTCTGCTTCTAGGCTAATAATGTTTGAAAATGCTAAAGGATCAATAGTTATTCACACTGGTTAGTAATTGTAGATTTTATAGGTAAAAATATAAATGAAGAGAAAAAGATTTTTCTTGTCCCAAATTCTGTGCCATAGTTGTTTTAAATTCAAAGTAAATATGTAATCTTTGTGCAACATTTATATCATCTTGTCTGTGTATCTACGTATGCCTGTTTGGGATTAGGGTTAAAACTCATAGAAAACTCAGTTTTGGCTTGGAAAAAAGTCACATTTAATTTATAGTAATAAAATAAGTAATATTTCAACTAGTAAATGTGGTCCTCCTGTAATGCGATGATTTTATGTGAGTTCATATAAATTATACATTTTTTTTTTTTTTTTTTATGCAATGAAGAAATGTGGCTATAAGAATCTTCTTCTTCCCACAGGATGGTCCTCATGTACGCCCCGGTCAACTCAATGAAGCAGATTCTCACTCTCTCCTTGACCGATATGCTGAGTGGGGAGGCAATTTTATCGATACAGCTGATGTTTATGCTGACGGCCTGTCTGAAAAAATTGTTGGTTCTTGGTTAAGCAAGTAGGTAATTTAAGATTATCTATTCTGTTATTTTTACCTAGGAAGGAAATCACAGTTTCATATTATTTCTTTTTAAAGAGTGATTTAATGTGAAGTCTGAAAGGGGGGAGGTCAAGTTAGATTGGTGTATAGACATTGTGGTTGTGTGTTTGTTTTAAATCTGTTGGCTCATTTCAAAGTTTCGTTAAATTTTATTTTAAATTTTAACTTAAAATAAATTCCAACTAGTATTCACCAATTGCCATCCAAAAAGGAATTAATCTTTGTTTGGACTACTGGGGAAAAAAATCAGGAGGGGGGCGTGGAGGGAAATGAGGGGGGGTAAACATTCATTCCCTCTACCCCCCTCACTCTTTTATTAAAGAAACATCCTCTCTACCCCTTCTCTCTCTACTGTTAAAAGATATACATTCTCTCTCTATCCCCCCTCTATCATATAAAGATAAACATCCTATCTTATCTCTCTCTTTATCCCTATTGTAAAAAAATAAGCATCCCATCTCTTTCCTTCACTCTATCGTAAAAAGATTAACATTCTCTTTCACTTTACCATGAAAAAGATTAACATCTTCTTTCCCCTCTCTCTATTTTATTCTATTCCTAAACCACATTGAAATGATTAGAGACACTGATCATGTCATAAACTCAAGTAGGCACAAGACATGTTTTCATTTTCATGTGGATTTTTATTGTAAATTGAGCACCTCTTCATTTTGAGAACCATAATTTCAAATGACTTCAAACTTGACATTGCAATGTCCAGTGCATAGACCAAATATATCTAGCAATTATCAACTTTGTACAATGTTCAGTTGTCAAGTTATCTCAATGTACACACACACACATGTGCACACACAGAGATTTCTCAAATTATGATAAGGATGTTATATACGCAAACCTTTTGTCTACCCCTGCCAACAAAGTTGGAAGAGATATATGTATTCACTCATGTTTGTCTACACAATATCTCCAAAAGTTTTCTATGAATTTTATTTTTTGATTTTATGGAAGAGTGGGCCATAATTGATTAAACTTTGGGGCTGATCCAGGGATTTTTTCTCAGTTGAGAGATATTTTTCATATATTAAGACAATAGTCCTAACTACAGAAAATCAGAATTTGCACAGTCACATTCCCTGCATCATAGCTGTATATAACTTGATTTTCATTCAGTTCTTAATGTTAGTGTCAATGGCATTGACAGATTATGCATTCTGAGTTTGCTTTCTAGATTTGTGGGTGGGGGGTTATCAACAGAGTGGGAAAAATTGTAAGGAAGCATGGACTGGACATCATATATTTCTCGTAAACTTATTTTTTCCCAATTGATACTGGGACAAAAAACTTCTGGTTACATTAACTGCAATTCCTGTTGACTATTATGTATCACTTACAACTTCAACTTGACTCTAAAATCGAGCACTATTGACTTCATTCAAATGCCAATCATTTATACACCCAGTCCCTCAGCCAAACAAAAATGACATCACAGAGAATAGTCTTCATTCAAATGTCCAACAACATATTTACTTTTTGTCTTTTCAGGCTGTAAAATTAAATTTTGGCAAGTTTTCTATTACTAGCTTCTAAATAGCATAATAGACCACCCAGAGATGGACCTACTGGCTTTACCAATGAGTCACCTCATATCATTCTTACCCATTACAGTATAATGATTTGTTTGCTGTAATAAGTGTTTAATTATTCAAAATTATGGGGTTTGAAGAGTGAGACTTTTATTTTGAAATGTTCATAGGGCAATAAAAATCCTCTTTGTAACTTAATCAGGTGATTCTTTTTGATTTTTTTGATTTTTTTTATTTCAATTACAGATGGAATGCAATTTATGACACTGTCAAGGACACCCATAAGAATGCTTCCAAAATTGCTTTTCCTATTTTTTGTTATTTTTATTCTTATTTTCTTTTGCAATTGAATGTTACTCTTTTGTTTTGGTCATGGTTTGTAGACTTGGCCAGTTAACAACTGTCATATGATCAATTTCTCGGTAATATAACAAAGCATATGAACATATCTTTTATGTTCTGGTACCCAGAGATATGTGACTTGATTTTTTTTTTTTTTTTTTTTTTTTACATTTATAAAATTTATTGTCTGGCTATGTTTAAAAGTTCTTTCTTTTTTCTTCTCTTCATGTAGACCTGATGTTTTATCAGTAGCAGGATAAGTGGATATATCTTGAAATCAGGGTTAAAAGTTACTTTCTAAGTATTTTATTGGCCTAATAAGAACAGGTGTATTTGACTGCGGGTTTGAATTTTTTTCAAATTTTGTAAAAGTGAAATTTTTATGTGGAGCTTACTATATCTGTTTTCAGGACCCTGTATAATCTACTTCTGAAATCAAAAAAAGAAATACTTAAGCTGTTCATTAATTTAGTGGAGCAGTGTGTGTTTCTATTTGAGTGAAACTTTATAAGAAGAAAAAATGCTATAGGAAAGGTCTTGCAATTATCATAAAAGCCTTTTTAGACAAGAGCAATCCTTGAAATAATATCTCAATGAACCCCTGCATATAGAATATACGCACATCTTACAACACAGAGTGTCCAAAAATATATATGCATAATGTATTATATTATAAACTACTGATAACATAAATCAATGAAAATAAAAAAATCTGGAACCATATTCTTAAGTATTTTATTATATTGTCTGTGATTGAAGCTTTTTAGGAAATTTTCCTTCAAACAATTGAGATTTATAACAATCGTAAAAATGGGGTTTGCTGGTCTTTTTCGTTTGGTAAAAATTCTGGTGCTTCCACAATAGGATGTCATCAAGACCAGGAATGCTACATGTTCTATAAAAAAAAGATAAAGGAAAAGACAGATTTTTTTTGTCTCTTCATGCATGAAAAAATCTTTTGCAGAACCCCTTAATGATCTCTTATGGAGTCCCAGATTGTTCTAGATGTAAATTGCAAAAAAACAAAATAATTAAGAACTTAGCTAGTAAATTGTAGTGATATATAACTCATCTTTTATTTTCCATAAAGAATATTGTAATTGCACTCATTGAAACATTTCTGCATGGAAAACTAAAAATCCATCTAATACATGACTGTAAGAGGGCTAACCTCAATATTTTTGTGTTAAAAGTGGATCTGATGGAAAAAAAATTGATTTGAAATGATTCTTTGTCTATAGGACTTTTTTTTTTGTCGTTCTTTTTTTAACCTAAAATGATTTGTTTTTCATTGAAGACATAAACGAGATGAGTTTGTTGTGGCCACAAAAGTACGATTCAACACTAACCCTAAAGATGTCAACTCGATTGGCCTCAGTCGGAAACACATTATGGCAGGCATTGAGAACAGCTTGAAAAATCTGCAAACATCCTACGTTGATATTTATCAGGTACATTCTCACTTTTGACTTGTAACAATGTCAGTGTTGTGATTGCATAAAATGTTGGAATTTTATATTTTAAAACAATATTTTTATCATTAATTCTGACTAGTGTTTACCTTCATTTAATTTTTGGTTGCTTTTTGTCACAGATGAAAATAGGAATTAGTCAAATTAATAAGAATATTGTTAAAATACTTCATTCAATAATGAAAATAAATTAAAGATTATTGATATTGATTAGACTTGATGCTATGTCCAGTGTTGGTGTTTCTGTATTGTGATGTTGATATTATAATAATGTGATTTTGAGTCGAATTTTCTATACAATATTGTAATGTAAAACCAGTGTGCTCTTTATACTAGGTGCTTCCCATGTCGCATGACACATGAGGCAATAATTGTGTCTCTATTTCTTGAATTATCATTTTTTTGTAGCAATTGTGGGTTTTTATGGGATCAGGGTGTTAGCCCAAATGCTCAAGATGGACTGTCTTACTTGGCTAAAAGGCTCCAACTATTCTGCTATTTACTCCTTGCTGGGGTAGGAAGTGGATTAATGTCTTTTCTAGGGGAATGTGTGAAATGAATGCAAACTGTCCCAGCCGGAGTTTGAACCCTGTTTGCTGCTTCAATTCTCCATTTCAGGGATTAAACATCATTACTACTCAATCAGGTGCCTCATCGTAATGCTTCATGATATCATCAAACTTTGTTGTTTCTGTCCTAATGTAAGAATGTCAGTTCATTGCAGATGCAACCTCTGAGCTGCTTTCATTCATTGTCTTTCCATCATTTTCGTCAAAAAGAAATGTTTTTTAGATTTTTTTTTCTTTCAAAATTACCAGATGACAATGTTTACATGCTCATTAGTTAATGTAATCTCAGCTGGAAAAATGAATGTTTTAAATCTACTGAAACATTTCATTATTACTGTCAAACAATAACACTGAAAGTTTCTCTCAGAATTCTTCTTTCATGAAATTGATTTTTACCGGTGTTGCAAATTGAATTCTGAATGATCCCAAGGAAACTTGTTAATTCTCTTTTAATCATCCTCTATTATGCACTGATTCAATTGGACTAGAGTCCTGATCTTTGTTGTTATGGTCACAACTTTTCAGCTGTTGTACTCTCTGACCTCCTTCAGATGTCAGAAATACCAACCTGAACTCTCTATTCAATCCATGAGGGTAGACTGGAGAGGGCTAAAGGGTACAACAGTCGAAACATTGTGACTGTAACAACCAAGATGAGGACATTAGTCTGTGTAAATCCATGTATAGTGATAATTCCTCATTTTAGAAATTCAGACGAAAATAATTTTCTTCTGAATGTTATAACAAATACTTATTGCAGTAAAAGTTCCTAATTAGTTGTTAATGCATAATCCTTATTGTAGTTTTTCTTTTGTTTCCTTCGTAGACTCATTGTTGGGATGTGGGCACCCCAATCAAGGAGACTTTACTTACTCTCCATGATTTGCAACGGGCTGGCAAAATCCATTATGTCGGGTTGAGTAATGTTTGTGGTTGGCAAATACAGAAGATTGTCGATGTTGCTAAAGACATAGGAATGTCTCCAATTGCCAGTTTGCAGGTAAGTTGGATTCTAGGATTTTTTTCAATTTTTAAAAAAATTTTTCAATTATTTCAGTGGAAAATGTGTTTTTCCCCAATTTCAATTATAAAAAAAGAAAAAAAGAGAACCAACTAATGAGTTACTTTGATTTTTACTCAATTCTACACTGACTTGCTGTTGAAATCAATGTATCTGAAAAGTATTTTGAATTGTTTTTATATATATATATATATATATATATATATATATATATATATATATATATATATATATATATATATATATACTCTTTAAGAAGACACTTGAAAATGATGTTCTTTTTTCCAATTTCAGCTTATACAGGTTTTTGTTATATTTGAATTATGGTAGTTTGCTTCTTCTTTTAAAGGAAGTCTTCAGAAAGTTTCCCTCTGCTACAATCTTTGGTATTGATTTGCTTTACAGAATCATCTACCTCATTTGATATATACTAGGAATTATTAAGCCTAATCAAAATCATGAATGTATTGCATCAATAATGATTACTTTTTATGGAAACCTAAAAAAAAGACTTGAAAAAAAACAACAAACAATTGTAAAGTTAAAAGATGAAGGTAAATACGAAAAATTTTTTTTTTTTTTTTTGTAATTAGTATTTGATTAACAAACATGGGTTGTAAATAATTTTGCAAAAAAATATTTTGGCAATCTTGTAGCAATAACAAGATACTAACTGTATTATAACATTCCGGTCAACTTATGTAAGAGACAGTGATTAAATAGAAAACTTCTAAATCTTGAATTGCAACCCTCAGCTAATAGAATGATTATTTCAGATAATTGTTTCTGTGGGACATTTAAGAGAATAAGTTTTTTTTCTTATTTTCTGTGTACACCATCACTCCCATGATTAATCTAGATAATTACAAATACAATGTATTTGTCTTTAATGGAATTTTACTTCAATTCATGTAGCAACAATACAGTCTAATGGAGAGACATTCCGAATTTGAAGAATTCCAAGTTTGCCTTAATGAAGGAATTGGTGTGTTGCCATGGAGTCCTTTGAAAGGGTAAGTCTTTCATCTTGCCTTACTAGCAGTGATCTGAAAGAATTTAATATCTTTTGGGACAACAATCATATAAATGAAAATAGCCATGTCTGTCACACTTATAGTATCAGTAGCTACCATCAGATTCTCCTTTCTAGCCTCTTATTGAATTACCTTTTTTTCTTCCTTCTCCCTTCCTAGCCTCGTTATCTTGTCTTTTTCTCCCTTCTCCCTTCACAACTTCATTAATTGCTCTTCTTATTCTTCTCCCTCCCTTCCTACCCTCATATTAAACTACCTAACTTTCTATTTTTCCCTCCTACTGTGCCTGCCAAACTTATAGTCTCAGTAGTAGCCGTCAGCCGAGCTGGTTTTAAACTTACGATGACCATCAGTGAAGTAGCAGATCATAGACTAGTGCATGCAATAATGCATTGTGTGTTTTGGGATGGAAAAATAAGAATTCAAGTTTGTTTTATTTTTATGAGATGTTAAGTCAAAAATGATTTCAAATTTTGAAATCTTAATAAATATTTAATTTTGATAAAACAAATGCAAGTCTCTTTTGGACCCCAGCACTATAAATAGTCAAGTTGAAGAGAATCTATGTAATTCTATTTGCATTTATTGCAGTTTGAATCATCTGATTTAGTAAAAGGTGGATCAGAATTAAATAAATTCTTGTAAAGATTAATTTTGATTTTAAAAAGCTGCAATAGAACTTTTGGTACCTTTTTGTTGTGGTAGGACAGACATCAAGCTGTTTAGGGATATTTTTTTGTATTTGATCTGTTATATTGTAGTGATAATTGTCCATGCCTATTTATGATCTTTCAAGTATGTTGGTGGCAGACTCTAGAGTATTTATTCCTTATTTGTATATTAATTTTATTACCTTCAGGAAGCTATAAAAGAAACTTTATTGCTTGTTTCCAGGTCTAAATACGGCTGATTTCTTAGAATGGCTCCTCCATGACGAGTCATAAAAATATTTTAAAGAATAAGGCCAACTCTATAGTTGTTTCACATTTCAGCATATGTATACCACCCTTAGGCACAAGTGTGTGATACATGCTGTTAGGCCCTATCCCAAACATAACTGGAGGTTGCATGGATTGGAGTAATCCAGCCTTATATAAAAAAAAGCCAGTAGCAGCCATCAGTCCTTATTAAACTAACTTTTTCTCCCTTCCTACTCTTTTTAGACTACCTTTCTTTTCTCCCCTCTCCTTTCCTATCCATTTATTAAGCCACCCAATTTCCTTTTCTCCTTCCACTGTCTATCACACTTATAGCATCAGTGGCAGCCATCACCTGAGCCTGTTGTTTTTTTAATAAAACATTGGCAAAGCAAGGGGTCATGGACGAGTAATGATAATATAAAAAAATAAGTCTTTTTAAAATATCTACAAAAATAAAACTTATTAACTAACCTGTATCTTCATTGAGTTGTTCTTGAAGATCTCAAGTACTATGTACAAGAATCTTTTTAGGACGGATTAGATTCCAGAACAAAGCTTTTTAATGTCTTTCTGGCTAACTTGAGAAATTTTTTACCATAATTCTATGGATATATAAGGCCGTAAAAGTTTTGATGCAAAAACGTGTGTTTCTGTATGTGTAAATATATGTGTACCATTTAAAAGAGAGAAGTTTACAAAAAGAATAATCTAAAGCAGGAAATTCAAGACTAGATTTTTAGGGAAAAGATTGTGTACTAGTATTTGGATTAAATCCAAAAATAGCATTCAAGTTTTATTTCAGTATGTATGCAAGTTTGTTTTAAAATATGTGGCTTCCTTGGATTTCTGTCTTTATATGACATGAATGTTTTCATATATTATGGAGGTTGTCTTAAATTTCATTTCCAGGCGCCTTTGCTTATTCAGATTGAATATTTTTAGATATCTTGAGCTCAATGTATGTACAGATCAAATAGCCTAATTGAGTTGTACAGATTCACCTGATGTATCAATTATTTCATCTACATGACTTATTGTCTTTAGATTTTTCAAAAGAAAGACAAATCTCTCAATAGTACTTTAATTTGTAAGATTTAAGTTTATGAAATTTTGATTCATTTTACTCAAACCTTTTAATGTGTTCTTAGAACTAGATAAATGTAAAGGAAGCTCAGCTAGCCTTAACGGATAGCACCATGGAAAATAGAATAGAATAGCATTCAGATTTCAGCTGAGACGGTTAATGTTCACTTCATGCTAATATTTGATTACCTTGGTCTCCCCCCAGCTATAAACAATCCAGATTTTATGTTCTGGTAAATTATGAAATGAACTTATATTTTCAAAATTTAAGTAGAAGTGTGTGTGTATGTGTGTGAAAGAGAGAATATGTTGCCAAATAGCTATTCTTTGAATTACAAAAACCAAAATGAACTTTGCTTTTTAGTGGCTTTTTGACTGGAAAGTTCAAGAGGGATGAAATGCCAGCACCTGAAACAAGAATTGGTTTCACTGCCCTTGCAGAACAGAAAAGAGTTCTTCAATCACAGCCAGCTTGGACGACCTTAAAAGAACAAGATTCTACCTGGGAATTGTTGGATGCAATGAAAGAAATTGCTAGTGTTCATGGTAAAGATAAATTTTTTCATATTTCCTTTTTCATAGTGTGGATTTGTCAAGTGCAATAGACCATAATGAAGAATGATAGTCACTTAGACAATTGATATTTGATTCATAAAGAAGTGTGTTAATCTTAGGAGTGTCAAATGTTTATTTTCATCATCTTCAAATTTTGTACTGAACCTGTTATTCAATCTACAATGAGATTGGTCTCATTCCCCGTAGCCTACCAGCTCCAATGGACACCTGAAAAAGCCTTGAGGGTACAATGGCGATAAATTGGTGACTAAAACCAAAAAGTACGATTTGAATTAGAGCTTATAATAATAATTCCTCATCCTATAACTTGAGACAAAAATTATTCTTGCTATTTGTTAGTTTTTGATTCACTTGTTTTAATAAATTTCTCTTTTCTGCAAATATTAGACAAAAGTGTGGCTCAAGTCGCCCTGCGTTGGCTGATTCAGCAGAAGGTTGTTTCTTCTGTAATTTTTGGAGCAAAAACCTTGAAACAACTGGATGATAATCTTGGTGCTTCCTCTGGTTGGGAACTGACTGCAGAAGAGGTAAAAAAAAATTTTTTTTTCTTTTTGTACAAATTTGCCTGATCAGTAGATCAAATAAGAATGAACACCAGGACAGAACAAAAATCAGTGTTTGCTGATATAGTGTTTATCATAAACAGTTTATAAATGAATTAGATAAATTTAAAAAAATTAAATTCCTCAGGGTTGAAATTTGTGAAAAGATTAAGAGAATTTTGCCTCAAAATCATGTAATCAAAACTAATAATATTAGTCATTCAACTCTGACTCTCACAAGGGAACTAGAAAATGTATGTTTATAAGAGCTTGCTTTGTTGATCTAATAGCTACATAATTCTGGCACCAGTGGTTATCGTTTTGGGCCAAATAAAAATCAAGATATCAAATGCCAATTTTTGAATAGGGCATGCACTCTTCACATCCACTTTTCTTATTATTATACTAATTCTAATGTGAAGTAAATGTACAAGGGTGATCAATAAGTCCATAGTCTGACACATAGCTGAATTTTGATTTGCATAATGTTCAATCTATATGAATAATATTCACCACTTAATATCATTCCCTTCCAATGCATTTGATTATGTTGAAAAATGAATATTTCTTTTGTAAAATAAATACTTATTTTTCTATTTTTGAATGATTAGGCCCCAGGCTTATCATGTAGCATGTACGTAGTTACCTGATATCATGTGTCTCATAAGAAAACTGATCATAAAAGGTCACCCTCTCTTGTATACACTGGGTTTTAAATGAATTTTAATTGCGGAATGTATGCCTGCAGGTTAGCATTTGAAATGCATATATTGATCTCTGAGGTCAGTTTTAATCTTCTAATCCCTGAAGTGAATCTACAACCACCATAAATCAAAATACATAACTGGTTCCTTAGGCAATTGATTCAAGAATATGATTACTTGACTGATGCTTTAGTCAAAATGAATTTCTCTCTGTCATTTATTCTTGCAAGATAGCACGGTATTGCAAAGGTCAAAACAATTTCCTGCTTATTATTTTGAATATTGCTAGCTAATTATCTCCGTTCACGAAGGGAGATAATTAAGTTTAACAGAAATTTTAATCGAGTTCTGTTCATTTGGGGGCCCTATCCAGCAATTGAAAATGCTTTTTGATATAGCTTTAGGGAATACCCAAATCTGCAGGATGGTTCTTAATGCCGTTTAGATGTTAAAATATTCCAAATGCATTGTTCTTGTTGTACACTTTTTGCCTATGAATGATTTATTCTAAATTGAAATTTTCCCAAGATGCAAAAAAATATTTTTCATACTTTATTTTTTAAAAAATTTCCTTTCAGATGAAGAAACTAAATGAAATGTCCGAACCCAAGGCTGAATATCCACACAGCATGATTTCAAGAGTTAATGTAGTTCGTCAGAAGTAGTGAGAAAAATTTCAGAATACTCACGAGATGCAGATTCGATTATATAATAATTTTGACTGTAAAAATTGATAGATGATTCTAACACATTTACTTCAGTTGATGACAAAATTATTCTGACTTTATGGTGCTCGTTAATGTCTAAGAGATCAAGAGTTACTCTTGAGTCTGAAACAGATTTTGGAAACTCGTGTTCTTTTATATGAAAAATAAGTCTGTAAATCCTACATTTAAAAAAAATCTAAAATTATTTTCATTTTGCCCCAATTCAATTGGATTAGTGTCCTTGTTTTGGTTGTTATGGTCACAATGTTTTGGGGGTACACTTCGGTTTTCTTCAGGTGTCTGTCATAATTGCTGGCTTTCTTGGAATTTCAAACCAAAACCATTTATTGAATTCATGAGGGCAGATTATTGTAATTCCCTGAAGGTTACCAACTATGACAGATACCTGAAGTAGGGTAGAATGACTGAAATGTGACTATTACAACTAAGCTGAGGACACTAGTCCAAGAAAATTGGTGTATAATAATAATTCCTTTATCTGAGAAATCCCAAAGATTATTTTTATTTAGAATAGTATCAATTTTGAAGCACTTTAATTTCAATTTAAAATATATAAAGTTTGCTAAGCAGAACTTGTTTACATCAAATGACACTTTGTTTTTGAATTGTTAAAGATGTCATTTAAATGGGCGATGATTGTTGGTGGAAATAATTCTATACAAATGTGAATGACTGATTCCTTCTTTTAAAGAATTTGATACAAAAATAAAATTGTTTAATACAGATTTCTGGTTTTTGTAATTAATTTTCAATTTCAAAAAGTATTTTGGAAATTTTTCAAGATACCTGGCAATTAGACAATACATAAAGAAATGAATTTATTTCCCAAGGGCATTAGTCTGAAGTGCACATAAGCAGCCTCAGCCAAATTTTGTGCTGATTATATTTTCAATTTGGCTAAACATTACACCACTTCACACTTTGATTTAAGATACAATTGATTTAGAAACTCGTATGCCAAAACCACTTTCTGTAAACTGAAATATTTCAATATTTTTTATACCAAATGTTAGTGTTATCATGTACCTAATCTTTCACAAATGACTAATTTAGTCATCCTTTGTAAGAAAAGGAATTTGTTTTATGGGAATGCCTGTTTGTTGTCGTATTTTGACGATTGGAAGATGAAGACGAGAAACAGTTGTTACGTATCAAAGATTTTCTTCATTATCCCTAACACAGGTACAAACGTTTCCCACTCCTACTAGACAACCAAAAAGTTTCATTCCTCAATCTCAAATATATAAACAGTGTATAGTTCCTCTGCAATCACTGCAGAGTTTATTGAAAAATGTGGTAGCAACCATTGAAATGGGTTGAAACCTGCCCATATAATAATGAAAAATATCTAGATGTAACACCTGTTTTTCTCTTAAATTTCTCTTCACATCCCAGTTGTCAAATTACTATCTGGGATACCTGTATATTGGATCTATTGCACATGGGTACTCAGCAAAACTAAAGTTTACTCAGTCTACTGAGTTATGAAAAATGATTCATCTTCTATTCAACATATCCTTGTTAACGCTTGAATAATAAATATAAGGATGGATAGTGTATTGCTGAATAACTATATTTCTATCCCTCTCAGGCTGCTCAATCAAAATTAATTACTATTTGCAGTGTTTGTAGTTGCAGGAAATTACAAATGCTGCTTCCTGAAATTATCATTTAGCAATACTTCATTTGCATTTACAATTCTGATTTCTTTCGATAACTTGGCCAATTCTAAGTTCAATCAGTGTAAGGGAGATAACAGCTATTAGCCTAAGCCAACATTTTTCAGTCAGATGAAGTCGTTCGCATTTCTCTTTGGAAGTCAAGTCAAGACGTAAATATTTTGAATATTTAGTTTTTAAACATAGCCTTAACATTCATTTATTTTTTTATTCTTAAATAAATACATACACAGTAGATTTATAAAGTTTTGTGAGAAATTTAATCACACAATCCTATTTTGAAAGACTATAGATACTTTGATAAGCAGTATCATTTACTAAGCAGCCATTGTCTCCCATTTATTTTGTTGAGTTCCTTCTTTTTGGATAAAAATCCTCCTGTTGATTTTATGCTGGGAAATAGCTTTAGTTAGATTTCATGATCGCACATCAGTTATTTTATCACAGACCAGAATAAGTCAAATTAATCATTTCATTGAAGTGAAGATATTTTGTAATGGTTCATCTACAACAGTTTGAAGCAGCACTGTCTTCCTTTTTTTTGACTGAAGAAAAAGAAAAAAAAAAAAGGTTTAACTTCAATTTGATAACTCACTGAATATATGTGAAAAATGTACAATAGTCAAGGTCATTAATTTTTTACTAATATTTGCTTTTTATAAGATGCAACTAAAGAGATTAGGATGAAAGAAAATACTAGTAAGAAATTATATATATTGCGTTTTATATAAGTTGATTAAGATGGTTTCTCTCAAATAGTTCCAAGAATATTACGAATTACTTACCAACATAGTTTTCCCTTGAAAGCAGGCTTTCTTCAGCATTGAGTGCAATATTACATACTGATTATGATGCTGTGAAAGCTTTATGAAAAATGCCATAAAACAGAGCCTAAAATGAAACAAAATCTTGGTTTCAATGTAATAAGCAAGTTAATTATACAAGACAGAAATAACTAAAAATTGTAAAGCTATCAACTGACATTCATTTAATAAATATGTTAACCAAGTCAAGTATATCTGATAGCATTGATCAAATTGACCGAGTTTAGATGCTTAGGGTCAATGACTAGACAACAATTTCTTAATGAATAGCTATGTACAGTAACATTTAGCTTTCGTTGGAAGAACAGACATGAAGAATGGTCGAATTTATCTACAAAGTTTATTTCATAGACAATTATATAGTAATTTTCTTTTCAAAATTGAATAAATCAAATTCTAACTTTCCAAAATACTATTTGATGGCATATAAGATCGCAAAGAATATTGAAAAACATCTTTTTCACTTATCACCCAATTGTCTAACCCCTTCTCAAGTTCTGGCCATTAGAGAACTGATTATGCTTACCTTTTAGAGTTATTTTGGGGGGAAATAAGGGGGGACCTTATATGGTAACTAGTCACACTGCATATGATATCTGACCTGATCAGAATTTTTAAAAAATGCACTGATGAAATATTTGGCTGCAACTTCAAATCATTCTTAGTGAACTGTTCGTAAATCAAAACCCAATGTTTACATACCACTTATTTTCCAACTTTGAGAGTGGATAAGTTTGGATGGAGTTTATCTGGAAGAGAAATAGAAATGTTGTATCATACAAATGATAGCAGTTGATATAAACAGTAATCAAATTTTCAAGTAACGGATTTCCTTTTCTTTTTTCAAAAAGTTATTAGTCCATGACCTATCACTTCACTGATGGTTATCATAATTATACAAATACAGGCTTGGCTGATGGCTGCTACTGATAGTATAAGAATGAAAGACGACAAGAGGAAAGAAAAATAGAATAGGTTGTTTAATAAGTGGCTATGGCTGATACTCTAAGTGCGTCAAACATGGCTCTTGATATATATATATATATATATATATATATATATATATATGATAGGAATAAGATATTTTTATCCACTGATCAACAAATAACACTAAAACTTAATCTGATTCTCAGTCCATAATGAAACAACTGATATCTGATCATGAACCTATTGACCAGTTAAATTGTCAATTTATACAAACCTGATTCATCTTCGTCTTGACATGCTTGAAGAATTGGTCAGCAATAAAATGGATGATTCCTGGCAAAAACAAATGGAATTACTTTAAATACCAATAACAATTTTATTCAGTATTTGTACATTTATCAGCTGAAAAATCATGAGAAAGAATTTGTAAAGTTCATGTACCAGTTTTTGTCATTAGATAGGAAATCAAAAAAGGGATCAATATAAACTAAGGTGAAAAAGCAAAGCAATTAGTATCCTTATGCTGACAATGGCTTCAGCCATCCCGCTTAGGCTCCACATATCACATTATTATTCACTCTGCCTGTTTGCAATATGCAAATTAGACTTAGAATGACAAGTGCCCGAAGTGGCGTCACTCACTCCACCATGCGCTATTATACCCACTGCAGCAGGTGGTGGTGCCTTCCCCATGGGCATGAATGCGAAATGAACGCAAACTGTCCTGGCTAGAGTTTGAACTCTGACTTGCCAAGTCCATTCTGTTACCCACTCAACTGACCTGCATATGCATAAATGAAAAAGTGTCTGATAAAATCCAGACAGATTATAGGTTTCCAAAAGTAGAGCATTTATATCAAGACAAACAAATAAAAAAAAAACTCGACTTTCATAAGCCAAAATGACATAAAGCAATGATGCGAATGCCATTGATTAATATTGGGAAATTTTTGGAGTGTTCCCAGACTTAAAAATTAGAGCTAGGTTTGGTAGTTTTTCGCATTCTATTTTTTTTCTTTTCTTTTAAGTAAAAAGAATTAACTTGTTTACAAGTATACATGGTAAGTGATCACTTATTCGTAACATACAACTTAAGGTAAATTAAACTTACTGAAAAAAAAGCGTGCGCTGTCCAGTGTTTGTTGGTTGCTGATTGCTCTCTGGATGAAGACATGAAATCGATTGGCAGCCAAGTAGAAGAAATTAAATACATTACTTGCAATTGTGGTGATACTATTGATCTGGAAGAGAAGCAGAAAGAAAATTGTCATTTAATGAACAGCTTTTTCATTTATCTACAAGGAATTATGGGTCTGGGATGATTCATTGAAGAATTTCAATCAAATAAAAAAAAAAAAAAAAAAAAAAAAGATATATATGTATATATTCCTATAGACTCATTCTGGAGCATAGAGCTAGCCCCATGTCCAAGCTGTAGTTTTTTTTTGTAAGAATAAACCTCTCCTGGATGGATGGTCTTACTTGGATAAAGGGCTCCAAGTATCCTGTTATTCACCCATAGCTGGGAGAGGTGAATCCATGCCTCCCCCAAGAGCATTAGTGTAAAGTGAACACTAAGAAAACCTTGACCAAAACCAAACTGTCTGCTGATTCTATTTTCCATGCCGGTGTCTATTACACCACTCTGTACCTAACCACTGTAACCATGCAGTTACAATAATAAAAACAAAGGGAAAAGTCCTTAACTCTTTAAGATAGATTAATCTAAGAAAAATGAATACATAATTTTAAAGATTATAAACATGGTTTGATGGCATATAGAATCCTATACAATGGCAATGTAGTGCCAACCTCTTTTTTTTGTTGTTTTTAGCAGATTCTCAGCTTTTATTGAGATATTCAAGGTCTCCTGCAGTTTTTGTTTAAACCTCTAATAATTTCAGCAGTTGCAACCAACTTGGAATAGCAGACATTGCTAGACTTGATCAAAATGGATAATGAACCAATGCAACATATGGAAATTGTTTCAAGGAAACATCTGTGAAAAAAGGTACTTTAAACTAGAATGCTTTATTCTATTCCCAGAAAAAAATAATTTAGATTAATTTGCATCCCAATGCGATACTTGTGCAAAAAAAAATGTTGAGAAAATTAGTTATTTTCATTGAAAAATGAATGGTTGAGGGAGATAACTCATGCAATGACAAAATAATGATAGAAGACAAGAAATCCGAAACTTAGTAACCGATAGAAAAATACTGTCGATATAGAAAAGAGAAAAATATGCATTACATTTCCTTCAATAAAATTGAAGGAATATATATTTTTTATTTGATGTAGAGAGAAGCAACCATAAGTTTTAGGCTACCTAGAGTGAATATTGTCAATATGTTAAAGCTCCTGAGTTTGAAATATCAGAAATTGATTCTCATTTATTTTTTAAATAGAATACTATATTTGACAGTTGAGAAAAATACAGATCTTCAACCTGATTCAATGATGTTCAATAGAGGGATAATATAGTCAGCACAATTTTAATCAATTACTACAGCAACATTTCTCTGAGTATAGATGGATATATCTTATATAAAAGCCCATGTCACTTTTGTCTATCTGTTGGTCTCTTTCATGAAGAGCAAACAGAGGAAGAGTGTAAAGCAAGGCTCTATTGTGTCTGTGTGTTCACATCTACATCACTAATACAACTACTGATGATTATGTCTTAGTAGTAGCACAGAAATCAATTCTACTAAGTGTAGACATATCATATTTTTCATGAATAGAACTGATGTTCTTCCCATATTAAAAACTGATATCAGGTTGTCTTAAAATCATCAAAACACAGAAAATATGAAGTTATAGAAAATTGACTGAAAAATGAATTTTATTTAAGGTATGTGTTTTTTTATTTGCACTTAATACATTTATACTAAAATATATATTTATATAATTTATCCATACATAAATAATTCTAAATTTTAATTTCTAACAGGGACAATGCTAGTATATGCACAAGGTCAATCATGTAATACCAAATAGGCATTATGTGATAACCAAAAGAATTTTACAAAAATTCTCATACAGTACACAAAATTTCTTTTGTGGCAAACAAGCTCCGTATGTTAAGATTCTACAGTTGATTTTGCCTCAGTGTTCAAACGCCACATTACACAATTTTGCGAAACTTGGAAAAAAAAAATTCCAAATAGTTACATTTCTGATTTGAAAAAATATTTCCTGTGGATTTTTTTTTCCTGTTTCAATTCTTTCATTATTGTTAAGAGAGTAAACCAAAGGAAAAAACAATGCCGCATAGAATTATATTTACTTATTGATCCAGCAACAGCAATTACATTAGCAATTTTCTTTAGAAAATTCACTGAATTTTTGAGATGAGGTATTATCATTATTTCTATTAATATTTGGACCATCCGTCGGATAAATAAAGTGTTCGGTTCGTTACTTCCCCACACCTACCAGATGATACCTGATGAAGGCCGTAGAGTGCAACGGCCGAAACATTGTATGAAAAACAACCAAGATGAGGATGGTCTGAATATTAATAGAAATAAGAGAATTCACATTCGAAATTTTGTACATACTATAACTGGTTGAATTGCCGATAAACATTTTTTTTTTACATACTTCATTATTTATGTTGAAAGTAATGTGACTTTGTGGAGTTTTGAAAACATTCCTACGTTTTTAGCTATTTTACTATATAAGCAAAAATATTCTTTAAATTGTGAGGAAACTTTTTTTTTGTTAAGAAAAAGTATTTTTCTGTGTAGAACATGAATTTCCTTACCTTTTTGTCGACAAATATAGCCAAACATTTTGGATTTATACATCTACAAAAAAGCAAAATTCAAACAAAGATATATTTTCCAAATGATTCATTATCAATTCATGAAATAAGACAAGAAAAATTTATGTATGATATAATATACAGGTTTCCCCAGTTATCCAAAAGTAGAGGCTTCCTTTGAAAACCTTTAGTAAGCTGAAATAGTACAGAATAAAGAAGCAAATACCATTAGTTTATATGGGAAAAAGTAGCCGGGAGAAACTGGTATAGATATTTCTAGGGAAAATTTGAAAAATCATCAGATGGATAGAGAATTTTACAAAAGAAATTGATTCAATATAGGATATTTGATGATTTAGTATATCAATTTTTTCATGAAAAAAGTTCCTTAGTATTATGAAATTTTTTACTAATGATATTCATATTGTCTTTTTTTTGTTTTTTGTAATAAACTCTTTAGACAGTAACAAATAAAAGGCATACTTGAGAATTTTATAGCAAAGGTTTGCAGCCATTTGTGGGGTCAGGTTCACTGTTAGTATGTCTGAAATATCTGGAAAAAAGTAAAGATGATGAGATAATCAAAATTGCAATCACAGGTATTTGCTAATAGTAAGCTCACAGGTGTTCAAACTCTAACAAGGGAAGCTTACATCACTTGAAAAAAATGAAAATTCAAAAAAAAGGTAGAAACATGATCTCAGCAAAATTCAAGAAACAGAAAAAACTTAATTTGAAAAGGCTTTTATACATATGTTATATATTTTTGTTTCTTGTTGCTTTTTGTATTTTATTGTGATGCATAAAAAATGTATTCACCACCATGAAGTGGAAAAGGTTTAAGTGGAATTTATATGTTCATCTTCAGCATTTTGCCAGTGCTTATTTTATACTGTCTAGAAGGAATAACCTGTCAGGCCCTTGAAATACTCACCCAAACCAGAATAACGGCTGTAATCCCGTTTCACATTCAGTGATTTTGTGTCAATCAATAAACCGCACCATGGCAGCATTTCTGTAAATAGATAGATATTTTTAAATGTGTTCACAGTAATTACTTTGCTATGAAACTTAAAAATCACAAGTAAACTCATCATTTCATGGAACCTCAACATGGTTGATATCTTTACCCAGTGGCTTTAAACTAAGAACTATGCAATATGTACCAGAGATGATTGTGCTCAAAATTACATAGAGAGACAACAAGACAGCACAATTTATCACCCTCCCCCATGAATCCATTAGAAAATTCAATGGAAACGGGCATAACTTGTTGCAAGAATGTCAGACAACCACTGAACATCATGAATCACAGTGTGGATCCCCAGAGATCATGTACAAAATTGTTGCCAGCAAAAAAATAAAAATAAAATGGTGTGACAATTCAGGCACATCCAGAAGATACTACTGCAGCAATGTTGATGATCTTGGGGAAGGCCAATGTCCAACAATAGATGTGAAAAGGCTGATGTTGATGATGATGATTGAGAGATCAGGTGGGTCTTTGGGTAGGCCTATGTCTAACAACAGATGTGAAAAGGATGATGATGATCGAGAGATCTGGCAGATTTTGGGGAAGGCTTATATCCATCAACAGATGTGGAAAGGCTGATGATGATGATGATGATGACAAAGAGATCTACTAGATCTTGGGGAAGGCCTATATCTAACACCAGATGTGAGAAGGCTGCTGATGTTGATCAAGAGATCTAGCGGATCTTGGGGAAAGCCTATGTCCAACAACAGATGTGAAAAGGCTGATGATGTTGATGATGATGATGATTGAGAGATCTTGTGGAACTTGGGGAAGGCCTATGTCCAATAACAGATGTGAAAAGACTGATGATGATGATGAAGAGATCTTGTGGATTGTGGTAAGGCTTATGTCCAATAACAGATGTGAAAAGGCTGATGTTGATGATGATAGAGAGATCTGGCAGATCTTTGGGAAAGCTTATGTCCAACAACAGATATAAAAAAGCTGATGATGATTGAGAGATCTGGTGGATCTTTTGGAAGGCCTTTGTCCAACAACAGATGTTGAAATGATGATGATGATCGAGAGATCTGGTTTGATCTTGGGGAAGGCATAGGTCCAATAACAGATGTGAGAAGCCTGATAATGATAATTGACAGATCTTGGGGAAGGCCTATGTCCAACAATAGATGTGAACCCCTAACCCCTAAAAGTGCACAGTCATACAGCACACACCACTGAAGATGGTAATAGATCCCAAAGCATGTCTAGACTATTAACAAAAAAAAACAAAAAAACATCTACAGATAAATAAAACTTACTTCAAAACACTTTACTCCCGAGTCTGTCTCACTCTTTACAGTTCATAATATATATATATATATATATATATATATATATATATATATATATATATATATATATAAGCACAAACACTCAGAAGGTGTGTGCACAGACCCTAAACTCGTTATCTAAATGATCAGTTGATAAACAGGAACTGGACCTGGCACACACATCTTTTTAGCAGTTCATTTAGTTTGCCAAAGTTTAGAACACATTTCAACAAAAGGCACTCAGTTAATCATCTTTGTAACCAGAGGAACAGACCTCAGAAATTGGGGCCTTACTCACTAGGTTATGACTGATATGACAAAAATCATAATTTCAAGCTTGTAAATGTTTCATTCAACACTTCATTTCAATAAACCTTTCAATCTGGCATGTGAGTATCAATATTGTTTTATTGTATAAAATATATTCAAGAATAGAAAAAGATATTAAAAGTTCTATACTTCCAAACAAAATGTCACATACATTGAAGCTTAGAAAACAAAAACAAAGAGTTCACCTGTCTCTAAAATCTGGGGTACCTTTCCATAGGTTTTGTGATAATAGGCAAAATTGATAAGTGTCTTCTCAGGCTGAATGCTACAGTTGTACAATGAGATCCCTGTAGAGAAGACAATAAAAAGAGAATAAAAATATAGCTCATCAATGTTATCATTGAGTGACAAAGTACATTGCTTGCTTCCTAATAAAAACAGTCTCTTTTTATTCTGATAGGTGTACAATAAATAAGGCTGGATGTATTTGAAAGGAATTTATGCAGTAGGGTGCAACAGGTAACAATGTGAATGATTACACAGGATACTTGAATCATGATTCAAAGAATTGCTTGTCTGCATTTAATTATGGTTCTGCTGCATAGTTGGTATGCATTGTCCCAGGTCACATTCTCCCTTTTTGCAATCCCATGTTTCCTTGATTCCTTCTCCTATTGTGAATTATCATCTAGTAACTTTTGCATCGTTATACACTCCATTATATGTTTCTTCTCTGATTTAAATTCCTCCCCAAGGAGCCAAGTGCCTCCTGTTTGAGAATTACTATGCTAAGATCATGTGCAACAACCACATCGGAGATAAAAACACTAAGATCAATATCGAGGACATAGAACTGGAGAAAGTAGATGACTACCTCTACCTAGGACAACGAATCTCCATAGGATCCTCAAAAGAAGAAGAAATCAAGCAAAGAATCACACTAGGATGGCAAGCCTTTGGCAGGGCAAGTTCAACTTTCAAAAATAAGAAGATCCCATTAATCCTAAAAAGAAGGGGGTACAACCAATAGTCACTTATGGAGCTGAAACATGGAACCTAACCAGGAGACAGATCTGCAAATTGAGAACTATACAACGTGCACATAAGAGAATTATGCTGGGCCTCACATGAAGAAACCACAAGACAGCACAGTACATCCAAGAAAAGACAAGAGTCAGGGACGTCATAGAATCCATTAAAAAGCTCAAATGGCAGTGGGCTGGCCATGTTGCACGAATGGCAGACAACTGATGGACATTGCGACTCACGACATCGATCCCCCGAGATCACATGCGGAACCAAGGCCGGCAGAATATTAGATGGAGAGACAAGCTAGACAAATTCAGAAAATACTGGCTTTGCGACGCCCATGAAAGTGTGGCGAATCCTGGGGAAGGTCTATGTCCAACGATGGATGTTAAAAGACTGATGATGATGATGATGATGATGCTATATATTGAAGGATCTCATTGAAAGAGTTGTAAATCCATTATTTTTTTTAAGAAAGAAGAAAAATTTATCAACTTTGTGATGGTCAATGCCCACCATTTTTCTCTTTACTATTTTTTGAATGAAGAAGATAAGTTTTGACCCACATTCATGTCAAGGAGAAGATCAAACATATTCACTAACTTTTGTGTGATGGCACACCAAGAAATACATTTGATTTTGCGGCACACCAAAAGTGAAAGTGAAATGAATTGAACAAAACCATTTCAGGAGGCAATGAATGAAAACTTTATACTAGCATACTGATATACATACTCATCACTCCATTTTCCTTTCATATGTTGCTAAAAAGATTGAGACCTCACAAGATCTAGTGATAAAACAACTAGATTGGCAACTCTGTGATAGAAGCAGGCCAGGTGTAATACCTGCACTGGATACATACAAACTTGACATACACTTTTGCATTTTTGAAAGAATTTATGAGGCTCACTTAGGAGAGAGTTGTGGCACACTATTGTGATGTGGCACACAGTTTGAGAACCACTGCAATAATGTGATACTTTGTCAAGCCAAGAAGGAAGCTCAAGTGAGATATGATTGCATCTGAAATCAGCAGGAAAAAAATCAGATTCAATTATAAATTTGGAATTATATCAACAAATACATGAATTTTCGAATGGAATTGAAATAAAGGGAGCAGGGATATTTTAGGGCTGAAAAAGCATAAAGGTTTCCATTTAAAATTTTCTCAAATTTATTCTTTTAAGATTTGGCTTTGGACATGAACATTAATTCTGAATGTGTTGTTGTAACAGAATAAATTGTGATATTCAAATACAGTAATTAGAATATTGATACTTCATCATACCATCTTTCTGTGTTGATCGACGTACTGTTCAAGGTCTTCGATAGAGAATATCTTAAAAAATAACAGAGTAGTGGTAAATTGTATCTAAAATATAGTCCAACATTTTCAAAGAGTTTTTTTGACTATTAAACTACTTCTTGACATTTTTATTGTTCAAATGATGTCTCGGCTGATTCATCCTATCTCCTTCCTTCAGATGTACTATCAGTAAGTAAACCCTTTGAGTGTTAATGACTTCTCAAAATTATAGACAATCCACCATTTGGTTCAGAATGACAAGTGATCAGTAAAAATAGAATGCATGTTTAGACAATTCAAACCACTTGGAATTAAATGAAACTTGTTAAAATTTTGGATAAACTTGATTGTTTTTGCTAGATATTCCAACAAATTATATTTTAGGGCTGAAATAGCATAAAGGTTTCCATTTAAAATTTTCTCAAATTTAATCTTTTAAGATTTGGCATTGGACATAATCATTAATTCTGAATGTGTTGTTGTAACAGAATAAATTGAGATATTTAAATACAGTAATTAGAATATTGACACTACATTATGCAACATACTCACCATTCAGCATCATCTTCAAAAACCTAGAAGCAGTTGACTTGTGAGGTGTTACTAAAAGGAAATCATCTACCATCCTCATCATCAGTGCATCTGAGTCAAGTTTCAGTATTTTTCTCTCCATATGACCATAATAGATATTACAAAGAATGGTTGACAGTACAGAACCTTGACTAATGCCCTGGATTTGCAAGTAGTAATGTGAATCAAGCTAAAACAAAGAAGATGAAAAACAATAGCAACATAGTGAACAGTGTTTGTTACTTTGAAAATGAAAGCACCTATAGGCATACCCCCCCCCAACTCTCTGAAAGTAGAACATTCCTGAAAAAAACTTTTGTAAACTGAAGAAGCAATTACCATTGATTTATACGGGATTTTTTTTCAATGTTCTCAGACCCCAAAAGTGGGGATGATGGTATGTTTGATTAATTTGTCAGAGGTTGTGTTGATGGAAGGTACAAGACAGAGGAAGAGTGTACTGCTTCTACAACAGTTTATTACAAAACAAACGCTGAACACTATTCACTTTTTCGCTTTGTTGTAAAGCAAACTTTCGAAAGTATGGATTTTGTAAATACATGTCTGAAAAGATCCTCATTTTTGACCTGTTGTAAAAAAAAATTGAAAGTTCAATAATGACTCAATTTCTTTGAAAGAAACTGTTATCAATGCAGCTTTTTAATCTTTAATTGCCAATTGTTATAGTATGGGAAATGAGATGGCCGTCATCCATAGAAGATATTGTTTAGTGTTTGGTGAGATATGTATGAATCATCCATTACAAACTTTCAAACAATAATCAAATGGTCACAGTTGAAGTTCATTGCTAGCATCACCCATTTCTAAAAAGAGCTTTGGACAGAAAGTGTCCATTCTTAGTGAACAGAAAAGAGGTAATTCTCCAACATGATAATGCTTGTCCTCATACCTCTCAAGTGACCAAAGATCTCACAGACATTTGACTTGGAAAATATGATTAATCCACCATAATATCCTGACTTTGCTTTAACTGACTATCATTTGTTTGGGATTTTGCAAAACACAATTACATTTTGATGGACAAAGACTATTATTTCAGGCCAAACTCGAAGGAATTTCAGAAACCTGGTATTGAAAAACTTGTTGATACATGGAATAAGGTTATCAAAAGCAAAAGAGAGTCTAATAAGGATTACTATATTTGTGTTTCTGACAGAATTGAAACATTGGAAGGAACTTTCATCATAATCTGATATATTGTTATTAGATCAAGAAGCTAGTTTTAAAATCAGATATTTTCAATCTCTGTTGAAATATTCAAAGATATTTTTACCTTGACAACATTATTGCTGATGTGACTGTGAAGTCTCTTCATTATCTCACTAAACTTCATGTGATCATACAAAACCTGAAAAATATAATAACAGGTCTGGTTAGTCACTCAATAGAAACCGTCACGTGAGCAATGTCTTTCGGCAGCATTCCTTGTTGGGGGTGATCAATTAGAAAAAAATGGAAAAAGTGGTGATGAATGATAAGTTTCTTTTCTCGTCTCTTGTTGAGCAATGACCACTAAAAAGTCTGAATTTCCTAAAAACAAACATGACTGCTGCCGGACACAAACTAAGGGACCCATTTGGCATATACTTACATAGCTAATTAAAACCCTCACTAAAAAGCTATTTATGGGGGAATTTTCAGAAAACAAAAAAAGTGTGTTTTTTTTAATAGGGACAAAATAATTAAATTTTCAGCCTTCTAGCTCCATATAGCCAAGAGATAGCCCACCAGACCAACACGAAAACTGAAAAAAAAAACATGTTGACGGTTTCTAACAAACAGGATCATGCAAAATGAATGGCAGGAAAGAAGTATAAACATTTTCTTCAATATTTTTATGGTAATCAACTAAATAATGTTATGCAACATTGAATATGCATAATTTTTTTATAAATTCAAATATCAGTACATTTATCAATGAATATTGATGTAATCAACCTATAAACATATGAATAGTGTGAATTTTTCTGTTTGTTTTTCTGTGGATTCTTCCAATTACAGGTAAAAATTTTACAACTAAAAATATCTCCTACCTACCATTTGAAACAATGGACTCTTTGACTTGAACAAGTAAAGTCACTTTTCAATAAAATCTCTGATAAAATGCAAACATTTATTCAAACTATTATCGGTGAAGTAGTAAACTATTGAGTCTTGAAGTAAGGGTAAGTGGGAAACTGCTTGAACTCCACAGAAACATGGGTAGGTATTTTTATCAAATGCATTATAGCCTTTGATCATATATATATATATATATATATATATGTTAGTTAGTTAGTTTCTTTTCTAAAATGTCATCTCATTGAAATTCAAATAAATTCGTGAATTTTTTCACGGGTAATAACCAGTCAGTATATATTTATAGATGAATACATATATAATCAATTAGTAATAATGAATGATATTAATGAATTTAATCATGAAGGAAAACAAACATTATGACAAATTTGAAATTCAAATAAAGCTTCTCACTAATTCATCAAAAGTGTGTTATCTCAATAATATCTAACACAAATGATTAAACAAAATGGTCACTTACTTTGTCAATAACAATGGAGTTGCTCAATTTCTTCTTGCCTTTTATATGCTGTATGTAATTTCTAAAATTAGTGTTGTGTTCTGATTCAACCGCTGCTTCGTAGAAAAAAGCTCTCTTCAGTTTCCCCTGAAGACAAAACACTTTTGCATATTTACGAATAATAAAATCTTCACCAACCTAAATTAAAGCAGAAAGAAAGATTTATTTTAGTGCTTGAACCAGAAATGCCTTATAAGAAACAAATGCTTTAAAATAAACCAAAATTAACCAGTCGAGGTTTTCTACAAATAACCAAGTTGTTAGACAGATCATTTGAGTACATAGATAAACATAGTCTTTTACAGAAGAGAAACTATAATAAAAGTAGTTGCGTCACTCAATTATAATTACCAGATATTAGGAAATAAATAAAGTTGTTACCTAAATTTGATAAGCCAACAGATCTAGAATAACAGTTGTTTAAAAATTGAAAAAATGATCAATTGGTTTTGCATCAAAAATATTGATAGTGTTAGGCAAAATTTTCTGTTAGTTTGATAACAGTAAGTGAAATGTTGAGTATGTTTGATAGAAGTAAAAATGAAAATTCAAACTGATTTGAGAATCTTAAAATGTCATAAAATAAAACAATTATTAGTTTACATTAAATGTTTAATATTTTGTTAATGTACACTTTTTGTACTGGACCGTTTATCTATCAGTACAGTACTGGACCATTTATTTATCAGCACAGTACTGGATCCTTTATTTATCAGTACAGAACTGAACCATTTATTTATCAGTACAGCACTGGACCATTTACCTGGCAAGCGTGCGACCAAAGGTCTAGATATTCTCACCCAAAGATAAATGAGAAACCCAGAACAACCAATAACCCCAGGACAAATTACTGATGATGTGCCAAAGTGCATCAGAAGGTGAGGTATGTATAAAAAGCAATCATTTCCCCCATTCAATAATTCAATGTTGGAATTGAACCATGAAATACACTAAAGATTATTATTCGAGCGTTTGCAATTAACAAGAGTTCTTACCATATCTAAAATATCTCTCATGATATTTTCCAAGAGATCCTGATTGATAAAGTTGAAGCATTCTTGAATGTCCATCTTCACAAAGTAGAGAGGCCTAAAACAGATTATAAACATAATTACATTATTGTAGTCTCTGAAAGTAGTCCATTAGACCACTTCTAAAATTTTTTTCTATTTTGGGGAAAAAGCTTTGACAATCATTTTTGGGCCTTATTCTGACAGCATCATAAATAATATCTAGATTCTCCAGGATGTCACTAGAAGCCATGATGTTTTTCTTTTTTAATTTCTTTTAGAAGAGAGAATTCACTGCACCGGGTTTGAATATGGACATGGCGATCAAATATAGTTCATCATTGGAATAAAGACAAATACAAATGGAGAGACATACAAATAAAGGAGTACATTTAATAAGTCGACAAATACGGCATTAGCATTAGGCTGAAAAAGAAAAAGAAACATAAACATTGAGAAAAGATCGCTCGAGACAGAAGGGCTGTTTAGAATAGATTACTATGTAGCATCTTTAGAGAGAATTGGTTATTCCTATACAATAGAATGTAATAAAGGAGAGAACTATGATTACTTAGAGTAACATGTGACACAATGGATCTAATGTTGTTTGGTTTATCTATTGAACATAGCCTGATTGGAGTTGCCTTTAATGATGAGTGGTATAGTTAAGCAAGCTAGATTATCCAAGAGGGATTTGGTTCAGTTTTAGTCACAAGGAGCTGATAGGGGCGTTGAGTCACCAGAAAGGCTTTACTGATTCTCACGTCAAGGAAGATTGTTGATAAAAGATGATTGTCATAGTGAAAAATGGAAACCATGTAGATCCCGTTGAAACAGTGAACTTCAAGTCAGTGGGGAGGCCAGTAAAATATGACCGATCCTAAAGAGGAGGAAAGGGAGAGAGAGAGAGAAAAAGTTACCCCACCAGAAAAAAAAACGGAACTTATGATCAATGGTATCTGTGCGTTCAGGGCTTTTAGTGACAATAGATAAAGGAAGTGATGTATTGCATAAATAGCTAGATTTAAGGTTTTGTATCTAAAGCCAATACTTATCTATTTTCATATTTGATTTTAACTACAAAAAAAAGGTGCTGATACACTATTAACCAGAGTCTGCAGTATCTAGCTAAAAAATGAGTGATTTTCTTTGAAAAATCTTCAAGAAATGAAAGGAATTGATAAATTCAGCATTCGAGACAACTGCTGAAAATTGATATTAGAGAATATGAAACAACAGTGAAAGAATCCTAGATCCAAATAAAAAGTTTTCCTTACCTTTTGTCTTTAGTTTGTTGCCTCTTCATGACAAATGTCTTCCAATTTTTATAGACTTCATCAATACCAAACACAGAGTAACCCATCAAGTCTGGGTATTTTTCCTGTACAAATGAGAATCATGAAAAGAACATCCATTAAGTCCCATATAAGGATAAATACTGTAGGGCAACCTGGTTATTCTAACCAATTCTAAGATTTCAAATAAAAAGGGGTCACTAATATCACTGAATTTCTTTCATTTACAAGGCATTTGTAAATAAATTAATTCCCCTTTTTAAGTAATTTAATTCGTTTTTTATTTATCAAAAAATATTTTGAGAGAAATTGATCATTGAATACGCAAGTGTGTATGTGTGCATGTACATACAGAATTCGGTACAACTTTGTTTAACAAAACCACAATAACTATAGCAGAAAATACCTTTGTAATTTTTTTTTTTTACAGCAAGCGCTCATAAGTAAAACCCAGAAAATGTTAAGACAAGCAACACACCTTGATAACATTGAAAATGTAAAAGAGGCCAGACACTTGCTGTTTAATTGAAGGTTTCTGGAATAAAGAATAATTCAAATAATTCAAGCAGTTCATACATGAGAAACAGGAAAATGTCATTAGTAATGTTGGCTAAAAATGATGATTTTTTTTTTTTCAAATTAGGAAAGTTACTGCAATTTGCTATCTATAAAAATACAAATTAATCATGGACAGTGGAGAAAATTTTGCCAGTTTCTGAGGAGGTTCATTCATATCATAGATTTTTTTGAAGATCAATGAATGTTCTTTATTGCAAGATGATTGGAATAATGATACAGCTACATGGTATTAATCATTCATACAACCAAATCATTCAACACACGCACGTACATTTTTATACACATAAAAATTATAAATTGAGTTAGATTATATAAAAACTTATTTAAGATGATCTCCTGCCGTTACACGGTTTATATATCACTCAATTTAAACAATGTAAATAGAATAAACGATTAAAGAAAATGGGGCTGCTACAGGAATTGAACCTGCCACTTCAGCGTAGTAATGCTCCTACCATTGAGCTAAACAGTTGCATAACTCCCATCCTTATATGTTTAATATATCACTCAATTTAAACAATGTAAATAGAATAAACAATTATAGAAAATGCATTACCAGTGGCTGTTTAGCTCAATGGTAAGAGCATCGCTTCATCGAAGTGGCTACCCTATCAGTGGCAGGTTCAATTCCTACAGCAGCCCCATTTTCTTTTATTGATTATTCTATTTACGTTGTCTAAATTGAGTGATATATTAATTGTGTATCGACAAGAGATAATCTCAAATAAGTTTCTATACTATATATTCTGTCAGACCAAATACGTCCATTTCTTAAGTGCATATATATATTAAAAAAGATATTGGTACATAATGATTTACAAACAGAAAGAAATAGCCTTTCAGTGCCATGGGTACAAGTTGAGTGGTGTGATCCCTAAAAAGAAGTGTGGTCCTGCCTACAGAGCCAGTAGTACTGCTTTATTTCTGCATCTTGTTCTCCAAGAACTGTAATCTCAAATTACTTGAATGTTCCTCTACCTCTGACTCAAATGAGGTACAAAAGGAATGTTGGCAAATTTGGAGTATGTGACATGGAAATAAGACAAAACTATTATCTCTTATTGCACATTTCTCAGGAGTATGTTATGCCTTGAATTCTATTGAAACAAATTGATAATTACTGGTTGCAATCAATTTTCATTGTAATGTCTTGAATTGTTTTAGAATAAATCAATAATTACTGCTAGTAATTCAGGACCACAGTTATTGAAGTATGGTGTGCAAAAATGAAGCAATAAAACTAGCTCTGTAGGGACTGCACTCCTGAACTTGTACCATGATATTTGAATGATAATAATAATAGAATTACAGATGAACATTACAAAATAAGTGATGCTACCTTAGGTAGTGATTTTAGGTTGGCATAGTTCATGTTTATGATTGGCCGGAAGGATTTATTCTTTGGAAGGAAACGCAAGCATGAAACCCCGAGACAATCACCTTTCACCATTTCATGAAAGACATCCTCCTGTAATTCATCAAAATAAGCAGAAAGATTTTGTAAAGTTTACATAAAAGATGGAAATCCAAATCAGAGGAAAAAGTTATACTCTGAATAATAAACTCTTAAATTCATATAAAAAATTGAAATCTTTACTTGATAAAACAACTTTCGATCAGAGTTACTTCTTTTCACTGTTTGGTAAATTCTAAAAAAAATTTGTTTCATTCAATTCACAAAAGAATTTCATTGAAGAGAAAAACATTCTATTCACTGGAGAGTTCCACAGTCTTTAGGAGCAGTTTCAAACAGATCAAGAATTCAAGGTGTTAGTATTATACATTGGTTTACTAGTTTCCTCATCATAATTGTTATATTCACAATGTTTTTTGGCCATTGTACCCTCCAGCCTTCATCAGGTTGTAGTTGGTGATCGTCTAAGAATTTAAAACCAAACCCATTTTTTAATCCATTCTGCTGTCCATGCTTCTGAGTTAGTTTGTCCTTGTCTGCCTCTTCCACTAAACCAGAGTATATGATCTTTTTTGCACCACCTGATACCGAGATTGAACTCTCGACTGCCAGGTTACAGGACACGTTTAACCAAAGCTTTTATTCATAAGTCTCTTGTCACATAGGACAATTGGAGATGGAAAGCAGAGTAAATCAGTGTATAATCTTGCTATAATTTACCAAATATCTCTGTCTGTCAGTTTTAGCATAATTTGAGAACGGCTAGAGCTATGGCCACAAATATCTGTGGCTACAAATAGGACACCAGAGCAAGTTTTTCGCATATCAATCGTTGGAAAATAATAAAGAAATTGATAATGTGGGGATCTGTGTTTTGCACTCTGTCAATATTAATGATCTGATTTCAATATATCAATCTATCTATTTGATAATAAAAGTCTGATTCTATTTATCCAATTATAACCTCTGAGTAAACGAAATGGTGTATTGTAGCCAGAGGTATAAAATTAAGCTACACCTGAAAAAAGAATTTTGATCTCTTATTAAGGCCAAAGAACTAAATGAAACAAAATTGAGATCTATTACTATTCCAAGACAAATTACAGCAATTCTTTGATTAACGAGCCAGGGTTAAACTCCACTCAAACTCTGACTGAAGATGATTTCTGCAAATTTTTTATTGTTCACATAATAAATATAAAAATATATAAGTATAAACATATTTATTTATTAGAATGAAATAAGCCCTTGTGTAATCGTAAGATGAATTTTTGTATATATATAAGATTTGTCAGTTTGGCTCAGTCAGCTGGCTTCTAACCACTAAGTCATGATATCAAATCGCAATAGGATAATGTTAATTTTATAAATGCATTTTCTTATTAGAATGAAATAAGCTCTTGCATATTTCTAAGAATATCTTGATATGTAAGACTTGTCAAATTAGCTTAGTTAGAGAACTGCCCACCAATCAGTTGGTTGAAATTATGGTGGGGGGAATGTTAAATGTGACAGGACAGACGAATAGTGAAAAGTTTACTCCCCTAAATTAGGTGAGGATTGTTCTTGTTGTTGAGGTAGAAAAACAAAGTCAACTCCAGGCTTGGACAGGAGTTTGACGAAAAGTGTGAAAAAAGAGATAAATGAAAGCACTTACATGTTTTACAGGTTTTAACAGGCCTTTCAAAAGAAAATCTGTAAAGAAAAAGAAAAGAAAACATCCACTTTTGATCCATAAGCCATAGAAATTTGCAAAATAAGAAACAACAATTAAGACAAGCTGAGGTCCCTTTTCTTAATATTCATCATCAAATATTACTCATTCTGTTCCATGTTGGTAGTCACACCCTTAATACTGACCATTATAATATGACTAACATAGAACTAAAAATAATGATATTATTTATGAATGGATTGGTACTTCTATCCAGGACTAGAGTATCTATGCGCTCTGTCTAAGATCAAAGTGTCATTCTCTAAGCTCTGTGCTTAGGATCAGTGTAGTATTTGAGCTCTCTGCCTAGGATCAAAATGTTGTTCCCTAACACTTATACTTAGAGTCAAGTTATAAGTATACTATGCTAGCATAAATATATAATGAAAATACTTGGTCAAACTCACTTTGAACTGCAAGTTGTCGTAAATGGAGCCATACAGGTTTTCGGTAATAGAACAAACGATTTCGATAATGTGCTGTTTCTGTTACGTAAAAGAAACCCTGGGGAAAAAAAATCCAAAATTTCAAAAAAATTAAGTTCATTTACATTCGTAAATATGTTAAATTTGGAGGTATTTTGTATAAATATTTATAGTTTCAAACATACATCAACACGGAACTAGAATTATGTGTAAAAATATTCCACATTTTTAGATATAACTCCCAGTAAATTTATTCACCATTTGAATTATTTATTAACAGTTTTCTTCGAGAATAACATAATAAATTTTTAAATGATCAGTTTGAAAATTTTTGAACTGAGCTGTATAATAATCAAGAATATTGTATCCAAATCATTTTTCTAAAGACAGAAAATGTTTACACTGATATATTATAAGTGTATGTTAGTATGCATATTTGTGAAAAGCAAGTTTAGTTTAGCACAAAACTACACCAAATACACCAACAATGGAAACATTTGAAATGCAGAAATATCAACCATTATTAATTTTTTGCTAGCATTTTCTTTCATCTCATTTTCGGTCTGCGCAGTAGATTCACTGCTGAAGATCGATGGTCTGAGTAAGTTGCAATGAAAACCAACTAAACAAAATTTAGATGAAAGAAGATACTAGTAAAAAGTATGTATGCTTCATCTAATAAAAACTTAATCAGGATAACATTACTACTAATACAACTAGTGCACAAATAGGGAAGGATGAATTGTGAGTTCAATGGTTAGATTTTTTAATTGAAAAAACTCATTTAGGTTTTCTAAAACATCAATGAAAGGGAATTCATAAAATCCAAGGGAGACAATCCAAGGATGCCGAGATGAATGTGAGGTACAACTCTCCAATTAGATTATTACTGCTTATCCCAACCCCATTTGGTACTTATTTTGTGGTATTTTAAAGAGAACTAAGATGCCATTTCCCTTGATAGGCTCTTTTCTCCTCGTTAATATTAAATGGCTGGTTCTTTTTAAAAAAAGTAAAAAGATTCTAATTCAGTTGCACACCTTTGATTTGCCATTCCATTATAATTTGATTATACTCAGTATTTTTACATCATGTAATTTTCCTAAGGTTTAGTTGTTTCTATGAATCCTTATCAACATAGAATTTCAATATTTTGCTCCTTGGCTTTTTGCATATTGCTAATGATTGGAAGACAAAAATTATACACATCACATCTCAAAATAGCAGGATATTTTCAAGACAGACCTTGTATATATATTAATACAATAATTAATTTTATTAAAATCTTTCTTCCCTCCAAAACAACCACTGACATTACTGAGTTTAAAGCAAAGTTTTATACTTACTCGAATGATCACCATGATGATATTGAAAAAAATCCACACCAAACACTGACAGAGAAGATGACATCGCCAGGAAAGGGAAGGAATTTTTCTCAACCAATCACAAACAGAAACCTGAGAAAGATGCAAAGAGTTTGTTTTTTTTTCAGTCGAGAAAAATTAATTGAAAATAGCATGTTGAATATATTCAAACAATGCCACAAAATTGAAATTGTTCACATGCTTATAACTCAAAAATTCCAAGTTACACAGGAAGCAAAGTTCAAACCAAGAAGTGTAATGAATGGAGCAAAAATTGAGGACCAGCTCCGAATTGCAACATAAAAATATTCTATTTCAATTAAGCCTTCAATGAATTTGGTTTTCTTTTGACAAAACTAGTCCATGAATGGTTGCTTTGCAGATTGGTTATCTTAGATGTACTACAACATTTTCACCGATGGCTGCTACTTTTCCCTTCCCATCTAGACATAGTTAAGAAAGAGCCAACGTGTGATTGATTGGAGATGTCAATTTTCATAGCGGTACAAGTGTTATAGAACCAGTAGTACAAAAAAGCAATTTTATTTTTAATCTAAAAATTAAACCATATACTTACACTCTCTAACCCATTCCAACCAATCTTTTCAACAAAAACCCAAGTGTCATAATTCTGGTGAAATGAGTGTCCATTTCACAATAGATTGTTATTGTGAATTGAGGATAAATTTGAAAAAAAATAATGAAAAAAAAAAAAAAAATGTGATTACTGGACTAAACATTTAAATCTTCATGGTTTTATGCCAAAAATATGAGCAGCACCAACGCAGATTGACAAGTGAAAAAGGAAGAATATTTGGCGACCATGTGTTTTATTCTTTGGTTGGGTCAGTAATCATGGCTAGTGATTCAATTGTGTCTAATACTCAAAACTAACCAAGATTCATTGATAGATGACATAATTATACAATATAAAATGATTTCATTGGGTGCAAAAGAGTTAACATATTTAGATAATTTTGACCTTGGATTCGAAGTGACAATGACAGGTTTGTGCAATCTTCTCTGTTAAAATACGACACAGGAAGTGATCAATAACGATAAAAAACAGAACATTGTGAAACTCCGATGTGTGTTGTTATTCCTATCACGTTATTCGTGCTATTTTTACATTGTGATGATCACAAATAATTCTTTTCATTTGCACAAGTCTGTGACTCATTGCTTCACTGATGGTTACCATAAGTGATGACTGCTACTGATACTGTTAGTGTGACAGATAGAGTAAGAAAGGAGAGAAGAGGTAAGAAAGGAGAGAAGAGAAAAGAAAGTAGTCCAATAAGAGGGTAGGAAGAAAGAGGGACTGCTATTACTACTATAAGTGGGATGGACATGGCTCTTATCATATATAAGATGATTATGTACATTGAGATTGACAGATCATTGCCCTGATTTTGAATTCCTCTATTAAAGAGCCATACCACCGACAAGGCTATGTCAAAATAACTGGTAGAAAATTTTGGGTTTATAGCTTTTCCTTGGCAATTAGCATAGAATATCAGTGGTCAATGATTGTTTATTCACTTCCATTTTCTGATATTGTACCAATTAGTAAAATTTGCATTTCATCTATTCTTACAAACAAGTAATACTGGCATCAGAGTATGTGGTTATAGTTTCACTATATACAACAGTATTTAATATGCAAATATTCCACTGCATCAAACGCATTAGGATTATAATTAAGGTTTGTTATTTTTACAGAAATTCAACATTTACAGTTATGGGGCTTAGATGAGTTACACAGAACATTAATCCACCCAAAAACCCTTGTAAACCATATCATAATCAGCCTTTTAGTGTCCATTGTTGGACATGGGCCTTCTCCAGGATTCACCATGCCTTTTTATCATGGGTGTCACGGAACCAATACTTTCTGAACTTGTCTATTTTATCATGCTATCTTATTTTTTACCAGCCACAGTTTTCTAATATGATCTCTGGTGATCTACGTTGTGAGTTGTGATGTCCATTGTTTGTCTGCCATTCTTGCAACATGACCAGCCTATTGCCATTTGAGTTTTCTAATGGATTCTATATCCCTGGCTCAGGTTTTTTCTCAAATCCACTGCATTCTCTCATGCCCACGTTGCATTTTTCTCAGTTTGAGGGGCAATCTTTTGGTTAGGTTTTATAAGGTAGCTCAATGCAGATTTCAAGACACAAATTATCAATAAAGGCTAATCTATTAGTATATGTAAAAGAAACAAAAATCAAACTGAAATCAGATTTATTTTGTTCAACTTTACCTTCATGCCATTCATTATTTGACCAAGGCAGAGTTTCTCAAATTTTCCAAGAAAGATGAATTTCTTCACATCTGGTTTAAATTGTGTAAGGAAACATGGAGAAAAAACAAACAGATTCAAAAGAAGTAGTTACCAGGCACAATTGAATAACTTGATCACATTCTTCCATCCATATTCATACTTATGGCAACAGAGTCTCAATTCTGTAGAGTTTGAACTAGATATTACAGCTAGAAATAACAAAATTTTGCTATGTTTAGTCTAGAAGAAAGTTAACTTCCATTAATAAAGTAATAGGGTGTACTCAGTCATGGCTGATACTATATATATATATATATATATTTGATTGACACTGCTGGGTAGCCATGTTAATTTAACTGCTTAACTTTTAAATCTTTGAAAATGGTTAGATGGAAAACAACTGATAATTCCAACAATTGCATCCAAAGATATTTGTAGATAATAGACTGAAATGACATGAATTTAAAAATTCTTTTACATCTTTAGTCCTTAGAACTGTAAAGCTTTTTAGACTATACATAATACAAATCAGGAATGCAATATGATATATGATATAATATAAGATCTATGGGTTTATTTTAAGTGCCCGATACATTCACCATTAAGTTGATTTAGAGCAGAGCTTAAAATATAACAAAGTAAGGATTCGCTTCACAAACACATTCATATTTCTACCCAAGTAGCACTAAAATGCTGGCATCACTCAGAATTTCTATTAACAAGCATAACTTAATAACCTACATTAAGATATACTTGAAATTAATCCCCATAGATATCTCATTCCCTTCAGTATTACTATGAACAGTTCCATTATTTTATATCACCAGCCATTTTAAAGGACAACCAAATCACCATAATTATCTTAAATATGTGGAAACAGACTGAACCTGGAATAATAAAATTATCAATTAACGTCCTATAAAGGGGAACCCAAACATTGGGAAATAGCTTTAAGTGAGAATAAAATACTCTCAGAGAAGAAACATACCACAAAGGACTGATGGATTGACAACGTATTGATGATAAAAATGCCTACACCATGCCCTCCTCATTAATAACTTATAATTAACTTATAACAAGCACAACGTTCCCACTGAATAAAACAGAAAAACATAACAAGCAATGACCGACCACTAAACAAACAAAACTACATATATCTACATATATATATATATATATATATATGTGGCAAAAACATAAATGTGTTTGAGTAGCGAATCCTTACTTCATTGTATATATGTAAAAAAAATTCAAATTCTCATACCTTCATCCTTTCTCTTCTCCTACCCTTGCAAAGTAATGAACAGGGTAAGAATAGAAGAGAATGTTTATGCTTGAATGGGAACAAAAAGGACTCAACTTTCACTATAACTGTCATTCATTCATCATTATAAAAGCAGACCACAGGAATATAGAAGGATAGCAAAAGTGATCAATAATAAAATAACATACATCAGTTTAATTTGATTTTGCATCTTATCATAATATAGATACATTCTATGGGAATTAAATCACTTTAACAAAGCTATATTTGAATTTCAACAGGTCCAGCCAGTAGCAAATGGTTCTGCATGTCGAGAATAAAGGATACTCTTCAGCAGGACAGTCATGTTATGCTTTGATCCAAGAAGCTCTGTTGGAATCAAACGTAGCAAACAGGCACGAACAAAACGGTAAACCTATAGAAGAGGATGAAATAAATGTATGAATTAAGATTCAAAAGATCTGATAAAATAAAAGGATAGAAAACAAGACAATGTCAATGTTTGAGATTCGTTTTCTATTAGTTGGAATCAAATGGTTCTGAATCAATTTCTTGAATCTCAGATGTTGATTGGTCAGCTCAGAATTCTTACAAAAACAAAAGACAATTCAAGGGCTTTTCTTACATAGTTAATATTTACAAAAAAACTGGTTGACTTTTTTCTTTCTGAAATAAGTGTGATGAGAGAATGTTTGTAAAATTTGTAAAAGTAGTATTTACAGTATTTGCGTATAAGATTCATGAAGAAAAAAAATTTCTTCACGATAATTGTAGGTGTACAAACCTATATGCTCATTTGTTAATTGAATATCATACATAAAAATAATTTTTTCTCAATAAATCTTATACACAATATATATAAGAAAAATAAATGAAAAATTTTTGAAAAGAGAGAAAAAACCCTTTCAAATGAAAAAAGAGAGAAGCACGAATATACATGTAATTTTACTTGCTATATCTTATCTTACATTTTAAACTAAATCTTATAAATAAATGGTACATTTACAAATTTTACAATAGATTCTCTTTTTTCCATGAATTGTAAACAAATCCCTATTTCACTAATTTCAGGAAAAAAAAGTTGACCAGCGTTTTGGGAAATGACAAACTATGGAAGAGTCGACCAATTGGCAGCAAACAAATGAACACTCAGTAATCTGAGATTTGGTAAATTGAACGCCACCAGAATCAAACAAAAATATTCAGTTTTTTTTACAAATTCTTATTATTTTGTGAAAGCTTTTCTTGCTGAGTTATACCTTTATTTAATCTGGCATATACATAGGTACATCGATAAGTCATTAGCTCAATGATGAAAAAAGTATTTTACATGACAAACTTTTATTTCTCAGCATAATCTCCTTTCTTGTCAAATCCAGTGACAAACCTGACGTTTTTGTCTTTTACTTGATTATTCAAATAATTAAATAATAGGGTAAGTGTGTAAAGGCTCTGGGGGGAGGGGTTTACTTTGAAAGAGATTAAGGTGTCATTGCTCTACTTGGGCTTAAATGGCTGGATGCTTTCCAGGTAGACCTTGTATATTGTGATTGAGGTGAGAAAACTGCTCTTTGAAATAATGATGATGATAATGACAAAGATACAATCTGTACAAAGTGTGGGATGAGATGGCCATGGAGGCCATTGGGCCTGTTCCAAGTGACTCACCTGTTTCTGTTGAACAAAATCTTCCAGTAACATTTTGATTGAAGCTTTCCTTTCTTTTGTTACTAACTTTTTGATCACTGATTTCTTTGAAGAAGCTACAAGAGAGAAATTGAAAATTTCCCAAAGAATATCCAAGTTTTAGAACATAAAAAAAAACAAACAACAATTCTATCATCATTTTTACAGTACTAAGAATAACAGTATAGCACCAAGAGATCAGGGGAAGAATAAATGGTTAGTTAAAAGGTCAGATTTGATTTTCTGTCAACTTTAGAGTTCTTGTTGCTCAACGGTTGGATCAGCTAGTATGTTTAACATGGCTTTTTCTAAAAATTCCTAGCTCATCAACCAAATAAAATGATAAACACAGGTCTGGTTAGTCATTCCATAGAAACTGTCACATGATCAACATCTTTTGCAGCATGTCGTGTTGGGGGAGATAAATGAATGAGTTACTTTTTTCGCCTTTTGTTGGGCAGTGATCACTACAAAAAATCCAAATAAAAAATTAAAAAAACAAGCATGAACACTGCTAGGCACAAACCAAGGCATTAATTTAGCATAAACTTACATTGTGAATTGAATACCCCCCACCACTAAAAAACTATTTGAGGGGAATTCGAAAAAAAAAAAAATCCCCTCTTCTAGACAAGGAGTAAATGTTTAAATTCTCAGCCCTCTAACTCCATTGGTGTGGTTTGCACACACAATAGATCATTAGATAAGTCTGGTTAGTAGGAACTGTCACATGACTAACATGTTCTGGCAGCATGCCTTGTTGGGGATGATCAATTACAAAATTGGAAAAAGCAGTGATCAATGGATAAATTACTTCTCATGACTTTTGTTGAGCTGTCTTCATCAAAAACACCTGAATTTTCAAAAAACAAGCATAGATGCTGCTGGACATTAACTAAGAGATCAATTTAGCAAAAACACTGCAAACTGAACATTAAAAACCTATTTAGGGGAGAATTTAGAAAAAAAAAAGAAAAGTTTTTTCTAGACATAATAAAGGTTAAATTTTAAAAATTTCCAGCCCTTTAGCTCCCTTGTTGTGGCCCATACATGTGATACATACATAGCTAGCAAACCGGCTACACCAGCTTAAAAACTGAAGAAACCTTTGTTGACAGTTACTGTTTATAGTTTCTAACAGGCAACCAAACCCACTTAAAAGCTGAAGAAACCTTTGTTGACATTGACAATTTTGGTTAACAGTTTGTAATATTTGTACTGGAGCTGCAGAATATTAAATAAATCAGAAACTAGTAGTGAAATCATCTGTTTTCAGTAAGATTTAAATGCAGGCTTTACAACAGGGAATATCAATTCTAACTCAGTGGTAGAATGAGAAATTTTGTATTAACCCTTTAGTGGATCAATTTTCTTCACACCCAATGCTTCATTTTGGATTGCAAAATAAGCATGTCCTTCACTCAGTGCCACAAAGTAGAAACTGTGTTAATTGCCTTGAACAAAACCGCGGAATGGATGTCTATGTGCATCAGAGATGACATGTAACATTTCACAAAATGCACATGTGCCAGAGAAGGGGTTAAGAGTACGTAATACAGGTCTCATGAAAATATACTTTTGTTTTCTTTCACACAATATTTTTTGCTATGAACATACACAGACTATAAAGAAAATCTCTGAATACAAAGGGCATAAATTTGTCAGATTTCATCCCTGAAGCTACAATGTTGTGGCATAGAGACAAGTATGTATACAATATATATATTTATATAGCTAAAAGCCCCACTAGCAAGTAGAAGAATTTTTTTTTCATTTTATAACAGCCATAAAGTATCCACATTTAGCTTTGAAATAGCTAAAATTGTAATCCTGGTTGTTGCCACTGATTTTGTGAAAACGGGGCTGATGAATTTTGGATAGATTCTTTCTGGCTCTAAAATGTAAGAGGATGCCAAAATACTTTTGGTTGTCCGAAATTATGAGTTATTTTATAAAAAAATGATGTTCTGAAAAGAATGAGATATAAAAAAATGCATATATGGAGAATAATCTGCTAAAGCTTTAAACTTAGATATCTATATTCAGGATAAATCTATTCAGGGGTTAGAAAACCGCAAGTGAATATTTTGTATATACAAGATGGATTTTTTAAAAGGTCATGTTTCTTACTATTGATATTATTTCTCTTGGAACAATTTGTAGATATTTTGTTGGTTGTTGCTTTCCTCTGTGGTTTAGCTTTGATCACTGCAAATGGGCAATGATAATTCAGTAATGATATATAATGACATGATCTGGAAAGAAGGAAAACAAAGAAATTAGTCAGCTAATAGATAAATTTCCATAGAGTGTACTTTGCTCTTGAAACTACCATATTTGATGGCATATTAGAACCCCCTCCTCTTATTTCAGTAGGGAATATTAAGAAAATATGCCATTCCATGAATCCCTTTCATTTATCACCCAGTTTTTTCAACTCCTTCTCGAGTTTTGGTCATTGTTGTTTGGACAACGAAGGTTACATATATCTTCCGAGCCATTGGAGGCGGGGAAGAGGGGTCTCACATGCTATCAAAAATGGTACTTTCACTAGTGTCAGATTCTAGAAATTGGAATATAGGTTGAAATTTAGATGAAATATGCAAAAGATAAACAAGTATTGTGTTTTTTTAAAAAATTCAACTAGTATTAGATGTGCGCAAATGTTCCAGTTGCCTTCTTTTTTAAAAAACTAGGTTGAATACACGGTTGAAAACCAGTTTTCCACTCAGAATTTTTGCATATACTTAGTATATAAAACAATATAAAAAAGATATAAGCCAGGACAAAGTTGAGAATACTATGAAATCTTGAGAAAGATGATATTTTGGGACATAAAAATTAGGTTAGTATCAATGTTCCTTCTAATTTTTTCATGGCCTGTGTGGGACCAAAAAGTCTGCGAGCAACTTAAATTTGGCAACATAGTTTTATCATTGAACTCTTTTTCCTTTATCAGAAAATTTCAAAATACACGCACATCTAGTCTAGTGGATACACTGGTCAGTATTAGTATTTACCTGTGGTTTTTTATTAGTTTTTGGAACAAGGGTTTTACTTGGCTCCCCAGGAATGATTTTATTTCGCACTTTGGACAACCAGCGTCAGTTGCTGACGATGCAGATAATTTTTCTCTATGTGGACGAATGCCAGAGGCTGTTTGGCAGGTTGATATTGTATTTGTCATGTTAGTATAAACTGTTTCACATTGAAGAGAAGCCTCTGTCTGTACATTTGATCTTGATTTTGCAAACATATCTTGGAATATCATCTCAGAAACTTCTGCAAGATTTTCAGTTTTGCATAACAATTCTGAAAAAAAGTTTAAAAATTGTATTAGATCATATTGCAAAAAAAAAAAATTGTATATATATTGGGCTGCTGATTAAATTGGCCAACAAGTAAATAACCAGAATAGATCTAGGGAGATAAAATCTAGAAAATGAAGTTTTCACTGTTTAAACACAAAAACAAGGTTAGTACACAATTAGTTTGATTGTTAACAAATGTGGAAAAAAGGACAAATGAAAAGGTCAACCATAATAATAAGTTTTAACTCTCATAGGAGTTAAAAAGGAAAGGCACGAGTTTTCTGCTGATACAAAGTTGTTTGGAGAGATCTACTGCGATAAGGATGAGGTGAAGGGAAGAATATAGGAAAAAAGAATGCCACTTATAAAATGCAAGATAGAGTCTCAGAATGCCCATTAGTTTTTGATCATCTAAATCATAGCTACTATAATGTTATCTTTGTTAGGCCTAACTAAGTAGAGAGAGCTTAGCTTGGTTTGGATGTGTTCTTTGAGATGAAGAAGGAAAGCTCTTTAGAGGAGAAGGATCGATTACTTTTTATATGTAGAAATTGTGTGCGTAAAAACTAGGTGTGTATAAAAACTATTCTAATTAAGGAGAGTGCAAAAATGCCAGCTTACCTCGAGGCCGTCAGAACAAAGAGAGGCAGAAAGTTTTACTGCCAAAGCTTAAATACCATAAAGATAACAATTGGTTATCTTATTGGTAGTTCTATGTGATGTTAAGGAGGAAGCAACAAAGAATTTACCACTCCTTTGGGGTTTTTCACTCTTCACCTTGCAGTGGAGAGTGCAGGTAGATCTCTGCTAAGGGCAGATAATTCCAAATATGATCAATTTTCAGTGCTAAAAAGTGGGCACTACATAAATAATGAGCAGTGTTTGTTTTTCTGTCTGTAACTTCCACTAAAGCATATAGAAAGGCACAATGAACACACAAACACAAGATAGGCTGCAGCTGGTAAAGGGAGGCTCTTTTGTCTGTGTATTCACTGGAAGTTGGTAGGCAACTGCTGCTGGTAATATAACTGCTGTCATCTCATTTTAATCATTTTACCTAATCATATTGCCTTATTGTTTCAAAATCATTTAAAAACATAAAATATAAAAAGTTGCAGAAAATTGACAGATAAATGAATTCTGTTTGAGATAAGGGTTTTTACGTTTGAAGTAAATACATTTATATCATTTATAAGTAAATAGCAAACCCACAAACTGAGAACCATGCAACGTGCACTGGAGAGGATCATGCTCAACATCACATGGAGAGATCACAAGACAGCACAATATATTAGAGAAATAACAGGAGTAACAGACATCATAGAATCCATTAGAAAACTCAAATGGCAATGGGCTACTCATGTTGTAAAAATGTCAGACAATCGAGGAACATCACAACTGACAACGTGGATCCCAAGAGATCATATACAAATCTTCAGCCATGAAATCACTCCTATGAATAGTAGGGGATCCTTCTTCTCTTTTGTGAGGTGGGAGAGGGTACCATTCTAATTTTTACTATTGTTTTATCCTTTGTAACATTTTGATCAACATATATAAAAAAAAATCAGTCAAAGATTATGACACACAGCTTTTACTAAATTTGTAACCACTAAAACCTGAAGAACTTCGAAGAGATGGCATAACATCATTGAAGAATTGTTGGGAAAAGATTATAGCTTCAAATCAATGATACTTTGATTAAATATTTACTGGTTTTTTGATTGTTTATACCATCCTTCATTTTACTATTCAAAATACATTTTATCTGTAACAACCTGATAGTTCTCGGCTTTTGATTCTTTTTGACAGCTTTTAAGGGCATTGTGTCCTTGAGTGTTCAAAAAATATGCAAAGAAATCTAATGTTTTATCATATTTATTTCATATAGAAAACAAGTAAATGTACCTTTAAAATAACATCAATAAATTAATTGAACATTTGTCATTATATAACTGAAGATCAGACATATAACGACCATAAATCTTTTCATTTGAAGAATGTACATCACAAATGTTTAATCATCAACAAAAAATGCTTGGAAATATAAAACACTTACGATATTTGTCTAATCTTTGGTGCAAATCTTTAACATATAAGATGTGTGTATGAGGGATAACTTCATAGAAGCTGGATGATAAAATAAATAAAAGATAAGGTGAAAAATTTTGGTATACATGATTTTACATAGTAGATTTCAAGAGAAGAAAAAAAATGTTTTTGAATTGTTTCACTCATCTTTCTTTGTTATGACTATGAAGAATGAAACTTTGATTTGTAATTTCTGGAAATGGTATTTCAACAACCAAAAATTACAGACAAAATTCAGTAGTAAGCAATCAATAAGAAACCTTATGTTTAGTTTTAATAGAATTAAAAGTTTAGGCAAAAACAAAAGGAAGATTTTATGTGCACAATTTTTTGTAAAAAAAAAATATAAAAAAACCCATCAATGTTACAATTGGAAAAGATCAGGGCATTTTTCCATTAACTCTATTTGATAATTTTTGTTTGAATTACTGAGATGAGGAATCATCATTATTATACACCGATTTACTTGGATTAGTATCTTCCAGTTGGTTGATATATTTACAATGTTCTGACTGTTGTACCCCTCTGCTTTCTTCAGGTGTCCGTCACAGTTGGTAGCTGACTGGGAATTTTGAACTGGGCACTTTATTTAATTCACAGGGATAGATTGTTCTCATTCTGATGTCTATGGTAGAGGATATATCTATCAGTTAATTCGTCTGTGTGATGTCACTTGGTTAGCTCTTTGACTGAACTACAATATATGATTTTTTTTTTACTGCACCCAACCTAACACTGAACTCACAACTGCCAGGTCGGTTACTAGATACTCTAAAAAGGTTATCAAGAACAACAGACATTTGAAGAAGGTCAGAGAGTATAACTGTCGAAATATAGTGACTATGATAACTTAGATGAGGACACTAGTGTGAGTAAATCAGTGTATAATAACTATTTGAGTTTACAAGAATCATATATCTATATTTCTAATATATTTTTTCCTAAATCAGCCAGAAACAATTTAGCCAAATGAACACGAGATAAACATATTCTTAATTAAAATTATAGGATGTCAACCTAATTTTGATAGGCATACAATGAATTTATAGACCACCAAATTATTATTTATGAAGATATTAATGAAAGCTTAAGGAATCCATGCACTCATTTCTTAAGTTAACTTCATTACAGTACTTCATGGGTTTCTCTGCTAACCCAAATACCTCCTTATCTGTTAGCTACATTTAGATGATGTGAATATCTATATGAACAGGAATTTCAAATGATATAAGAAGTTCTAAATGATTTTATTATCATCAAAGTTCTTATAAATATAAGTTAGTATTACTTGAGGAAAAGAAGTGCAGAGTTACATAACAGTTATCGGCATGAAGAATAGAACCGGCAAACTGAGTCCAAATTTCAGCAAAGGCTGTTCATGTTCACTTTACACTAATGCTCTTGGGAAAGGTATGAATCTATTCCTTCTCCCGGCTATGGGTAAATAGCAGGGCATTTGGAATCCTTCAGTTTTGTAGAGAAGCCCACCAAAGAGAAGATTACACTGACAGTAAAATCCCACAGCTTGGCAATTATCATTGTAGGGCCCAAGCCAAGTAAAGGAGGAGGGTAGATGTGGAGCTAGCAATTGCACCCCGTAAAACATACTTGCTACTGAAACCGCACTGGTTGTAGCCTAATGATCCACAAGGAATCTTTGGGAATAAGCAATTACTTGATTACTTACTTGTAAGGGTTGAAAGCCATTTTCATCAAGGGGCAAGAAGTTAGAATGTTTTTAGGTCTTCTTTTGCCTCTTCGAGTTTTTTTCTTCTTTGAATTTTTTGGTAGAAAGTCCAGATGCAGAAACTTAGGATCATTATTTTCATCAATGCCAACTGACAGTTCACTTTCTTTCTTGTTAGAATTACTTTGATAGTCAGTCTGATTCCCTTGATCAAGAACAGAGGTTTGGTTTAACAAGATGTGCCTTTCTTGGTTCCTACTTTCAGACTGATTGCTCAAAGAAAGAACAGTGTGATGAGAATCAAGAATGCTTTCTGAGAGCGAACCAAGAGATTCTCTTGCAGTCACTATTCCAAGTGAACGTTTGTGGAGATCTGATTTGCTGTCCTTTGATATGTTTTCCAATGTCTCAGACAAAGGAGCTGGAGTGTTTGATACATCAGAACTACCAGAAAAAGTCTCAAAAGGTTTGGTAGTTATTGGTGACATTGGACTTCTATTTGAAAAGTGGATAGCTGTGCCTGAAGATATGACTGGACTTTGTAAACATTTTGGAATGATCTTTGAAGGGAGATCTACAATGGATTCTGCTTGATAGCCAGTATTGTTTCGTAATTTTTTGGGGTCTGATATTCCCTCATTTTTGAATGGATATTTTCTCTTTTTTAAAACTTGACACTTGGTTGGAGGCCTTGGATAGATTTCTTGTCCTACTTTTATCAATTCATATAAAGGAGTACCTGTAATATAAGAGAAAATAAAACTAATTTCATGAAACAGCTATGCAAAAACGTCAGTTTATACTTGATTACAAAAGTTAAACAATGTTCAGTCAGGTCATAACTAAATAGATACTTGAGAATTATGTGTAATAAGTGAAAAGAGCAATACATATATATTGTAACATCTTTGCTTGCCATTGGTTGATTTGCAGTAAGCTGGTTAAAATACTATTGGTTCCAACCATTAATGAAATGAGGAGAGACAGAAAAAACATGAGTTATAATCGCTGGCTTCTGAACAAGAGCTAAATTCTCATTAACTAGATAAAGGCTAATCCTTTTACCCAGAACAAAGCTCTCACCTAGTAACTTCTGGTACAGCTATGAGTGAGCATAGTTGTTCTCCTTTATTTATAATTAAAATGGACAGATAAATGGACATTCAATAAACATTACACATACAATATATACACTTAAGTACATCAATAAGTCCAAAGTTTAATGATGATAAATGAGAGGATTATTCTTAATTATTCTCTGCTAAAATAAGGAGGTTCTACTATGCCATCAAATATGGTGATTTTTATATTTCAAAAGTTCAGAATGGAGTATAAGTTTCGAAAGTTAATTAACTCACTGATAAATGAACACTATATCAATACCTTAGTACAGAAAATTATTTATGAACCTAAGCAACGTTTTCTTATTTGAATACTTTAGAATTAAAATAAACTAAGAAAAATTGTCAAGACAACATGAATCTTTCTCACCGGTCATTTGGAGATAGGAAGTGGGAGGCAGTAGCATGAACAATGACCGTTTGCCCATCAGTAGTTCCATAGCTTCATCCCCAATCCTACAAAGACAGTTTTTATTGGCAGTTTACTGAAGCATTACCATATCATGTGTAGATATCTCACACATATACATTTTTTATATATATCTCACACAAAGAAATTTGTTCATAATGCAAGATGCTGAAACAAAAAGCATAAATAATAATGAATTAAACCACAATATCAACCATTAAAATTACTCAATAAATCTTACCATCGAAAATAAAATGATGAATTGATTCAGCTTGAACAGAACTAAGGGTAACTGTTTTCATACAAAAATGGTAATCGTCTAGAATTACAGGGGCCAAAAAAAATCTCTCTCTCTCTATTAAAATGAATAAATTGTATATCAGTTTTTAAAATGTTGAGTTGTTTATAACAATGAATATAAATTTTTAACAGTGAATATATATATTCTTCCAATTTTTATACCCTTTGTTCAATGCTATCAGCCAGTTATTGTTATCTAAAAGACCCAATCCTAAAGTGATCGTAATGAATCACTTCTTCTGAATATTAAGAAAAATTGCATGCGTATTTATATTGATCAATTTTTACTACAGTTCATGTTAAATCTTAAATGCAAATTAGTTATGTTCATAGTTTAATTATCACTGAGAAAAAAGATTATTAAGAATTATCATAAAATGACCTTGGTAATGAAAGATTTAATCTTTAATTACACTTAACATCACTCATTTATAGTATATCATATATTAGGAGAGAATAAACAAATCTGTTATCATCGATTTTTAATTTTTATCAGGTGAAATATGGTCAATCGCTTAATTTTTGACTAGTATTTCTTTCATTTTAATTTTAGTTGCTTTTTATTGCAATTCTTCATGACTCAATTTACTTGTCCTAGATAAGTTTGGTACAAGGCCATATTTGTACAATACTGGATATAACAGACTATAGGAATGGTCTACAAGTGTATTTTGTGGACTACTCATCCAAGTTCCATAACTGTTGATAATGAGCTTCAGTAGACTCCACCCCTAGTCTTAATACATTGAATGTAGTTTGATATTTGCATAGTTTGTTGTTTTCTTTTTAAATTAATGTCTTTCCTATATACCAGTGTGTATGGTATTACTGAAAACAGAATTCGTTACCATTGTTTAGCAAAAAACCATTAACTATTTCACTATTACGAGAAATCAGAGCAGGAATTGATTATATCTCATTTCATACATCATGAAAGTAATAATCTATTATAGGAAAAATTTTTAAGCAATAATCGTCTTACAATAGTTCACATAGAAAATTTAATAAACCATCTATATGGCAAATACATAAAATATAATAAATTTACCTGGACAGCAACTTCTCAAAATGTGAAGAACAAAGCCTATTGAAGATGTAACTCGGATAAAAACACTCAACATTGTAATGTTCAGTTTTCATGGCACTTGTGTTGGTTGATAACTGAAAAGGAAAAAAAAATCCAATAAGATTATTTTAAAGAAAGTATTCAAAACTTGAAACTGAGTACTATGTATTCCATTGAATAAAATTGTTAAAGAATGATTGACATGATCAAGATGATTCATTTTTTTTTTTCCAGATGAAAAAGGTAAGACTCAATATCTTTTTTCAAAATTTTGCAGATTAAAATTGGATTGCATCTTTGCACTGAAAACAGAGAAGAGTGTGACAGAGATTATTGAAAAATACCATAAAATAACTTTGGTAATTCAACTTAACAAGACTCATTTCTAGTATCTCATAAATTAGGAAAGAATAGACAGATGTCAAAGAGCAGATGATTTTTCTTGGTGATCTTCTGCCCTGCTTTTAATAATCTTGAAGGACAATTCTTTCTCTGGGTATTTGCCTTGAAAACTGAACATTACAATCCTGAGTGCTTTTATCCAAGTCACAGCTTTGACAGGCTTCGTGCTTCACATTTTGAGAAGTTGCTGTCCAGGTAAATTTGTTATGTTTTATGTATCTATTATATAGATGGGTTATTCAATTTACTATGTGAACTATTGTAAGACAATGCCCTGAATGCCAAGAAATATGGTAAATATCATTCACAAGTTTTAAAGAATATCCAGAGAGAAATTTATCCTTTGATACTAAAGGCAGTGCCCAAAATCACCAAGAAAGATTATTTGTTTTTTGATGTTTGTTTTATGACCTTATAAAAACAATTCTTGTCATTTAGAATATAACCATTACATAACTGAAAAAAAAAAAAATCAACAATTATGGTATGAAAATATTTATTAAAAAAAAAACTTTCTCTGAATTCTATAGACATTCGAAAGAAAATAACTTACCATACGAAATCCAAAAGCCATGATATTTTCAGGTGAACCTGTTCGATTCTTGATTCGCTAAAATGACAAAATTCTTAAATGAAATATTTTCATTATTAATTTTGACCTAGTTTTGCTTGCGCAGCATCAATCAGAAAATAAAGTAACCTATCACTGTAAATCTGACTTTGTTATGCCATCAAACCTTCATAACCAAATCAGTATACACAACATCCATGTCAGAGGAGTCCCTACAATATAAAATATAAGTGCAATTCTTAGCAGAAGCTATTCCTTATTTTTCAATTCATGTTGCTTATTCTAATGGCCACACAATTCATGTTGCTTATTCTAATGGCCACACAATTCATGTTGCTTATTCTAATGGCCACACAATTCATGTTGCTTATTCTAATGGCCACACAATTCATGTTGCTTATTCTAATGGCCACACAATTCATGTTGCTTATTCTAATGGCCACACAATTCATGTTGCTTATTCTAATGGCCACACAATTCATGTTGCTTATTCTAATGGCCACACAATTCATGTTGCTTATTCTAATGGCCACACAATTCATGTTCCTTATTCTAATGGCCACACAATTCATGTTCCTTATTCTAATGGCCACACAATTCATGTTCCTTATTTTATTGGCCACACAATTCATGTTGCTTATTCTAATGGCCATACAATTCATGCTCCTTATTTTAATGACCATACAATTCATGTTCCTTATTTTAATGGCCATCCAATTCATGTTCCTTATTTTAATGGCTATACAATTCATGTTCCTTATTTTATTGGCCATCCAATTCATAATGCTTATTTTAATGGCCATACATTGTAATAACTTCAGCATTATGATTAAAAAGTGACAATGAAGATCAAACAGGAATTTATCAAAATTTATATTGAAAATACTTCATCTAAAGAAATTAAACAACTTGAAGACTATATTGTCTACTACTACTAAATGAAAAAAGTAAAGGTAATGCATTCGGTCTCTTAGGAGACAACCCCTAAAGGAGTATGACAGACAGTGACAAACTCCCAGTTTCTGTTGCATGCGCCAGCTTAGTGATCCTTGCAAGTCTAAAGTCTGGTTGAGACCGGGACTCAATGCCTACAAGTTTTTATGACACACCCTCCCCCCTGCAGAATCCAACTTCACCAAAAGAAGTACCTCTACCCTAATCAGATAGCTTAGCGTGTACTCAATTAGATGCTGAGAGCACAAGGAAATTCTTCCTAATGAAGAGTTTTCCACAGTCTTTGCTCATACTGGGAATCGAACCCAGGGCCTTTGTAGAAGTGCTAACCATTACATCATCCGAGCAGACACTACCACTAAATAGTAAACAAATGATAGATCAAGATTAATTGGATAGAGGAAGTAGTTGCTCTATGACTGTTCATTCGACTTTGTGATCTCATTCAGCCTTCATGGCAAAGTCAGTATAGGTGATGTCCTCATCAGATCATCTCTTAGGATATGAGTTCAAATCCTAGCCAAGGCTACTTCTTTACTTTCTGATCCACACTGCTTACTTTAACCATTGTAGAACTAAATGACTAGCGCATTTGAATAAAAAATAACAATAAAGAAAAACTAGTCCAAATTGATAGTCTTTGTGAAATAATATCAAATAACCTCAATGATGCGTAACAACAGTTCATTTTGGTAGGACACTTGTTCAGTTGAGGTAATTCGTCGGGCGGGTGGAACGTCATGGCACCTGGTAACCAGACAGTTTGTAAGGAAATCCAGATACCTGAAATAAAAACAAACTTTATCATTATCGCCAACTGTTTCTCAGTTCAAACTTCCGTTACTATGATTATTTCACTTATACCGTACGACAAATGGCAAAATATATGAAGTAATAATTGGTATTATTACCACAAATGAAGATATAGATGTAAACTGATGATACATGGTTGTTTTGCTGAGTGTGCACAAAGGGGTATATTTGTGGAATCAGAAGTTTAATCAATTTAAGTTTGTTTTGCATGAAAAGTAATTTTTTTTTCTTATATAATCAAGAATAGTACTAATAATGAGGAATAAAAACAACCTATCCCCAGAGATTGAATAAAATGTTTGAAATTTCTAGAAGGTTAGCAACTATGATAGACACCTGAGGAGAGCCAAAGGATACAACAGCTGAAATGTTGTGACTATAACAACCAAGATCGGGACACTAGTTCGAATAAATCAGTGTATAACAACTTTGAAGTATTTTCATCATAAGCAGTTTATTTTGTGTCTTCATTTTGAACCATAAAAGAAAGGAAGAATGTACAGTACTACTACAGGACTTTTCTCCACTAGTTCAATCATAGTATTGAGATATTGTAAAGTGAACAAAAATGTTATACTTGAGAGAGCACCATTTGAAAATGATCTATTTTATTCAAACTTGGACATTTGAGGCGGACAGATAAATCATAGCATATAAACATTAACAAGTAAAAATACTAGCACACATCCTAATCTATTAAAATAATTAATTGACAACTTAGGAATTAGCTATACATTCTAACTTGTCACATTGAACTTTTAAATTAATTAGAAATAAGGAAAGCAGGATTCCACACAAATTTTTACATAACAACAAAATGGCCACGGAATAAAAAAACTGATCAGTCTTTGTTGTTGGTATTTAAAAATAAAAATTCTGAAAGTAAAAAAATGTACTTGTAAGATGACTGGATATATTTAACTACCTGACTCTAATACAAATGGTTTAGAAGTGTATTTGGAGGACTATTTCTCACCGCAAATCATACGAAGTCCATAAATATCCATATCAAGCTTCAGCAGACAGTCATAACACCAGTACATTGGATATAGTATGTTATATGCATAGTTTTTCCAAAAATTAAATGTACTGGTATAAACAGTACTTGGCAGACTGTATTGTAAAATCATATAAATCTCAATATTTTCTCCATTTTAGTATTTAAAATTCAGTCAATCTGCCTCTTGAGTATAGAATTTGTTTGAAAAAGAAAAAGTTACGTAAAAGCAGTGATTCCCAAATGGCTCCCAAGGGATTTCATAGAGGATTTGGTAAGTGAGAGTTTTTTTATAACATGTGCAAGATTTTGCAAATGAATGATCGTCACACATAAGAAAGAGAATTATTTTACAAACTTGTATTCCTCAGAGACTCTTTAGAAATGAATTTTAATTTGGCTAAAGAATCAAGTCTGTTCAAACTCTATCAAATGATTTACGAGAAGAGCAAACAGAAATTTCAACTAGATACTGCAGTAACTTAATGAAGGATGTAGAATGTAGGCTCAGCAAGTTGATACTTTACTTCAGTGTTGAATCGTTGAACCAAGTTATCTCATTTTACATCAGAAGAGGAAATGCTTCTTTTAAGTGTGACACCTTAACAATAGATGACATGGAATCATATATAGATTCCTTGAGAAATGTTGCATTTTGAACCGCTTAAATATAATTTAATATACTTCACCCCTGAGAGTCTCCATTTTGTATAAGAGTCTTTGCAATATTGGATTCTGGGGCAAATATCTGCTTCAGCCATGCTTTGAGATCTGTAACTTCTGCATATACTTGAAGTAAAATTTTCAACACTGCAATAGAGAAAATAGGATATCATTCAAAGTTTAAGTGTTCAACATTTGCTTAAAAGCCATCTTCACTTCCTATCTATAGAATTCATATTAAGATTATTAGCTTATTCCTCTTATTTTCTTATGAAGATCTGTAACTAGGAGTTATTCGCGCTGGAGTTATCTCCCTTCGATATACTTTTTTTTTTTTCTATTTATATTTCATCTTATTATAATTTGCCAAAAGTCCATTTGTTTGTATGGATTTACCAACAGCCAAACCTACTTGACATAAACCCATGATATTTTCTGTGTGAAAAACGTTTTAGCAAATTGTTTTTTTTTTTTAGGGAAGTTCAATTCAGCGGATGGTGGGGGTGTCTATTTCCATGAGGATTCATCTTACTAAAATAACCTTTTACTTTTTCATGACATCATAAAAGAATTTTTTTTCCCCAAATCAACAAAAAAAAATCAAAATGTATCATAAAGTTACATTCTTCAAGATATTTTTTTGCATACCACATATCAATGTTTAATGGTTGTACATAAATATGTTGAATAGTGCTGTTTTTATTAGTGTGTGTGTTTTAGTGCAGAGATTGGAGATTATATGGATTTTAAGGGAGAACTTTTTTTTCATTTTTAGGGGAATATTTTTTTTACCTCTAGGTTTTTCAAAATCTTATGCGAATTCGTTTTTCAATTTCAGGGGTGAAAATCGAGGAGTATTTTTTTTTTTTACTTTTAGCGGTTTAAATTCAAAGGAAATTTTTCAAAAACTTTTTCAGTTGAAATGCGAGAGAATTTTTTCTTTTTCACTCAAGGGGAAGATATTTTTCAATCATTGGGAACAAAATCAAGGGGGAACTTTCATTTTTAGACGAAGATTGAAAGGGAACTTATTTTTCAATTTCAAGGATCAAAACTGATTTCTTTTCCATTTTTAGAGGTCAAAACCAGGGGGAAAATTCTTTCCTATTATAGGGGTCAAAATCTAGTGTAATCTTTTTTCAACTAGTAGGGATCAAAATCATTTCTTTTTCTCTTTAGAGGAGTTTTCATTGCGTTAATTTTCATTTTTAGTCATTTTTAGTCATCAAAATGGAAGTATTTTCATTCAGTTTATTGTTACCTTTCCCATTTAAAACAGGCTGCTGTTCGTGTTATCGTTAGTATTTTCAGGGTTTGGTTTAGGTTCTTTGAAATTCATCATCAGCTGAAATAGCAGCTATTTTAAAACGAGAAAGGTAATAATTGAGTAATTCATTTTTTTTTTTTGTAAATTTGAACAAATAAAGTTTCTTCTGTGATTTATTTACCATTTGTTTTTACCATATCATGTAGCTATGAAATATCGTCTATATTAGTCCTTTCAAAATTTGACCGAATAGTTCTTCTATTTATTAATCAACAACGTATTATAAATTAGATATTCTTTCAATCATCCACATCTACTTTACTAAAATACTTGGTTTACTCATTCCACTTGAAAAAATAATTTCATCAGCATAAATTAAATGAATTATAATATTACTTGTTTTATCAAGAATATTACCTCTTCATTATTATAAATTGAATAATTACTTGTTCAATTTTATTATTCCCTTTTTTTTAAGGGACACCGTTTTTTTTTTTATATCGAGTGAGCGAATATGTTGAACTTTACAATTTACAATCGGGACTACACCTACCTTACATCGTGTCAAAATATGTTATGACTTTTATATGCTGGAGATTTTCAACACTGCCAAAATTTTAAATAAAGCATAAAATAAAATAAATTCATTTTATATTAAAAGTGTTTGTACTATCATTCAAAACAAACCGTCGATGACCAGCGCAGTTAACATACAAATATTGCAGTGCTAAGCTCGCGGTCCTGGTCATTAACCGTTCTATTTTGAAATAAATAATAGACTGACACTCTCACCTTCTTTTTTCATCTTTAAATACCAGTGAATCTTGTATTACTGAGATACAGAAGCAAATGCTGTTTTTTTTCTGTAAATAAAACTAGGAACGTCATTCAGTTCAAAACACCCGCCATATCAAATCAACATATGAAGTTAAGCGGTGTTGATCTAAAGAGGTCCGTCACAAATTTACTTCCCGTTGGCGCGTTGAATGAAATAAATGGTAGAATTCTATTGCATGCTCTCGGTGGTATAAAATCCTCATTGAATTTTTAAAATCTAAAAACACTGTAGTATCTGAAAAAGCTCATGGTATTGTTTGGAACAACAAAACCATATTGAACAGAATAAAACTACAATTATTTTCACAGTTGATAGCAACATAAAACATTGTCTTAACGCACTTGGATGTACGAAATGCAATTTAGAAGTTCCAAGTCCCTGTTGCAAACAAACTAAGCGCAGACAATCATGCCGAGCAGCAGAAAGTGAGCAGTAATCTTCGCTAGACAGCATACCAAGGAGCATCATGCTGTGGACAGTCAGACCTGTGTTACACGCGTTTTTTCGTGACCGAGTTCACATCCTCCTTTGCGATTCCAGGATGGACTTGAAACATGAAACTCGGGAAATCGCTGACGAAGACCCTTGAAATGTTGAAGCAGGTCCGCAGTAATGGGGGCTATGTTTCGAGTGGCACTCGCACTCCAAGAAGGGTAGAACATCACTGGAGGATGACGGGTACTACTCTTGAAAATGCCGAAGAGATTGGACGAATTGTGCGTCAGAATCGTTGGGTTACCATCAATGGAGTTGCTGATATCGTCAACGAGTCATTTGGATCAATTCTGGGAGAGAACATTAGGCGCAAACAACCTGAACTGTGGTGCTATGGGAATTAAATGTTCCAACTTGACAACGTGCCCGTTCACAGTGCGTTTTTTTCGAGTCGCACCAGCATAATCGTCGCTCCACAACCGCTCTACCCACCGGATCCCCAAACCCTGCGACTTTTCCCTCTTTCCCCAGATGAGGTTCAAGCTGAAGGGTCACCGTTTTGGTACCGTGTAGGTGATCCAGCACGAATCACGGATGCTGCTTTACACGCTCAAAGAGCAGGACTTTCAATGAAAGTTCCCAATGTGACAGAAGCGCTTGGGGCGGTGTATCGTCACACAGAATGACTACTTCGGAAGGAATGGCAGCCATTTTTTTTTGGAAAGTACGAATATAGCTTTTCATAGGAGAAGTCACGGAATTTTTTGATCACACCATGTATGATGAAACTTTTAGTAACACACTCATCAACTAAGCCGTTCTTCTTTTGCGAAATCTATGTTTCATCTCTACCCCAATTTGCTCTCGTTCTCCCCGCCAGACGTTTTCAGTTCCAACTCATCTTACTTTCTCGCCTTCCATCTTTTTTCGATGTGTCAGCAGGCTAACGAACACACGTACACATTCACCCAACTTGATCAGCATCAATTCTGTGTTCGTGTGTTAACATTATCCTCTTCCTCTCTATATGTTTATGTCACTAATTATTATAGAAATTTCACAGAAAGCTGACATTTCTTGTCGGATTGCCACTCTTTGCCTTTTCATTCACAGTATAGATTTTTTATGATATTGATAGATAATTATTTTTATAGAATATTTTGACTTTTCATCTAATTCGAAAGTTATTTTTTCCGTTTCAAATCATTGCTTAGTAGCAATTTAGCAAAACTCCCACAAAAAAATAAAATGAAAATAAAAAATGAAACTTGTTTGTTTTGTTTAATTTGAAAAATGCAGGACATAAACAGATTAGAATTCCACATGGAAAAATGTCTTCGGGAATGTCAGATGAATAATATCGTTCTCCTATTTCGGCAAACACTTCCGTTCAGCTATAATATAGACAAATATTGTACATAATTCAAAGAGCTTTCTTCAAAGCGAGGCATACCGACACATGTGCTTTGCATTGTCGCCACTCAATCTCTTTCAGAAAGTCAATACCGGCAAAAATGTGGTACTGTCTCTTGGGATGACGGATTAGTTGGTTTAGACCAGAAAGAGGCTTCTGCATATTGCAATGTCAAATGACATTGTACCAAACAATTAAGAAGCCCCCAAGAGTAATTTGAACAGTAATCGTATACCCCTGTGTGTAATGCCTATTTGCAAGTATACTCTGCTCTGTATTATTCAAGGGCGTAAAATTCATGAATTATGAGCACAATATTGGCTTCCTTTACATATTTCTGTCACTTACACTTTACAGTGAGTACAAAAAGTATCCGATACATTTCAAAAGGGTTGTTTTAACATTTATATACAATCTATAACTTGACAGAGTTTGGACCAACGATTAAAAAATACAAAAATCAAAAAGAATATCGAAACAGAATTGAACATAGCAAAGTTATACACAAAAATCAGAAATCTAAATTCAGTCAATTTTGAAGGTATATAAGTGTGTTGAAATAAACTTTTTAATTTGAAATGTATCAGATATTTGCCTTGAAAAAAATCAGCATAAGAAAATTTTAGTTTTTATCTAGTTGTGTGCACTGATCACTGGTACCCGCGACAATCACATAATTACCTAAGCTTTAAGCGCAAAATAGGCTCCACAGATTCCCCTCCGAAATCATAACAGAAGATATTCAAAAATCTAAATTATTTTTTTTTAAATCAAGAATTAATGATCAATCACAAGCTAGCCTGACAGTAGGCAAAATGGGGTTCTCTGGAAACTCCCAAGAAAAATATAGAAGGATGCCTATGAAACAGTTCAGAGTAGTACAGACAAGTTTTCAGTATCGTCTTTACATATACGCAACAGTCGGTCATAACAGCTCAATCGTTTGTAATCATCAACAATTCGCCGAGGATAAATTTTCACTTCACATACTTACATACATTTATAAACAATGAGTACTTTTCTTTCTCCATATTCGATCCTTATTGACTTTTTTTATACCTAAAATCATGCAACTACGAAAGCAAATGCACAGATTCTTATAACCCTAAAGATTACCCACACTGCTATATACATTTACATCTCTGAACATTCATCATCATCATCATCAATCTTTTCACGTCCGTCGATTTGCCACACTTCTCTATCATGGGCGTCACGGAGCCAGTACTTCCTGAACTTGTCTAGCTTGTTTCTCCATCTGATATTCTGCCTGCCTCGGTTGCGCATGTGATCTCGAGGGATCCATGTCGTGAGTCGTGATGTCCATCGATTGTCAGCCATTCTTGCAACATGGCCAGCCGACCGCTATCTGAGATTTTTAATGGATTCTATGATGTCCCTGACTCTTGTCTTTTCTCGGATGTTCTGTGCTGTCTTGTGGTCTCTCCATGTGAGGCCCAGCATAATTCTTTCATGTGCACGTTGCATGGTTCTCAATTTACGGGTCTGTCTCTCGGTTAGGTTCCATGTTTCGGCTCCATAAGTGACTATTGTGAGAATGCATTGGTTATACACCCTTCTAGGATCAATGGGATCTTCTTTTTTTTGAAGGTTGAGCTAGCTCTGCCAAAGGCTTGCCATCTTAGTGTGATTCTTCGCTTGATTTCTTCTTCTTTTGAGGGTCTCATGGAGATTCGTTGTCCTAGGTAGACGTAGTGGTCTACTTTCTCGAGTTCTGTGTCCTCGATTTTGATCTTAGTGTTTTTATCTCCGATGTGGTTGTTTCACATGATATTCGTCTTGCTGAAGTTCATGTGTAGGCCGACTTTCTTGCTCTCTTCATTTAGTTCATCTATCATTAGTTGGAGGTCGAATAGGTTCACTGCGAAAAGGGCAATGTCGTCTGCAAATCTGAGGTTGCTCAGATACTCGCCGTCTATTTTAATTCCTTTACTCTCCCAGTCTAGTCTTTTGAAAATCATCTCGAGGCAGGCTGTGAAGAGTTTAGGTGAGTTGGTATCACCTTGTTTTACTCCTTTCTGGAGCTGAAAGAGGTCTGAGTCTTTATGTAACCTGATAAAGGAGCTGCTGTGATTGTATATATATGTTTCAACACTTCAACATATACTGGATCTACACCTTGTCGACTGATGGCCTCCCTGACCTTAGGGATTTCTACTGAGTCGAACGCCTTTTTGAAGTCGATAAATGCTACGGCTAGTGGTAGTTTATACTCAGCTGCTTTTTTTTCAGCTGATTTATCGTATGCAGGTGGTCCATGGTCGAGTAGCTTCTCCTAAAGCCAGCTTGCTCACGTGGCTGGTTTTCATCGAGTGTTTTTGCGATTCGGTTGGTGATGATCTTTGTGAAAAGTTTGTATACACAGTTGAGAAGGCTTATAGGCCTATAGTTGTTGAGGTCTTTCGGGTTTCCTTTTTTATATAAAAGCATTATGATAGCAGTGTTCCAATCGTCTGGGACTTTACTGTGTTTTAGAAACAAGTTGAAGAGGACGGCCAGTTTCCTAGTGATGATTTTACCCGCTTTTCGGAGTAGGTCGATGATGATGTTGTATGGTCCAGGGGCAGTTCCTTTCTTCGTCTGTTTATTGCTCCTTTCACCTCCCACGGGGTTACTTTTGGGAAGTCCTCGAGTTGATTGCTCGTGTCTTGCGTATCCTGTCCATTGTTTTGTAGTCCTTGTTTGGACGAATAAAGTTTTTGGTAGAATTCTTTGGCACGTTCGACAATCCTGTCTCTGTCTGTTGTTAGGTTTCCATTCTCCTCGAGTATGCTAGTTTAGGATGTAGTCTCTCTTTCGTGGTGGATCCTCACCACTTTTCGCACGTAGTGTCTTTTGTTGAATCCGAACAGCGATGGATTGTTGAGAGACGAGGATTTTGGATCCTCGTGGGTGATGTGTAGTGCACCAGTCTTGTAGCTGTGGAAGGAAGGAAGCTATACGAAGAGAAGGGAATGGAATGCGCGCCAAGTATGGAGTTGGTCGTGCATTGAAATAAAGAAGAATTAACACATACAAGAATTATGGCCAAATAAGAGACGTACGTTTAATACAAGAATAAAGATGAGGTACATGTACGGGTAACATTAATACGATCGATCGTGGGAAGTAATGTTAGGAGAAGAGATAGTAAAGTTGGTAGTTCTCTTGTCTTGATAGAACTGGCGTCGGAGTTGTAGCGGAGTTGTCTGAACGCGTGGATTCCGTATGGTTGGATTGTTCCCAGATACGTGGAAACCGGGTTCAGTGTGTGAGCCTTAGAGCCAAGTAAGTGAGTTAACTTGGGGGCTATTCTCAGACACTGTTAGACTCTCGACGAACAGACTATGAAAGACATGGAACATGGAGTTTTATCAATGCGTGTTTCCCGAAGTGAGGATGGTGGTTAAGATCGGATCGGCCAGTGGGTTGGTGACATGATAACGATCTTAGAGAGAGGGAAAAAGAGAGAATGGCCGGCCGCAGAGGCCGGGGCTAGAAGCGTACCCAGGTAGGGGTGCTGGAGCTAATGAGTATTGGACCATGTGCGTCCAGGGGTTTTATAGGGGTCGTCAGACGAAGTGACGTTTTGGATATTTAGCTAAGAGGAGAGTTTCGTACTTAATCCCTAACTAAAAGTATAGGGGGCACTACTCTAGTTATTTGCCTTCGTCCTGAGTTGAGGCCTTTGTTTATAGCTTTGAAGCCCCAACCTTTTTCAAGATTCGATTCGATGACTGCCGTCATGTATCTCCTTCTGTCTTCCCTTCGTTTTTTCTTCATCAATTCATTTAGTTCAGCGTCTTCAATTTTCTCACTAGTTGTTGTCGGTGGCTTGAGGTTTCTGTGTTTTTCCATGAGATTTCTAGTTTCATCTGAGATTTTGCTAATGGGTTGTGCGCTCATTGGTTTGAATGTAGAGGCTACTTCAATTATTGACGCTGTCATTTTGTTGCTTAGTTCGTTGATGTTGGTATCGTCTTGTTCAGTAAGAATTTTGAATCTGTTTTTCAGTTCGAGCTTGAAAGATTGAGCGTGCTCTTTTGGTATGTTTAGAGGCTGCGGTTTTGTGTGGAACATTTTCCTGCGTTCTTTGTTGGTTTTTCACTAGTATTTTACATCGTACCATTCTGTGGTCGCTGCCTACATTGACTTGATTTAGGACTTGGATGTTCTTGACGATATCGTTTTTGTCCGTTAGGATGTAGTCTATTTCGTTCTTTGTTTCGTGATTGGGGCTCTTCCAAGTCCATTTTCTATCGGGTCCCTTCTTGAAGAAGGTGTTCATAATCTTGAATCCATTAGCCGTTGCAAAGTTAACAAGATTTTCTCTCTCGTTCCGTACTTTGTATCCAAATTTGCCGACGCAATCTTCATTTCCTTGTCCTACCTGTGCGTTGAAGTCTCCCATGATAACATTGAAGTGTTTTCTGGTGTCTTGGAGTAGGGAGTTCAAGTCATCATAGAAGTTGTCTATTTCCTGTCGGGTTGATTGCGAAATGGGAGCGTAGACTTGGATTATATTGAGTTTGTATCGTTTTGAGAGTTGTATGGTGACGCTAGATACTCGGTCAGAGACGGCTTTGAAGCCAGTTACATTGTCTTTGAGGTCCTTATTGATGAGAAAGCCAACTCCACTTTATTTCACTTTCTCTTTTCCGTAGCTGTAAAGTAGATGTCTGCTCCTCTGTTCGATTAGTTCTTCTCCGGGTCTTCTTACCTCGCTAATGCCTATAATGTCCCATTTGACATTTCTGATTTCACTTTCTAGATCGGTTAGGTGCACATCAGTTGACAGTGTTCTGACGTTGTAGGTGCCTATGTACAAATTTGTCCTTTTGTTGACAGTCTTAGGGCTGTGTTTAAATGGTCGCTGTTGGATCGGTGACTCAGTAGGAACAGGTGTTCCCTTGGTGAAGGATTTGGGTAGTCGCTTTCGGAGCACATCATCTCCACCCAAATGGGCCAGTGTGGTAGGGTATGGCCCATCACTCCCCATGGTTTGCATACCAAAAATTATATCGGCCGTTCCTACTGGGACCTCGGTACCAAAAGTCCCAGCCACATCACTTGCTTTGGGTGGGGGTGATGTGCTCCGAGGGCGACTACCCAAATACTACACACTGCTGGGTCATCGGCCCCAAAAGACTCAGCCACATCTCTGAGCATTAGTGATTTATGAAACTCAAAATCCCCACGAACTCTTTTGGACACAAACATGGTTGCACATCCAAACAAAAGACAAAACTATCCTCTATCGTTATATTTGCTGAATGAAAATATATCTATTATATTGATCTCTTTATCCAATGATTTGTTGAATACGCCTTTTGAATCAAAATTTGTATGTTGTATACGTAACCCATACATACTAAACCCACAGCCCTACGGAGGCCATATGAGCCCCGTTGAGAATGACTGAGTCTGATGAACGGGCCAGAGGCATGACCAGCTAGGGGTCCTGGCGCCAATGTGCATTGGACCAGGGAGAAGGAGAGAGAGAGAGAGAGAGAATAGCCGGCCGTAGAGGCCAGGGCAAGATGCGTAGCCAGCTAGGGGGGCTGGAGCTAGTGAGCACTGGACCATGTGCGTCCAGGGGTTTTATAGGGGTCGTCAGAGGAAGTGATGTTTTGGATATCTAGCTAAAAGAAGAGTTTCGTTCTTAATTCTTAACTAAAAGCATAGGGGGCACTACAAATGTATTCCCATTATGAAGACCAGAGGTCAAATGACGTAAGTAATTTTGAATTGACAGTTCCATAAAATTGGCACCAAAGTTCAATTATTCATTTTTGGATCTATCAGAGGGGTGGCTAAAACCGTGTCAAAAATCAGTTTTAAGGACATGATAGATGAATATGAAGACTCCATCCAACCTAATCAGTTGCAAATACCAGATTGACGGTAGGCAATTATATCACTCACAAATATGTTCCACGGCTTAGTAACTTTACTCTATATCATAACACATTCAACTATTCGCCAATAAAACTCTGCTTATGAACATACATCAAGTAACCAACAACTGAACTGAGATTACGGAGACATCAGCAAAATATTAGGTTCACAAACAATAATTATTTATCAACAAAAACCTCAAATCTTATACCCCAAATCAAAGTATAGAACTTGTACGGATTACTAAAATTCAGTGAACAAAAATTGAGCTCCACCGATTTACCCCCAAAATCGTAAGAGAAAATATTCAAAAATTAAAATACATAAAATATTACGAATATTCGACCAATAATAAGCCAGCTTTGTCCAGGCGAAACTGATTCGCTAGGGAGTCTGGTAAAATGATATATAAATCACTGACAGTCGATTTCATGAGTCAGTATCGATCCAACTGCCTTTGGGTAACGTCGTCTGGCTTACTCACATACACATTTATACCGGCACCCGGCAAACAATTAAGTGGAATACATACATGCATACACTAGCAGATATACATACGTGAATGAAATAAGTAACTTTTTCCCTCGCTTAATCCTTTAATATTTCAACACATGCATACGTTTGCATACTCATACAACCTGATACATGTACCTGTAACCAAAAGCACACGCATGGTTTTGACAAACTATCCCTTGTTCTTGTTATTATTGAATGAAGAAATATATTATTATATTCACGTCTTTGTCGAATGATTCATTGAACACACCTTTTGAATATTGAATTAGGTATATGCTGTTTACGTAACCCATGCGTACTATCCTCAACAAACTTGAACCTAGCCGAATTATAAATTCGCCCCTGAGAATTATAAATGATTGGATTTTTTTTTAACTTGAGATACGTTGAAGCCCCGACAGTGAGTAAAACAGGCAAACATCAGAATTTCCTATCCAACCGATTTTACAGTGTTGTCGAAAGAGGCTCTTTTGACCCCTTTGGAAAACAAATCAAATCTTTCATTCGATTCATGGTTGCTATGTTGTGAATATGGATGCTACAAACGTGTTAGACTCATTTTGGATTGTCAAGTAAGGAATCTCTTTAGAGAGCCTCCTATAACGGTACATTCGTTAAATTTTTAAAAATGCATTTCAAATGCCGCATGGTTGGATATCCCAAAACAGCAGATCTGATATCTGGAAAAGTAAAAATTTAAAATCTGCCAATAGCGAGTCGACCAAATCTTAATTTGTATCATCAAAATATTGGACATTTTAAATTGTTAAATGAAGGCTCTTTTTTTTCTCAAAGTAGAGATAATTATTCATTTTTGTCATGTTTCCACACACATGTATTCATTTATTATCAAAGAGGTTGACTTTCTAGATTTTTCCAGGATATTTTTTCCTGGCAGAGGAAATATCTCTTACTTGGATTGCATTACAGTTCTAAACGAATCTAACTGCCTTGCTACTTACCCATAGCTGGGTGGAGAATCGGTTTCATGCATTTCCCTATAACGTTAATGTGAAGTGAACGTAAACAGCCACAGCCGAAATCCGAACTCTGTTCGCCGATTCCATTTTCCGTGGTGGTAACTTTACGCCATCCCAGCTTACACATGACCGTTTTTTAGGCGTAGAAACCACCCTGACCCATCTATTTAATTTTGTTTTGTTCCTTTTCTTGTTTGTCTACACAAAGATAGGCTGTTGAGACTGGAACTCATGTCAACAGTTCATTTTTAATGCATTTTACGCCAATGTGTATCACTGACCGAGTTTACAAAACGAGCCTTTTCCTGTTAATGTTGAGACCACCCGAGAAGTTTTTCGATAATGTTGTTGAGAACCTTGAATATATTTCCGAGCAATGTATGTAAAATAGAAATCGTTGAATATTAAATAAGCAGACAATAGCTACAAACAGAGGCGTGGCTGAGGTAGGTTGTGGGGCAATTCGAAAACGCACCCCCAGATACCCAATCGAAGAGGGCGGTGCAAAACGTTTTATAAATAGTAGTTTGATTCACAAACTACTACTGACATTATACAACGATGATGGCGCATATTACATACATGAATTGCATAAACAATCCAGATTTTAGGGTTTTTTTTTCACTGACTCAGTTTCCTGTTGCATCTGATCTCATAGAATGTTGGGGGGGGGTCCTTACGGAACATTCGGGCCCCCAAATCTTTAGCTACGCCTCTGGCTACATTAAGTTAAAGGAAAAGATTAAAGCACCTCAAGAGGCCAGCGTAGAAAGTATATTTGGCAACAGAAAATGGCTTACTATCTAACTATATAAATATCATTGTCTCTTTTTGTGCAGATGTCTGTTCGCCTGTCGTTCACGCTATTCTCAACCGATACATGAAATTGTAAAACACTGCTGAGATTCGATTGCCTGACACAGACATTAATAGTCTGATGACATGATATGCCTTTAGGAAGATGGAATGAATCAGGATTTCAAGTCTAAAGTATTATCAGTTAGTCATATTAAGTGAGAGGGGCAGGTAGTCGTTAGACAAACAGCATAATGAAAAAAGAAGAAAAACAAAAAAAAAAAAAGAGGAAAAACGTAGATCACAGTAACGCATAAATTAAGGATAGTGTATATGATGGGCAACAATTACAAAATATTTATCAATTCAATATTCAATTTCTTTAATTTAGTATTTAATATTCGAAATGTCTAAATTGAGAACCATGCAACGCGCACATGAAAGAATTATGCTGGGCCTCACATGGAGGGACCACAAAACAACACAGTACATCCGGCAAAAGACAGGAGTCAGGGATATCATCATCATCATCAGTCTTTTAACGTCTGTCGTTGGACATAGACTTTTGCCAGGATTCGCCACAATTCCCTACCATGGGCGTCGCAGGGCCAGTATTTCCTGAATCTGTCCAGTTCATCCCTCCATCTTGTGTTCTGTGGGCCTCGGTTTCTTATGTGATCTCTGGGGATCCATGTCGTGCAACGTGATGTCCGTCGGTTGTCTTTCATCCTTGCAACATGATCTGCCCATTGCCATTTGAGTTTTTTAATAGTTTCTACGATGTCACGGACACCTGTTTTCTTCCTTATATACTGTGCTGTCTTGTGGTCTCTCCGTGTAAGGTTGAGCATGATTCTCTCTTGTGCACCTAGCTTACTTCTCAGTTTGCAGGCCTGTCTCTTGGTTAGGTTCCATGTTTCTGCTCCATAATGGACTATCGGGAGAATGCATTGGTTGTGTACTCTTCTTTTTAGGATTATTGGGATCATCTAGTATTTGAAAGTTGAGCTTGCTCTGCCGAAGGCTTGCCATCCCAAAGTGATTCTTCGCTTGATTTCGTCCTCTTTTGAGGGTCTCATGGAGATTCGTTGTCCTAGGTAGATGTAGTGGTCTACCTTGCCGAGTTTTGCATCTTCTATCTTGATAATTACGTTCTTATTCTCAACATGATTATTGCACATGATTTTTGTTCATGTGTAGGCCGGCTTTTTTGCTTTCTTTGTTTAGATCATCTAGCATTAGTTGGAGGTCGTGTAGGTTCTCGACGAAAAAGACGATCTCGTCTGCAAATCTAAGTTTGCTCAAGTATTCGCTGTCTATTTTGATTCCTCTATTTTCCCAGCCCATGTTCTGGAAGATCATCTCAAGACAGGCTGTAAAAAGTTTGGGTGAGCTGGTATCACCTTGTCTTACTCCTTTTTGGAGCCGAAACGGTTCAGAGTCTTTCTGTAGCCTGATGAAGGAGTTGCTGTGATTGTATATGTGTTGCAGTACTTTGACGTATACAGGGTCTACACCTTGTAGGGTGATGGCCTTTATGACCATGGGACATTCCCCATGGTTCGTACAATGAAAATTACACCGGCTGTTCCAGCTGGGTCCTCGGTACCAAAAGGCCAAGCCACATCACTCGCTTCGGGTGGGGGTGATGTGCTCTAATTGTGACTACCCAAACACTACACCAGGGACATCATAGAATCCATTAAAAATCTCAAATGGCAGTAGGCTGGCCATCTTGCAAAAATGGCGGACAACCGATGGACATCGTGACTCACGACATGGATCCCCCGAGATCACATGCGCAACCGAGGCAGACAGAATATTAGATGGAGAGACGAGCTAGACAAATCCACAAAAACAAAAATATCAAAACGCAAGAACTAAAGCTGATATCGTTCCTGTTTTTGATCAGTAGCTTTTGGTTAGAATTTACTTCTATCTAAATCCATGTTCTGTAAATACGTGGGTTTGTTATCGTAATACTGCAAAAAAGTTACCCATCGTTTTTGACGGGTTCTATGCTAGTCATCACCTAAAAACCAATTAATAACGTTTAAATGATTCATTCTAATTTTCTCTCAAGCAATACTTTTTATTCAGATATCTACTTAAATTTCAGTTGAAGATCGAGATTTTAGACAGATTTCTTATAGATTACAGAATAATTGATTTAGATCTCGTGTCTTTCAAAATACAAATCACTCTCATTTCTTGGCTATATTAAAACGAGCATTGTCATAATATTGGCTTGCATTGCAATCATGTTGCACTGTTTTTAATATTTTTTTTTATTCAGATAAATCAGTTACCTCTCCAACTGGATTTTGTAGGACACTTCAAAAACTAATCATCCATTGCCTTCAATGGCAAAATAAAGCAACCAAATTATTTGATATAAACAATTGAAACCTATGATCATTTTGACCATAGGTGTACGAGCCGAAACGAGCAAAATGTGTTAATTTTCGGACAAATTAAGCCGTTGAACCCCCACCGTTTGACAGAAGAGTTTCCACGCGCCTATGATTTTGACACTTCGACTCATAATGAGGGTTTAGAAGTTTAAATCCAATCCAAGATCAATGAGCTAATTCGGGTTATTATTTAAAAGTAACATTTCATTTCAGCACTCTGCATTAACACGAAAATTTCAGACAGCTTCTGTTACTTTTATATTCAAGTTGATATATTTCATTACTGGAAAAGTACCCGTCAAAAATGACTTCATTATAAACGAATGGATCGGCACTTCAGCCAAGAACCAGAGTATCCGAGCACTCTACTTCGATCCTAGCTATTTCTGCCAAGGATCAGAGTGGGGTATATGTGGAATATTGTTGTTCGCATTCTTAAATTGTTTCTTTTTTTTCCCAGGCAACTATTCACGCCATAGCAATTACTTTGTGATATCTCATGTCACAACGACATCAAGTTACACACACACACACACACACACACACACACACACACACACACACACACACACACTATATATATATATATATATATATATATATATATATATATATATAGGGGAGGCTGGAGCTTGCTGGAATCTGGGATGAGTCGGACTGAAGGCTTTTATTTGAAGTGTAAGGGGTTTGAAGTCATTTTGGCTGTCACACGATCGCTTGTTTTCTTGTACAGCACATCTGGTGCGTACATATTGCAGATTAGTGAGGTTAGTGCAAGAAAACTGATTTTGATCATTCAAAGTAAACATTAAAGATTTGTTCGGATCTCGCTTCGGAGCTAGTGAATGGTATCAGTCAGACGGGCAGTAAGCAACCCTGTATATCTAATCTGTCGTCGGAGGAGAGGCGCTTTTGTTCTATTCCCCCCTGAAATAAACGTTTGTGTTGGGCCAAGTTGGTCCGTGTTTCTTTTAGTGCAAATATATGCCAATGATTTATTTCATCTGCTGATAACGGAAAACGGTGTTCTGATGAACTGTGATGAGGAATTCTGTTTACTTTTGTTTGATTATTTCCCTAGTCATACTGATTATTGGCAAAGTTTTGTTCCCTTTTCTGACTGAGTTTGTTTGATCAAGTATCCTGATCACAAGGAAACGATGTGAATCTGTTATTCTCAAATCATAGTCGGGGAGAATGTAGTCGAATCTTTTTATTCTAATTTCAATTTTTTTTACTGTGCCTACAGAAGTATTGCTAAATATTATTATACCCCATACAAATATCTTTATGCTGTCAACATTACAACTGAGTGTATTTCTTTTTTAGCTATGGGCCGAGCTGTAATTTTTGGTACAATTCTGCTCTTTACTAATATCACAAATTTAGGCGAGATATTGACGCTGCATTCTAAACCATAAATGGTTCCTCTAACTCAATTAAAATATTTTCTTCGCTGCCTCGAATGCAAATGGGGACCAACCAACCCCGCCCCCCTCTGTGTGTGTGTGTGTGTGTGTGTGTGTACTTAGAACTTACACATATATAGAGTATGTATATTCTTCATTTTTAATAAAGTTAATAACTAAGATGATTAGATAGTAGCTTTAACTACGGAATCCTACATTTCGCTAAATGTACAAAACGTCACTTCCTCCGTTGACTCCCTATTACAGCCTTGAACGCACGTTTTCACTCGCTCATTTGCCCCGGCTGTTAGTCGGCTATTCCTCTCTTTCTCTCCTCTTCCTTTTATGCTCTCTATGATCAGTATCATTTCGTCGTCCCCCCGGCCAATCCAAACTTAACTGTTTTTTTCCGACTGTCACGGTGGAAAGAACGGTAAATCACTGTTTTAGATATTGCCCATTTTATTTCACTGATGTCGAGGCATCTCTCATACGCTCAGTTATCCAATCGTGTCCTCTTCTCGAGCTCAAAACGCGTATTCACCTCTATCTCTCGTGAATGAAACGGCAATGTCTTTACTACACAACATTCACTATTATCTGGATTCTAATACTCCTTACTTTAGGGAGTGAACATGGGTTTTCTGTGACTTGAATAGTGTGTCTGTTGTATGATTTTCAGCGTCTGAGAATGGTCCAAAGTTGCTCATACGCAATCTCAAATACATCGCCTACAACTTGGCAGTCAGGTATACCACTAATACCAGGTTTCCATAATCATTCCTTGATCTTCTCTAAACCTCATGGATTCAAAGTATTGTAGTCACACCTGCTCCATTAACACACGACTACTACTACTTGGCACAGAGCTCCTGATTTGCACCTAGGAGCTATCCCCTTCCACTTGGCTACAAGTGTGCCCTGCTCCAGCTATCACGGATCCAATCACCTAAACCAAACTAAACATGTATATTCTTAAGAATCCACATATAAGAAACAGAATGAGTATATATATATATATATATATATATATATATATATATATAGAGAGAGAGAGAGAGAGAGAGAGAGAGAGAGAGAGAGAGGGAGAGAGAGAGGGGGAGAGAGAGAGAAAGATAGATAGATAGAGTTATCCACACACACACATGCACGCACACACACACACACACACACACACACACACACATATATATATATATATATATATATATATATATATATATATATATATATATATATATTTATGTATACATGTATACATTCTGTTTTATGTGAATTCTTAAAAATATACATACACACATGAAAAATAGAATAACAATCAGACTGAAAGACCGAGTCCTTTGAACTTCCTTGCTAGGATCAAAGAAGCAAAATGATTCTAAATGATCCATTATACATGAACCATGTGACGACTGTGATTAAGTTTGGAAACCCAGGAAATCCATTTACATACATGATATGCTTTAAAAGATGTTTATGTCCTTAAGGCTGATTGCCTCTTTATGCCTGGCTAATTTTCGTCCTTTCTGTTTCAGGACTAAATTACATAATATGAAAGTTCAATTTCTGTCAAGACATCAACTTGAATAGGAGAGAATGAGAAAGACAAACAAACTGAAACGTAAATGCAACTCCCTTTCTAGAGAAGGTAATTTATGGAAGTATTTTTTTCTTTTCATCTTCCTAGGTACCTCCCGAGAAAGCGATATGTGACAAAAACGCCCACAATAATGTAAATGTCTTCTTTGAAGTTTTGATTTCGGATTTGACTGTAAGAAAATAGCCTCAAGTTAGTCGTGAGAAAAAAAAAAGAAAAAAGAAAAAAGAAAAAAATACTTTGGCAAAATTTTTCGTAAAAACTAAAACTGATTTCGCTATTTCCCTGGAAATAAGACAGTTGACAAAAAGATTTGAAATCTGTAAATAAAATTCCTTGAAAAACAGAATAATCGCCATTTAAATGATTTACTGTGGGAATTAGTTACTTTAACGATTAACTTTTCTGATTTATCAGAAATATTACTTACTATTTTCCCAAAATATAATGCAAAATAAATTCATTCATACCAGAGTAGTTATTTTACGTGAATAGTAAAAAAAACATGGATCCCCAGAGATCACATAAGAAACCAAGGTCGACAAAACTCAAGATGGAGAGATGAACTGGACAGATTCAGGAAATACTGGCTCTGCGACGCTCATGATAGAGAATTGTGGCGAATCCTGGGGAAGGTCTATGTCCAACGACGGACGTTAAAAGACTGATGATGATGAAAAAAAAAACAAGTCAAGACCAGAACTTACTGCTCCTTTTAAATTGTTATGGGTGTCCAGAAAGAAAAAAAAACTCGAACAGTTAATTTTTCTTTGCCACTAAAACATGTATTTATGCTGTCTTTGTGAGAAAAAAGTTGAGAAATCTATTAACATAGATATTTCGGCAAAAACGTTTGATTATTTTTCTATTTTTTCAAGGCAATAAGAATGAAATGAATATACTCCCAAAGTGGTGCCCTATACTTACTAATAGTTTCACGTATATACGTAATAAAGAGAATTGAATTATTTCTATCAAAAATCTCCGCTTCATAAGATTTTCTTAAACTTTACAATCCTCGATTAATAAATCACAATTTTATTTAGTAACTCAACATCATTATTATCCTGGAGGTTATAATTTCTCCATCTCCTGCTTCGCCTTCAAATATCATTTAAACTAATTTCTCTGGTGACTTATCTGAGTAATTTTTATAGATTTTTTTCACGTGATATTTGATAAAGATTTTATAAAGTAAAAATACGGTTGACTTTTTAAAAAATTGAATAGGTCCCGAATATTTATATTGATATAATACTATAATGATTTAATAAGAAAAAATCTGCTTATATTTGGCATACAATTTCGCAATACAAATTATTATTACTTTCCTTTCTTTACACTGTGTAAACAACTTTTCAAAGACAAAAATCTCCGGTTCTACACATGGAAAACAAATAATTTTTTGACCAAAAAATTATCCATTCATTCTTCTTGTGAATGGGATAAAGATTTATTACTATCAAAATATTTTTATACAAGTTTTGAATGTTTCTTCCTCATGAATCGCTCTTTCGCCAAAAGTTAGGGAAAAGCCAACATCTTTCAAAACTATCATCCGCTCTTGGTTTGGGTATAAAAAGCTAAGCTGGTGATCTGAAATGTTGATAATGTTTTGCTGCTTAATCTATCCAAATTTGAAAAATACTTTCATTCAGAATATTTTTTTATAATATATATGTTATCCTTATCTCCTCTGGGCAAATAATACGCAACGAGTAACTCTCTGGTAAAATGATGACACATATACATTTTTAGATTGGAATGTGATAAAGGAAGAAAGAAAGAATAAGAAAATGGAGTCAGTATACGATAAACAGTGCAAACGAAAAATATCTTCCTTTTTTAAATTCTTAAGACAGGCGTGTGTATATTATTATTTCAGCTATCAACACGAATAATTTAAAAAGTAATGTAAAAGCTGACCAAAATGATAAATGACAGTTTAAATCGTACCAATCAGATACACGAAAATCTACTACGCAGCATTGATTGGAGTTTACAATTTGGAATCATAACTGCCTACTCTTAATAATTACTTACTCCAAAGATACAGCTGCGAATCGACTTGCGTCCGGTTTACGTTCTGGTAGTGCGGACGCAAATCGATCTTGGCCCATGTCGAATATTGTACGATGAAGTAAAAATATACGCACAACATAAGATACCATGACACAAACAAATTTTCCTGAACATTTATATTGTGCATTAGTCTTCCTTGCCTTTCCGAAGAGAAAAGAACGAATGTCATCCATTACGTTTCTTTCAGTTAGTTATTAGCTCAACCCAGCATATTATCCGCTCGTTTAACTTTTCTTTCTCGACTTGCCTGTTTGAAAAATTTGGAACTGCGTTATCTTTAGAAAGTAAATCTGAACATGGCGGAAATTTTCGTCATCCGCAGTTGAGCCATTGAATTTCAATGACTTAAAAATTCCTCTCATCCTCAGTATATGGGCTTCAAGCTCTTATGGAGGTGTATCTGCACTCGGACAAAAGTTAGTCCGGCGTAAGTTGATGTATTCTGTAATAATGTCTCAGTCACAACACTTGTCACCTCTGAAATCTGCGAATGAGATAACAATTTCCACATCACAAATATCCCACATCGCAAAAGCTCAAAGCCTAGATTTGCTATTTTAGGAACTCTTCCGAACAACAGAAATATACGTACAGGTTTCCCCCCAATAACCAAAAGTGAAGCGATCCAATTGTAGTGGCTCTTTTCATTTATGATGAGTCCAGAAAAAATTACTACAGCAAATGTCCTGAAGCTCCAAATCTGGTGACGTCACTTACTCTAGCCCGTAGACTACAAAAGCAACTTCCTCCGTTTTTCGTTGCTCCAATCTGCCACCGATCAGTAGGGCAAATTTCATCAACAAAATCTACTGCGACTATTCGGAAGTCAAAACTGACCCAGGAAAACGCAAGAGAATTCTTCAAACATTTTCTGGAATTCTATACAAACAAAATATTGACTTAAAGATAATAATCTTGCCAACCCATCGAGCGAATCCCAAGATTAGAATCTATGTAACCCAAATCAACTCAACTGTACACGAAAAAAAAAAACACTTGAATGTTTCTACCGAATTCAACTTCATACAAATTCAAAACTTGCCTTCAATTCTGCCCGGCGCGTGGAAATTCATCAACCAATTTCAATATGGCGGATCCAACGGACATTTTGAATCAATCGACACACAAGTTACACTACATGATCAATTCCAACCATCTCCTACTCATGTGATATATACATATGAACACGAGCTAAATGACTCTTGACACATTCACACATATTCACAAAGGAACTTACATACTCATGTGTCTTATGAAGCGAACTTATTTATCCACAGGCAAACTTTTTACTAACACTTCTCATGCCTCTTTTGTAAAAGATTTTTTCGCCAAAACATTTTAACAGTGATTTCTTTATTCATATTGTCAAATACACCTGAAAAAAATGCTTTGTGTCTATCCTTTTGTTTGCCCGATTACAAAAATCATCTTTGTATAAATTTTAATCGTCTTGAGAATTCAAAATTCTCTTTTTTACGAACAGTCTAGTAAAAATTGCTACACCTAATACGCCCGTAGCTGAAATAATCCGTTGGAAAAGTAGTCCCGAACCGGGTGATGTCACTTTCATTAACCACTGGGTATTAAAACAGCTTCTATTTTCTATCACTCATTTCTGTCATGGCGGCCACCGTGATGTTCTGATCTCTCGGTCTATGATGCCTTTTCAAAGTGACTTACATAGCGTTCCTCTTGACTTACATGGCGTTCTATCGCAATCGGTGTTGAGTATTCTTTCTCTCACATCCTCATCAGTAAGCTTTTCGGTGACTTGAATTGTGTGTTCATTCACCTCATTAGCTCTATGTATATCCTTCATTTTTATCCTTTTTTTTTCCAGAATCACCGTTTTTAATAACACAGCCTGGGCCCATGAAATATCAAGCCTTATTGGAAACAGCACGATTTCAGTTATCCCATCGTCAGGTAGAAACATGGCAACGATCCTTACTATGTCATATATCTTTTTCATTCTTTATAAGTACTGTTTAATTGATCCAGCTAGCATCCCACTCCACATTCTGTTTTATTCTAGCTATCTTCGAGCAGTTCCTTAAATGTATGTACCCATTTGTATTGATGTTTATTTGTCTTTGCCTTGTCATCGAATATTCGTTAAATGTGTCCAAATATTTGCATTCGCCTTTATTCTTATTTGTATTTGTACTAGTATCTTTCTTAGTTCAAGTTTATTTTACCAATGTGCTTGCCATTAATTCAAGATGGTTGCCGTACGCGGTCTCGCTATCTTCTACTTCCTTTCTTCATCAATCACCTTCATGATGTCACAGATATTTTGGCGCCTTGTCAGCGCTGGGGACTGAAATACTTCCTGTCAACTTTAATATCTTAAGCCTTCAGATAAAATAGGACATTAATATTACAGTTAGTTTGCCACAAAATGACTGACTATTGTTAAGGATGCCTCTTTTACGAGCAGGTTTTGTCTGAACCATCTTGGAAACATGAATTTTTTCTCGGTTTCTCATACTTGTACTTCGTTGCCTAATTTTCGGAGTTTATCAATAATGAATACAGATAAAATGATTGGAATTATTAAAGACCATGCAGATAATCCTACAGATATTTTCAGACTGCAAAACTTTTGAACAAACTAATTCAGTTGCAGAAGAGTGGATTATAAGATGGAATAAGTTTGGCTACGAGAGAGGCAAACTGCATTACTTCATTAAAGTCTAAAAGGTGATCAAAGCAGAATTAATTTCTCCGTATATTATTCTGAAAATAGGTTTCAACTCCTTTATGAATAGTTACTGTAATAAAACAAGGCGACCTGAGTTTGTAGAGTGAATTTGACATCAGTTTTTTCGTGCCATCACGACGTTACTGCTTTTTTTTTTTTGTGATGTCATTGTCATTGTGGAGATAAACAAAAATACAGTCAAAACTCAATAATAGGATTTTTATAATAACCAACGTAAAAAAGATAAATGGGACAAACAATGGAAATATCTACCTTCTCTCTTTCCTCTTTCTTTCTGTCTCTTTTCTTTCTTTTTTCGTTTTTTTTCTTTCTTTCTTTATCAAATTCCGATCTAAAAATTTGATATTCTCCGGCACTTGTCATAACAACGCCTCGAAACATGTAAAGTATGCCCAGTCTCGGGGGATCAGTTGCATCGGGGCAGCGCCTCCCCATTACACTAATCGGGTTGGGGACTCGCCCTGCTGGCGCCTTCATGACACTAGTTGCAGGGTCTGAGCAATTTCTGTACGACACCTTGTCTCACATTCCGCCCTTGTGGTGATGCTAATAAATATCTATAACAACGCAAGATATATCATAGTTTCTGTGATTTATTTCGTCGCATTAGTCCCATTCTCGGTATCCCGATGTTTTCAAAAATGTCACTTTTTACATTTTCAATCGTAGATATGTTCTCCGTATCATCATCATCATCATCATCATCATCATCATCATCATCATCATCATCATCATCATCATCATCATCATCAGTCTTTCAACATCTATCGTTGGACATAGACCTTCCCCGGGATCCGTCACACTTCTCTATCATAGGTGTCGCAGAGCCAGTATTTCCTGAATTTGTCTAGTTCATCCCTCCATCTTGTGTTCTGTCGGCCTTAGTTTCTTATGTAATCTCTGGGGATCCATGTTGTGAATCGTGATGTCCATCAGTTGTCTGTCATTCTTGCAACATATCCTGCCCATTGCCATTTGAGTTTTTTGATAGTTTCTATGATGTCACGGACACCCGTTTTCTTCCTTATATACTGTGCTGTCTTGTGATCTCTCCATATAAGGTTGAGCATGATTCTCTCATGCGCACGTTGCATACTTCTCAGCTTGCAGGTCTGTCTCTGGGTTAGGTTCCATTATTGACTATCGGGAGAATGCATTGGTTGTATACTCTTCTTTTTAGGATTATTGGGATCATCTAGTTTTTGAAAGTTGAGCTTGCTCTGCCGAACACTTCTTACAAATTACTTTCTCGTTTGTGTTGTATTTTCCTCATAGTTCGTTGATTTTCGTGCTAATACGAAGTCTAATAAGATCACGGGAAACGTCTCTCTATTCTGAGCAAGGATGAACACATGTATCCGAACGCAGAGATATGAATATGTGTATGTTGTGCTCATGGTTAGGCTGAGAAATATCTGAGTAAGGATATGCATATAATGCAGAAGGTTTGGATAAATATTCGAGATTTTTGAAAACGTTCATTAACTGGGTTGATTTGGGGTCCTTAATCAATGATATTTATACCGATTTACATATAAGCACACACATACATACACACACACACACATACACACACACACACACACACACATATATATATTGAGAGAGTGAGAGAGAGATTGGAGGGAAAATTTAGAATTTGATGTTACAAATGAAATTTCTTTATCTAATTTAACATGTTCCGCTGGTCAAAGCTAACATTTTCTGAAAGTGTGCGAAAATACGGAATTGTCTTTATCTACAGACTCCATTGAAGTTATTGGTGTGATCTCCAGGATAGACTAACAAAATATATTGAATTAAATAAAGACATCTCATTTGCAACATTAACTTTGATTTTCCAAATTGTCTCTTCAATCTAATACTGTTGGATGGATTATAATCTACATCCACACACACACACACACACACACACACACACATATATATATATATATATATATATATACATATATATATATATATATATATATATATATATAGAGAGAGAGAGAGAGAGAGAGAGAGAAACGGACAGATAGACAGACAGATAGTCAGAGAGGAGGCATGACAGGCAAACAGAGGCATAGGTCGGTCGATGTATGTATGTGTGCGTATTGGTTCTGATTTATATGCATGCACACACTTATATACAACTCAACAGAAAACTAACCAAGAAGTAGTAGTATCACGGGGTACTGTAGGAGTGCCTGGGGTTAATGGTGATGATGTTTCGACCCCGAAACCATGCTTAACTTCAGGGGTATCATTTGATGAAGGTTTTGTTGGTGGCAGGACAGCTGTTTTCGCGGCAGTATTCGTACGAATTTATCATTAGTATATGGCTATAATTCAATGATTAAATGTTTTGTTCGAAATTTCGAAATGGGCATTGTTAATATTTGTTGAATTCGCAGAGATATCCTTATCCCATATTCTATGTAATGGTTGAAATAACAAATATAAGGATACAAATTCAAACGATTCATGAAATAATAACGTTACCTCGATATCACAACGAGGCTGACTAAGTATAATTTTGAAGCAGTGGGAACACAAGACGATAACCTGGTCGGCGCTTTTCTGTGTTACTTAGTTGTTACTGTGCTATTGTTGGGGGTAGTAATTGTATCAATAATAGTTTGTTCACAGAGCGTATTAATGAAGCCAAAAACACAAAAATGTCTTAAACCCATGTTTCTGATACATTTTTGTTCAAAATTAGAAACAAATACAGAAATATTACATGCTGCTTTATCTCTTTCTCAAAAAGAAACTGGCTTTTTTCCTGGGTGTCTTGTTTTATCTTTATTCTTATTTTCCTCTAACAGTAATGAAAAAAGCAAGAAAAGTTGGCCTCCACACGAGCTTCAGCAAAACGAATGTCATGTACAACAAACATTTTGAGGTCATAGACACAACGATCAGAATTGAAAGTAAGTAGACCACCACATCTATCAGGGACAACGAATCTCCATGAAGTCTTCAAAAAAAAAAGAAATCCATCGGAGAATCTCACTAGGTTGGCAAGCTTTCAGTAGAGCAAGCTCGACTTCCAAAAACCAAGAAAAATCCCACTCGTCCTAAAAAGATGGGTATACAACCAATGCATCTTCCCGATAGTCACGGATAGAACTGGAACATGCAACCTAACCGAAACATTAACCATCAAACTGAAAACCTTGCACATTAGAGAATCATGCTCAACCTCACATAAAGAGATTCTGAAACAACAAAGTAAATTAGAGACAGGACAGAGTCTGAGATATCATAGAAACCATTAGAAAACTAAAAATGGTAATGGGCTTGACATTTTACAAGAATGTCAGACAACCGCTGGATATCACGACTCACAACATTGATCCCCAAAGATCATATGCGAAATTGCGACCGACAGAAAGTTAGATGGCAAGACGAGCCAGACAAATCCAGAAAGTACTGGCTCCACGATGCCCATGATAGAGAGGTCTGCCAAATCTTGGGGAAGGTCTGTGTCCAACGACGGACGCTAAAAGGATGATAATGATGATAATGATGATTGTCGGAAACATGTCTGGCTTGTGTAGAATATCCAACATGCTTTGTTCAACGAAGCAAAATTTTATTACCTCCCAGTCAGTTATGCATCTATGGTTTTTGGTGAAGATTATCCTTTTCATTTTTGTCGGCTTACTTTTCATACGCCCATAATTCTCGATTTCTTTTATCTCGCCTCTTCTTTATTATGCATACTGTTCATTTTTTTTATATTTATCCTAGAAATGTGTCAAGAGAACTCGATCAGGATTCGGCTGGGGAAACGCATAAGCTCTGTTTAAGAAGTGTCCGACCATTTAATATTAACGGGGAAAATGCCTACCAAAGGGAATGACACCTAAATTGACTTCAAAGTATACCACTTGGCACTTCACTCATTCATCCAAGCACCCATTCACACTTTTCAAAACAAAGGTCTCTTTCGAGATCGTCATCAGCTGTCCCATCGCGTACTCCTTAATCTCATCCACGGTCTGAGATCTTTTGGGGAGATGCAAGAAGTTGCAGAAAGTTAGATACTAACTGGGTGATACAATTTTTGCGCCCCCCAAAACGGCACAGGACGTGAAGAAGAAATCGCTTCGTCATTGTGGATGCAACGGCCACATAGTGCACAAGCTCACACAATGGCGTCTCACTGCCGACTAGGTAACTCCACAAGATAGTGTCTGTTCATGCATACACAGTAAGGTCCACTCTGATAGGTTGCTGCGTTACATTGAAGCTGTGCAACCGGTTCTCTGGATTTTCAAGATGGCTGGATACTTTCCGGACATACTTTGTACATTTGGCAAGCATGGATATGATTAGCAAATAAATGACTTGAATGAAGCGAAAAATTGCTCTAGTAATAGGCAATTACAACGGAATTGTCTCTATAATTGAAGAGCGGTATTCAACTGACAGGTCGGCATTATGTGGACCGTAAATCTATGTGCGATATGTACGAGTATATGTGGTAAGGATAGAGGAAATTCAAGCACGACTTCTACTTTGTTGTTAAGATCAACAGATATAGAATAAATTAGACGCATGGTTACAAATTGTGGTGATATGTAAAAGATGAAAAAGGGTAAATTCACGATGTCAAATTTGATATCAATATGTTTAAAATCCCTGAGGCAAAGACGTGCAGAATTGTTTCGAAATTGAAAAAAAATTCCAAGGGAACACGTACAAGTGTAAGTGCAAGCGTGTGATTGCATGTCTGCACATATATATATATATATATATATATATATATATATATATATCCTCAAAGAAAGCATTGGTGAAAAATAAGGTTCTTTATTTCCTGGTAGAGTGATTTTGAGAGATGTGCGAAACACGAATAAAGCTGGGTAACGAGTAACTTGACAAATAAACAGTTTAATCAATCAAATTCTCCGAACTTTTTCGTAGCACCTAACACACACACACGAGTTTCAACTCTTCAGCTTATTCCTAAGATATGTGCCTTTAGTTTTTAGTATTTTACCTTTTCTATGTATATAACCAACATATATACTCAGAAGAATATATATATATATATATATATATATATATATATATATATATATATATATATATATATATATATATATATATGTATGTATATATATATATATAACACAAATCAGGAATACAATATGATATAATACAATATCCGATGTGTGATGAGTTAATTTCATAAAGTGTCATAAACAGATATACTGAAAATTAATCTCAATAGATATTTTATCACCCCAGTACCTCTAAAAAAACAACCCAACAACCATGATTATCTTAGACCAAACCCGGAATAATCAGATCAACAACTAAGGTCATATAAAATGGTGTAAAATACCATTTCCTCCTAATTTATAATTTATAACGACCAACAAGCACAGCATCCCCACTGAATTAAATACAAAATAACATAACAAGCAATGACTAACTACTAAACAAACAAGGAAAAAATATATAGATAGAATAAAAGGAAGATTCTACCACCTAGAAAATAGGTATAACCCAAATGTCCTAGATTGGAATCTAAAATAAACCGAATCATTCGCCCAGAGAAGCCCGAACAGGGCAGAAATATAAACGTGTTTGTGTAGCGAATCCTTACTCCATTATATATATATATATATATATATATATATATATATATATATATATATATATATATATATATATATATAGTGCATCTGGTACGGATCTGGTTTACAATATAGCACGATGTAATAGGACAGAAACATAAACTTATTTGTGTAGTGAATCCACATCTTATTATGTATATATACATAGATAAGCATGTGTGAGTGTGTGTGTGTGTGTGTGAATGGGTGCTGAGTGAGAATTGGCTAAGAAGCCATTGAACATGAATATAGAACACTTACAGCTGAAAATTCATTCATAAAGGAGAAGTGCAAATGATTATATCTATCCACACTATTCTCATTTCTATGGACAAACAAGAGAATAAACTCGATGCATATAAATCATGTCACTGTTTTTACCTGACATTCATGCCTTAGCACGCTTATACAAAGTTGGCTAGAGACATTTAAGCACAAAAAGTAGTTAGTGGTAACGCCTCGTGAACACCCAGCAGTGAGCATTCAAAGAAAAAGGATTTCGTTTTTCCGCTAATAATAATAATGTTTGACAAAGAATCTATTCTATCTATCATTTGATTGATATATATATATATATATATATATATATATATATATATTATTGTGTTATCCACTGACAGCTGTTTCGATGTATTACATCTCTACAGTGTGGCTATAAACTTTCCATTATCCTATCCAGTACCCAGTACCGCAAGGCAGGATTGAAACGTTCACTTCGGACCCGGAGGTCGATATCCTACCTCTGGACCACGGAACTGGACGGTCAGTAAGGCTGAATTTAAGCGATATGTTTATTTACACAGAAATTCCTCATCCACCAAAGTGCTCTATTCCGATGGAAGAGCACTGCATATATATATATATATATATATATATATATATATATATATATATATATATATATATGGAATAACCCATTGAGGTGTTGCAGCCTGGAAGAAAGTGGTTTGGTTTCCTTTCAACCATGTATATAAGGATACTTTATTTGATAATTCAAAGGAAAAGAACAAATTGATGGAAACTTGATGGTATTCGACGTGGAGCTCCTGTATTAAATTGGGATATTAGGGCTGCTTCGACTGCTGCAAACATTTTTCTCTGAAAAAGATAGCTGGCCCCCGTCGGAACGCATCGAACAAAGCCCGCGGAATAATAATAAAAAGTTTTGTGATCTAACGCCTATCTCTTGAGTTCGGCCATGGAAACGGCTCGTTTTTATTTGCTTTAATGTTTTTCATAAGACTATATAGTGGGTCAGTGTCCAAAGGGTTATATTCCATGTACTTATAAATGAGAACTGATTTTTTGGTGGGGAGGGGGCTGTGAAATCCTGGTTCCTACATAGTAGATCAAAGACTTACTGATGTCATCGTGAAATTCTGATTGATTGATATAGGTTGATTGCTGATATTTTTAAAATGTGTTTGAAATTTGAAGTATCTTTGGCCAGGGCTTGGCGTTGCGAAAGGATTACATTGCCAAATTACGTAATTGTGTAATTTGTAGTACTAACAGATTTGTAATATTATTTACAAATTATAAATTTTACTGGCATTCTTGGAAGGAAACAAATATGTTTACGTTGAAATCTTTTAAAGAAAGCCTATAAAAACCTTTCTAATACGTGAGAAGGATAGACTGAAAAAAAAAACCAAACGACAAAATAAATGGTGTGTCTGCTCACACTATCGGCTAGAAAATAAATCTACCAATGCATCCTACTTGAAGATACCCGTATTCACACACAACATAGCCCCCTGCCTTATAGGCCAGATCAAATTGCAGTATCTATATATCTGCAGATCTTGTCTGTGGGTTCGGTTTTAAAAGGATATCATTTATCTTGCAAGTGAGTCGAAATTTACACACAGAATCCTTTAACCTGGTTGTAAGGGTGAATGGTACATCTGCAACACATTAGAATCAAATACCCCTAACCATCTGCACTCCATAGATCCTTCGACACCATCCATTTCTACGCATTAACAGTATAACAATGTAGCCAAGAGAGAAAACAGAAACTAATTGAGTAAACACATGCATTGCTGTCAGATAAGGTTACAAGTAATTTATCTTTTCAATAAACGAGATTAGAATTCTTAAAACTCCGGTGGTTGTTCGGTAAAGAAAGGCGGTCTCAGAAGCCACGGGCTGAAATTTTGCTCCTCGCATTAAGCCTTGTGCAAGACCCATCTGAGACGAAGATGGTGAAAAATTCTTGAAGTCAGTATCTACTACAGAGCAATGGAGCAACAGATAGCTTTTTCCTCTCGCAAGTACTGGCAAATGTATTTGTTTCTCACGGGGGACACTATTCATCTGGCCTTTCGCCAACTTTGCGTATCCAAATGTAAATAGAACTGGTTAGTTGCTCATTACAAACTGTCACGTGACCAACATCTTTTGGTAGCATGCTGTTTTGTGGGAGATCAATCGGAAAAAAGGGGTGATCAATGAATGTTACTTCTCCCACCTTTTGCCAGGCTGTGACCACTAAAAAAAAATCTGAATTTTCAAAAAAAAAAAAAAATAGAAAAAAAGGTTGATGCAACCGGACACAAATTAAGAAGTCAATTTATTATAAATTCACATTGCAATCAGAATCCTCGACTAAAAACCCATTGGTAGGTGTTAAAAAAATTCTTGACATAAATATGAAATGTTTTTCAGTCCTCTAACTCCATCTACCACACGAGATAGATAAATAACCAGCCGGTCACCCAGTCAACCTGCTAGCCAGTCAGACCCACATAAAAACTAAAAAAACCCATGTTGACAATTTTGATGACAGTTTTTCCAATGATTCTCCATCATTAAGAACAATTTGGGGCCTCCTCCGGGGTTTATTATTTATTATTCCATATTTCGAAATCGAAACTATTTGAACGAACGCTGAACAGTTCGGACTTTAGTATTGTTAATTCCAATTGCTTTGTTGAATGTATCAGCAACTTGAGCAGCATTACGTCCTAATTTAAATTCTTACTTGAAAATGTGATCTTCAGTAAACACCATTGCTTTTAAGGGCTCGAAATCCTTTAATAATAACGAATTATTTCTGTACTTACGTTGAAGCTACAAAAACGCGATTATATTAGTAAATCTGACGCTTTTAGTATTATTCTCTATGATGTAAAAAAAAAAACGACATTGCGTGTATAACAATTTGATAGCACTAGCAGTCTCGACTATTCAGAGATAATAAAAGGGTCATTTGTATGATGAAAGTCTGATTAAAATTTGATTGCTTATCTATTTATTCCAGGTTTTCTTTATGTGGACATTCTTATCGTTTTTCAAAAACTCTACGTCGAACTTCTGTTGATGGAAGATGGAAAATATGATGCATAATTCTCTTCTGTTTTTTTAACAAAAGGGAATTTTTTTTACATAACAAAACAAAACCTCTAAAGATTGTGGTAGCAGAAATATATGATATGCTGGTATTAAAAATGCATGTAAGTTTATAGCTTTTCATGGATGCTCCAGAAATAAGGCCTTATGTCAAGCTAAGTTAATTAAAAAATTGAAAAAAAGATGGTTCAGGGCAGCATTGTCCTTAAAAAACTTAGAAATCATTTTGTATTTTCTTTAGTTTTTCACTTCCATACAGAGCTTTTCCCATCACTTTCAGAGATTACCTTCCATACTTTTTAATTAAGTTCGATGTCCACTCACTTCCTATTCATCGAATTTACATTATAATCATTGGCAAATAAATAAGGGAATCTACTCTATAATTAGCATTCTATATACATAGAGTTATTTCTCATGACACTGCGCTAACAAAAATCTCGCTGCGATGTGCTGTTTTTGTTGCGTTAAGGGGGCAAAGATACAGACATTCAAGCAAACATACATATATTGGCATAGCTAGGGATTTTTGATCGGGGGTGTCTCTTAAGGCGCTCTTCCAATATTCAATTAGATTTGGTGAAAAAGAGAAATTTGCAGTGAATAGACATACTTTATCGCTCAACTAGTTTAAATAACTCTTATGACTGGATTATCATTTATGCAGTTGATACATATTCGAATATATCTTTGTTATTGTATAATGTCTGTAGAAATGCAATTGGTGAACTATGATTCATAAAGATTTCCGAGAGCACCTACTTTGAAATGCAGTGTCAGAAAAGAATAGAATAGTTTATTGGATTTCAAATTAATGACTTACTACCGAAATGAATAAAAACAACGAAAGAATGTTCGGGAAAAAAATCTCTAAACTGATTAGAGAGCGTTTTGTGCTTAGATATTTTAATGCGAATACCGAACATTTTCCAATCTAAAACGTTTTCAGGATATTACCATTGTTTCGTTGACTCACCCAGGCCACACTGACCCTTTTGACACAAATTACTTTACTACCCACGGTTAAAGATAATAACCAGAACTTCAATACTAAGGACATACATAAAGCTTTCATTTTCTTATCGGGTAACTTAATAAAAAATATGAAGTTAGATATCTTTACACTTTTCCATTGTACTCTAATCCCCATTGGTTTTGAAAACAATTTGCGTCATTCACCGACAGCTTGGTGTTTAAAACCAGGCGTCAATTCAACTTTATTTATTCTTCTTTCATTTTTCGATTTTATTCTTTCAATAAGTAAAAACTTTATGTGCCGCTATATAAGACTGGTCTTTAATTGAAAAAAAAAGGCATGTACTGGTATAATGACTTGGGTACCGTCTACCAAAGCTCAATATGGACAGTTTTAGGGGCTTGGATGAATTGCAGTGAGCGGCAGTCCTCCAGAAACTCTTTTAAACCATTCGTCCAGCATATTCGATACTTTAATACTGTCAATCAGCAGCTTAATTTGGTCGGTAAATCGACAATGACGGACTATTTTCAACATCCTTAAAGTCATTTTTTGCCTGTATACAAATCGGACCTGGACTCTTTGCCTTGATTCACTAAGAAATTCGTATTCGCATTACATAACTTAACCCCCATGGGGTTGAAATATTGTAATACTTGGTTCACGATTCTAAAATCTGAATGCTTTTAAATAAGTCTCACTGAAACGCACGACTTACTCCGCTCGCTTCTTTCTTTCTTTCTTTCTTTCTGACACACGCATACATGTTTTTCCGGCAATAGATGACATACCCATCTCTCTCTCTCTCTCTCTCTCTCTCTCTCTCTCTATATATATATATATATATATATATATATATATATATATGTATATATATATGTGTGTGTGTGTGTATGTATACCTCTCTAAATAGATCTCTCTCTATCCCTATCACTATCGCTTTCTCTTACATATATGTGATAATTATAAAAACATCTTTGGAGGAACATTTTTACTTGGCATCAATTTTTCTCGGTAGCAAATCGGGCAGCCTTAGATCTTGAAAGTAAATGAAGAGATGAACGGCGCGCGTCATAGTCGACTGGTTATCCTACTTTTGGTTGGATATACTTTAATTTTACTTTTTTCGCCTACCCTTCTCTTTGCATGGCTATTTGTTAAGGAATTGGGATATAAAATCTTGCACCGTCCTCCATATTCACCAAACATTTCTTCCACAGATTATCATCTTTCCAGTATTGAACTTTATATGTATCCTCCCAACAGTCACTTATGGAGCTGAAACATGGAACCTAACCAAGAGACAGATCTGCAAATTGATAACCATGCAACGTGCCCATGAAATAATTATGCTCAACCTCACATGGAGAGACCACAAGACAGCACAATGCATCTGGGAGAAGACTGGAGTCAGGGACATCATAGAATCCATTTAAAATCTCAAATGGTAATGGGCTGGCCATGTTGCAAGAATGACTGGCAATCGACGTACACCGCGACTCACGACATGGAACCCTAGAGATCACATGCGCCACCGAAGCCGGCAGAGTATTAAATGGAGAGACGAGCTAGACGAATTCGGAAAATACTGGCTGTGCGACGCCCATGATAGAGAAGCGTGGTGAATCCTGGGGAAGGTCTATGTCCAACGACGAACGTTAAAAGACTAGTGATGATGATGATTATGATGATGATGATAATGAATAGGGAAGTCCAGACTCGAATTTTTACCGAATTCGTGATTACTAAAGCTAAAAAAGAGATGGCATAATCTCATTGAATGATCGTTGAAAAAAGTTATTGCTTCAGGCGGGTCATATTAAATATAAATCGTTTTTGTTGTTTATATCATCCTTCATCTTACTATTCAAAAAATGACTATTGATACATAGCAACCTAATACACGCACATCCATGTACATTCAATTTTGTGATGAATGAATTATTGTTTTGAAAATACCCTTTTTTAAAATTCGTCTTGGATTCTGTGAAGCCATGTTTCGTGTCATTATTTGATAGATAGAAAAATGAAATGTAAATTCTGATGGCACCCTTTCTTTCTACACAACCAAGAAATATAATTTTCCTTGGATCAGTTATGCTATCTCCACTGGTTTCAGACGGAAGCGAATTACATTGCTCAAATACATTTTATTCAAACAAAACGTGAGTTACCAACCACATATGTATATGAAATAATAAACTGCATGTATTATGACATGGCCCCGAAAATGATAAAACAAAGCTCATTGTTACAATCATGGCATATGGGGTGTTATGTCAATATCACTGTTTTGTTTTTATAACCCCAAAACCGTTATATAGTAAACAACTGATGGTCCCAACAAGAAAAATTGACACATATTACCATGACATCTAGTTCTGTGCAAAACGTAACCCCCTTTGAAAAGGTTACATAAATTGCATTAACAGATATTTGAAAATAATTGACTGAAATGACATAAATTTTGAAAAAGTGTCTTACGTCTTTAGTGTTTAAAGCTAAACAATATATATATATATATATATATATATATATATATATATATATATATATATGAATGGCTTGCCCTCGCCGGCGGTTATCGTTTTGAGTGATTGCCACATGGTAGTAGCCCACCAGCCTGAGTGATGAATTCCTTAAGTGAGCCAGCAGTATGGTCCACCGAGGTGGCATAGATATGAGCAGGATTCCAGGGTCGTGGGTTTGACAATAGTGTCCTTCCCCTGGCAGATGCACGCTTGCCTTAGGGGTTTCCCGCCCCTTTGCAGGAGTATTCCAGCGGTAAGACTTGCCTTCTTCTACCTGCAAACATCATCTCCCGCTTATCTTATCTCTCACAGTTTCAAACATGGAGATTATAGTTTTTTTGTTGAAACAATTAGCTTGTGAAATTAGTAATAATACCAGTAATACCATTCGTAAAAAATACAACTTCAAAAGTTGAAAAAATTGGCGTATCAGTTTGTGGCTGGCGTAGACAATGAAATAGGCGAGCCTAGTTTAAAGTCTGACTGAGTCTTTTTACGTTCTTTACGCATTAATGCCCTTGGGAGAGACAGGAATCAATCTTTTCTACAAGCAACCTCCACCCACAAGTATCGGGTAAAGAGGTGGGACTGGGCTCTCTATTAATCAGATATAATGCAGTTAAAAATATTTGCTAATCTTAACTCTGGCACAGGTCCAAATGAGGATGTGGAAGTTTGTATCGCTTAAATCTTCTTACAGGTTTCAACTGAGCTCGAACACTGGCCATCCTGTCGGCAAATATCTCAATTACCAAGCAGACTCTATCGAAAGAGACAGACAAATAACTGGGAAATTGGGGTGTAATACTAAATGTTGTCTGACGATCTGAAAAATGCTGTCGTGAATCTACGAATCATTCTGACAATAATTGTTACTTTGAGCTGTACATTTTGGCTGATGGGTCTTCCTCAGATATATATTGTATCCAGTGATGATTAAATTATAATATTTTAATGTAATCATCCGGATTTGTATCTTCATCTCGATTGTTTCATTATATATACGTATTCAAAGCAACAGATGAAGACGCTGGTCTAGATAAGTTATGGAATATGTAATACTAATGTGAAATTATATTGTCTAGGGGCCGTTGCCAGAGGTGGCGGTCCCGTATAAACCAGATGGTCAGTTAGGTCTACCTATTGGGCTTCTAAAATGGTTCCCTTTTTTTCAGAGAATTCTTTCAAGATGGCCGCTACCTGGATCTTTGAATAGTACCATATCACATAAATTGATTGGGTTTTCTGATTAAAGAGTTTTTGTTGTACCTAACGCTTTAGACCATACTAAGACCAAAGAACAAAAAAAAAACTAATCTGAAAGATTCCCAAATTATGTCCATTTTCCAAGATAGCTGCCATCTGGACCGTAAATTCAACATTCTTTTTTATAGAAATTGATTGGATTACCCTACTTATGAGATTTCTGTTTCATTCTATATGTTTTAGATCATGCTGAAACCGATTCTTACATCCAAAAGAAGATATACTGATTACTTAATCACTAAATGGGGAGAAAACAAAAGTGAATGATAACATAAAGATTGGTAGCACAATAGTTTAAGGATATCATGTCAGTGGCAAACTCATATTCTCTAATAAAAAGACAATCGAAATAGTGTGCAAAGCTAACCACAGACCACAGGGAATGAAAAGCTATTCGAAAACTAAAAGCCTCTAAGTATGCGAAATAAAGACTATCGAAGGAGTAACGAAGAAGAAAAGCAGATGCAACGTCATTCGCCAGAACATAACGAGGCGACGATTCGTGATCATGTTCGGAGATTTACATATTGAACTGACATCTTTAAAATCTATCGGAACTTAACTAGATAGACTAGTGCCCATGTTGAAGTTGGTATAGCCTCACCTTGCACAGTAGCTTCGTTTCTTTCAGCATTAAGTGTAACCGAATCATACCATTCACGTCAGATAACAGCATGCAGTCTGTACGAAGTTATGAAGGATGCATGCAATGCCTGCAGGGAAGAACCGACTGACAACATTAGCAGCATTTTTGAAAGTTGGCGAACGGAACGGAAGGACCCACAATTCAAGATCTGGTTTCTCATTTATAGGATGTAGCTGACCGTTCTCATGAAGCCATTGAAGAATGCAGCTCCTGCACTAACCTATTGTAGCCCATCTCGGATATCTTTCCGGTAAGTGCGCTGTTATTAATCATATAACAAATATTTAAGACATTAATTCACCATATTTGCAGTTTAATATGTTACTGTATTCATTCAAAATCATTTTGTCTTAACAAGGGATGAATTATAGACATTTCTTCTATTTCCCGGAGACTAGATTGCAATTTGTGGACCAGAAATAATAATTAAAATCTTTGGCAGTGTTGACTATTGATTTTAACAAGATTTGTTCTGCTAATTTGCCAGACTTTGGTATATCTACCATAACAAATGAAACTTCGTTTTACAACACAAAATAAATGTTCCCTTTCCTGCCCGTAAAATAGTCATATGAAAATTCTAAAAAATCTTTTGTTTGGTTTGTTTGATAATTAAATTTATCAAATGTCTTAACGTCAGAAAGGTGTTACTGCGATAGATATCAACAGACACACACATATATTTATAATACAATATTCATTTAATAATTCATATCAATATGATACAATATATATAAGTAGGTATATGTATATATGCATATATATATATGAAATGTATTGTATTATACTGATATAAATTATCAAATAAATATTGTATTATTATTATATATAGATATTATATTACTAATTATTTTAGTCATCACCAGAATCACTGTCATTTCTACACACATCATTGTTTTCACATAACGTTTCATCACACCGACGTTCATCTGTACACACCGAATTTTTATACTTTGCATGAGCAACGTCTTCAAGAACAGTTGGTGTTGTAACGACACTGTGTGAATCCAAGAACCGCTTTTGCAGCAGCTGGTCTTCCCATATATGCAAAGCAAAACAATTCTGCGTCATCTTGTGTCATCCATTTTCCCTGCAGAGATGGGAGGTGCAGTAATGGCTTAGTTGTATTATACTAGATATATGCCTTGTAGTTGACACGCTGTAGGTGTTTCGTGAATGAATCATCAGTTGGTGGAAGCTTTTTACTGCCAAGATTCTTTGAAAACAGTTCATGTCCAATCGTGTCCAAATTATCTGCTACCTTCCCAGTATATACCAATGAACCTAGCTCCACACATGCTTCTCTAGCGCGTTGGTTAATGGTGTTGGGGTCTCACCAAAGGTGACACAATCTTTCAATAACTATGGCAACTTTCAACCACCACTTCTTCCCAATATTACTGAAAGCACTCGTGGTTTCACAACTAACCAATGCATGAATGACTTACTTTTCGAGCTATCGAATGCATCAGAATAAATCGTTGTCATTGGCTGACTTTGGCTTTTGAGAAGAGCTCAGCAATGTTGGATTTGAATACGTGATGTGAGCACATAATTGCATCATCGGGGTCAACTCCCCACAACGCCACTCTTTCTGGGTCAACTGGTTGAATAGCATGCTGAATGTGCTCGGACATGCATGAATCAGCTCCCTCATGATCAGATTCAAGTGCATCAACTTCCGGTGGTCAGTTGACCTTTATTCTGTTATCAAGCTCACTTGATACTACAAAATGCCTTATTTTAAAAATAACACCTTTTCAGTCGTCAGATTGAGGTATGCTTTCGATATGTTATCAAGCACATCCAAGAATACTAAAACTGCTAATAATCCTTGTCTGGGATAAATAATAATCGAGTAATGGGCATTTTAAGGATTTGGCAGACATCTTTGGAAATCACAAAAAGGAAACCTGAGGACTTTTAAAACTGTATCAGGGGACAACCATGGAAAAAATCAGCTTATTTCTATCTTTGAGACAGAAGTCGTAATTTTCCTGAATCCTGGCGTCATAGTGATGTCATGGATATTTTAAAAAAGATACCCCATTGCGTAGATAACATAACAATACACTATTGTATCAAGTTTTAGTCCTATGTATGTACTACTAGCGCCTTTATGAAGGAGAACTTAGTGCTCCTTCATAGTACCACAAAAATCCCATAACACTTGTTTCAATATTGGCCTATAAAGATAACCAATTTTCAAAAAAAAACTGTGTCACTTTCAGGAACTGCATCCACATGGTCCTAATACTACATGGTCCAGATACAACTGCAGTGTGAAAAAATATCTACTTTTGGGGTTGTACAGAAACTATAAATAAGGCCCTTACAGAATACAACCCTCAGACTAATACATTCAAAGACCATTATTAATTTTTGACTCGCATTTTCTTTCATCTTAATCCTAATTAAATCGTCTTTCTACTGCTGAGAGTAAATAAGGAGTAAGCTCCGGACGGGACTCGAACTTGCATCCGATTTACCTTGGCAAAGTTGCATCGGTATAGCAACTGATTCATCGATTACGCTTCGAGAAATCTTACGGCTGACAGAAGATCAAATCTAACTCTTAAACTCATTCATTCTCCGATCATTCAGTGCCATATTCTTTATTGTTTTCTAGTTGTTTTAGTAGAAATGACATTATAAATACTGGATGACAAGGCTTCGTTTATTAAAAAATAGAGATATTCTACCGTATTGTTTGTATGTACGTATGTATGTAGGAATGTGGGCTTTGAACTTGTTTTTAAAACCATGTACGCATAGTTATCGCATAGTCATCGCGATGCATATGAACTCAGATATGCACTAATACATAGACATAAGTAAACTTACATCATTATTTTACTAAGACTTGACATTTAGTAAAGATATACTCGTTGAAAATAATACGAAAAATCAAACAAAAATGAACAGAACAACAATCGCTTCACACTGCCTTGTATTCCAGGAGCATTATCAGGTTTCAAAAGAAGACCTATTGTTCGTCGGTCCGAAAATAGCATGACCCAGCGTCAATTAACACCGATGGGAAATCCAACTGTGAACCATACGATAATACAGTAAACGAAAGGAAATCACTGTGTCTCGTTCAGGTAGACCTGAACTATCAGAAAGGCGATTCATGTATAGAGACTAGAATTTGGAAAAATATCCTTTAGTAAGGCGGCAAATGTGACAGTAAGTCCAAATCAGCCCAAGAGCGATAGTACGGCATTACATTAACTATTTTGATTGAGAAATCAGAAGAAAGCCACTTCTCAAACCAGCCAGCTTACAGCAGGGAAATGGCTTAGCATGTGAGATGATGGAAAAATTTGAAAAGTTCTGGCACTTTCCAAATGACTCCTCAAATTCTCAATTTTCGAAAGGCGTACGCGTACATGAGTGGATCAATAAGTGTGTAGCCTGACACAGTTATCAGCTGAATTCTGATCTGAAATTTTTACTGTGCAAGGTTTGATCGATGCAATTAATGGAGAAGCATTCGGTGCGTTGACACGAAGGAAATTATGCTGAAAATCAAATGTTGCGTGGAATAAAGATATTTTTCGTTATTAGGCCATGGACTTATTGATGTACCTACGTAAGTGCATGAGGATTATCAAGCCAACAATGTTATTCGAACCACCTGTATTCAACCATCGAACATCGTGGATTGTTAGTTATGGCAGAAGTTGGCAAATTTGTTTAGGGACGGGCCGGGTCAAAATGTTTTCATGTCTTGCAGGCCAAGCCGAATGGAGAAAAACGAGGCAATGATCGTACAAAGCTATGAAAATTGCCTGTTTTTTGGGGTTTTTTTTCCAATTACTTTAATATTTTTAATTGTTTGATATTCTGCTTGCCATAAGATTTCTAGTAGCATAATGTATGGAGCAGTTGCTGTACAGATGCAAGTTTGCCAAGGTAAATGGGATGCAAGTTCGAGTCCCGCCCGGAACTTATTCTTTATTCACTCACAGTTGTAAACAGACGATTTAATTTGAATTAAGATAAGCTTCTGTGTTCTATCAATCAATGCAAACTATGATGTTCTTTTTATGGTACAAAAAAAAATGTCAAATTGCGGTTCAAATGGCATGTGTATCAATAGGTCAGCAAGAATGCGATATATTGAAACATCTTTCGCTATGAGACTCTGGTTCGTTTTAGGTCTCATCAAAAATTGGATTTTCCGATACTGAATTTCAGTTAACAAAAGATAGATTAGGAAACAAAGAATTTTGCTATGCAACGTCAAATATTCAATGAAGTTGATGTACCTGAAGCAATAGCCTGTCGGCCGTAGTTGGCCGACTCCTGGGTTATGACATGGGGTAGTAATTTGGAGTATGGAGCGTTCAAAGTTTTCTGGAGTACATATCAGTTCAGAAAAAAGCATATCCATATCGCTGACAGGACTTCTCTCTACATTAACTTTCGCTAATTTGGAAAAAAAAGAAAGTAACATATGATCCGGCATTTTCGACCTACACTTGAGTCGTGATTTTTAGCGCTAAAATTGACAGATGCATAAAGTACAAAAATCAGCAAAAGGAACTTACCCCAGAACCAATAAATAAATAATTTTTTTTAGAAAGAACAAGACGGAAGACATCTTATTTTTTATTGACTGAAAATCAAAATATTTGTTACAGCGATATTTTTTTAATGTTTCAAATTTTATTCTGGGATCAAGTGTTGTATGTGTTTCATATATATATATATATATATATATATATATATATATATATATATATATATATATATAGAGGGAGAGAGAGAGAGAGAGAGAGAGAGAGAGAGAGACATATATAAAGAGAGAGAGAAAAAGAGAGAGAGATAAGAATGACAATAACTCAAGAGATAGGTGTTATATATATATGTGTGTGTGTGTATATATATATATATATATATATATATATATATATATATATATATATATATACATATATATATATATATATATATATATATATATATATATATATATATATATATATATATATATATATATATTGAGATGTAACACCAATCTCTTGAGTTTTTCTCTTCACCTTCCTTAACAAAATCAGCCGCCAGGAATGCAAAGCCACTATATATATATATATATACATATATATATATATATATATATATATATATATATATATATATATATATATATATATATATATATATATATATATATATATATATATAATTATATATATATATATATTTATATATATATATATTTATATATATACATATGTATATACATATATATATATATGTATATATATATATATATATATACATATACATATATATATATACATACAAATATATATATATGTGTGTGTGTGTGTGTGTATGTGTGTGTGTTTGTGTAACATCTTCGAAATTGTGTAAGCTTCAAAGACCGAACATTTTCCATGGATGTTGTCATTATTCGTGGTCTTTTTCCTTATAGGCTATACCTCCAATCGAAAATTTGTTGGTTTTTTTTTCCAGATTTTAGAAGGTCCCTTATCCGACAATGGGGAATATTTAACTAATTCTGCCATTTAAAGCTAGTTCAACATTTGCTACAAATCAACTATGTATTCAAATTGTTGAGGATCAATTCATTTTTATTATTATTATTATTATTTTAATTTTTCTAATTACTAATCGTTGAGAGTCAAATAAAAGTATTCTGTGTGTTATTGGTGCGTTGATAGAAGCTCTATTGATGGTGCAAAAAAAGTAATGAATATTGGAGATTATATGAAGAGTGAAAATTTCATCGATCACTTCAACATCCTCACCCCGCCCTAGAGTAGTTTTAGGAAGGTTGATGTTAAATTTACAAAACTAGTGGGGCCGGCTTTCCAAGCTACCAGTCTTTCTCTGCTTGTTGCCAGCTAATGGCGAGTTTCAACTGAACAGGCTCTTATAATATGGAGCTTGGCGTGACGAGCATGGTGAAACACGGAATTGGACCCAATAGGGTCTACTTGGAAATGTCAAAACGAATTCGGCAATTAAACATTTCATAAATTCATGTAATCAGATGAACGAACAATACTCCCTTTAACTTTCTAAATAGATTTCTAAGACAGCTCTAGGGGAAGGGGATTTTCAAGTTCTCAAATTGTATACAGTTGAAGGAAACTGGCTTAATAGATGTCAGTCCAATACTCCAACCACTGTGCCAATATCTTCAGCGCGTAGCTATGTCGCTGAAGTAGTTATTTACAATAATGCATGATTTATGGTATATGATAAAGTTTGTGTATGCATCGCTTGTTTTCTTTACATTTCGTGTTTTTATTTCATATCTTATTAGTGTATGTGCGTGTGTACGTGAGAGAGCATGTGTCCCTGCGTGCATGCATGCGTGCGTGAGTGCGTGCGTGCGTGCGTGCGTATGTGATGTGTATATCTGCGGCGAAACATACAGAAGCAACCTGACTGCTAAGCTAACATCAACTCGTTCAAACTTCTAGACTCTTTATCCCCCCCCCATCGGTCTTTCTTTCTTTCTCATTCAATTTCTCCCACGACTTCTTTTTTTTTACATCGTAGCGCAAAACTTTTGTTGTTCGTCGCACCACAACACACACATTCACGCACTCTCTCTCCCTCTCTCTTGCTATCTCTCTCTCTCTCTCTCTCTCTCACACACACACACACACACACACGTACAATACATGCGTCCACAAAAATTAACCCGCGCACGTATCTGCATGCATACAAACATACGATTACGCGTCATTGTTACCGAACTTATTTCTATTTCAGCATAGGAAACCCACTTCATGCCTGGAGCTTAACGCAAAAAAACCCTCGCATATTCCTTCGATTGCCGGCTGCTCAAACAATGTCGATATCATTGTTAATGTTATTGTATCTCGGATAAATATCAGCTTGGACAGTTATCTGAAGCTAAGGTAAGGAAAGAGCTTTTTTTTTTTTTTGAACCGTGAAATCATGTTCTACAAAATCATCATCATCATCATTATCGTTATTAATATCATTACGAAATATTTTGATTCTACAGCTATAACTTGATATTAGTGCGGTTAATTCTCTCCCAAATTTCCCGAACTATCCAAAACTGCATACTTAAAGGTCTCATTATAATTAGACGTGTTTTTTTTTTCAGTTTATACTCAATTACATTAATTTGTACAACATCAAAGCTCGCACTAATTAAAACCGCACTATTCGAGGTGACTGTGTGTTCTGATTAATTACCAAAGGGGACAAATGATTAAATGATCGGGCTTTTGAAAGATTACTCTTTATTCAACTCTCCCAAAGAAGTAAGAAGAAGATGTATTTACTCATATCTGTTTTTGTTTTTTTTTTCCAAACAATTTCCCTAAAAGTTCTCAATGAACACATATGAATATCAATAAAATTTTGTGGGGGCTAAGAGAGAATTGCTTAAATTTGGGGTCGGATCCAGAGGGTTTTTTTTCGGGGGGGGGTAGGGATCGTTTTTTTTTCATGTTTTTTTTCTATAAGCATGTATTCACCCATGTTTGTCCACACAATATCTCCAAAAGTTCTCGATGGATTTCAATGCTTTTTTATGAAAGGATGGATAATGGGCTTAGAAGGAATTGATTGAATTTTAGGGCGGATAGGGGATTTTTTTTAATTGAGAGATATTCTTACATCAAGACGAAGTAAATATGACTGAAATATCGAAAATTGGAACACAATAATCCCCCCTACATCGTAGCTGTATATGAAATGATTTTCATTGAGTTTTCATTTAGTCTATGGTGTTGACAGAAGTATGCGCTCCAAGTACTTCCTAGCTTATAAGATTTATCCTCCCCCCTTCCCCCCTCTCTCTCTCTATGTATGTATGTATGCATGTATGTATGTATGTATGTACGTATGCGTGGTGGGAGTATATATATATTCCCTCCACCCCCCACCCGGGCGGAATGTGACACGATAGAGTTTAAAGTAGGGAACCCTCCGAGTACGTATGGGTGGTTCCAGTAATCGTTATGATCCCTCGGCATAAATACCTTTCAATCTTGGAAATTTATGTACTTAAATATTACATTTTATAGCATCTCCCGTTTCAGACTGTTGCCAAGGCTCCGACCACGAATGTTAGCTGTACCAATCGTGGTCGGGCCCTATCAACAGTCGCCCAGAGCCAGGCGAAGAGGTTGGAGCAGCTAGGGATCCGAAGAAGGACTGGGACCATCAAAGCGACAACACCACCGAAATCAGAAAGGATACAGAGGAAAGTTCTGGAGTATTGTCAGGAGACTTACTGTCACTTGATCTTCAGTGAAAGCCATCTGTTTCTACTGGAGTGAAAATCTTTATGAGGGCAAACAATAACGATAATAGTAATGTGTACATTTTGAGCACTTGAAATATCTCTACTTACCATAAAAATGAGTGCCTATTACTCTTAGAAATTTATTAACCAAGTTAAACAGAGATAATGTATTTACCCATGTTTCTTCGTCAATCTCATTGTTTGTTTGTCAACGCAGCGTCTCCTAAAAATCTCGATGAATTTCAATAAGATTTTGTGGAAGGGGATGGTCATGGGTCAGGGTATAATTGAATAAATTTGGGGACGGATTCAGGTGGTTTTTTTTTCTCGATTTTATCAAATTGCATGATGTGACAACTTTCCGGCCTTTCGGATGTGATAACACAGTAGTGACGAAGTCCCCCAGTCGATTGGAACTAATCAAGAGTTGGAATAAAAGAAGGTTCAAAGTGATGTCTCCGATGGATAATCATGACGACTTTTTGTTGCGGTATAGTCTGGGATCTATGACCCGATTGTTCAGTTTCTAATGACAAAGGCGTTGGCGAAGGTATGTGCTCTCAGGATGCTTTCTTGTTCGTAAATGTTATAATTAGTGTCGTGGCTTTATTCATGTACATTGATTTACATACGTACTTATGTTAAATATACATGAATATACGTTTATATAAGAGGGTGAATCAATCAGTCCGTAGCCTGACACGTAGTTATCAGCTGAATTTTGATCTGAAATTTTCACTGCATGATGTTCGCTCTATGTGGTTAATGTTCACCACTGAATTAAATGCGACAACAAGAAAGGATATTATGTCAAAAAATTCAAATTTGTTGTGTGAATAAATGCTTATTGATGTATACTCGACTTTCAATTGAGAGATATTTTTCTATTAAGACGTGGTAAACTATTGATTTAAGTATGGGAAATTGAAACACATTCATACTATGTATACATGAATTTATATTCTTATAGATAGACACCTATGACCATTGAAACACGTATTTATTCATACATAAAGACGTAGATTATAAGATTCATTGGCATATATTCAAACCTTAGGCCAAAGTACTAGAATTTAGCAAAGTGAAGTCTAAAATACTACCATGACATTTCAATCATCATTGCCAACCAAGTGATATGAATAACAGCAATTGAAAATGTGACCGTATTCCAACTTATCAACTGAGTTATGAAGATAAAACGTGTGGTGCGGATATATGTATCTATTAAGGTTATATTAGATTAGCACAAGGCCACAAGAGTGGGAAATTATTCATTATACGGTTTGCACCGTTTCACAGGGGTGTGGTGATGTGACCATGTCTGCTAAGGTGAAAGAGAAAAGTACATTCATTAGACAAAACTTGTGAAAGAACATTAACCGAATTTTTTTTTAGTAGCCGGACCGGGAATTCCACGGGTATTAACATCTAGGACTATTCATTATCTCATGCCACTGCCCTTCTTTCACACTTTGCTTGTCTCTTCTTATTATCTCCCTCACATCTTTGTTGTCGATCCATGCTTTTAAATGTTATACGAACATGGTTTCATATGCGAAAAGTTTCCTACCCATTCAGTAAAGTGAGTTTCTTTTCTAGCCTCTTCATTTTTTGTCTCTTATCAAACAATAACTTTCTTTCCCCCCTCAGACACTACCTAACTTATTTCCTTTCCTCTCTTCCTACCCTCTTATTGAACTATCTAACCCCTTCCTCCCGTCTCTCTCTCTCTTCTTACCCCTTCAGTAAATTAACCTCATTTTCTCCCCCTTTCTAAATAAATAAAATGAGAAATATTTTTATTTATTGAATTTAGAGTAATTAAAAATGTTATGGGTCGGCGTAGCAGGGTATGGCCTAAGACTCCCCATGG